>OX638076.1:22520343-23120343 GCA_951804385.1 Trifolium dubium
TGTCGACTGAATGAGGATTGAACGGAGGGTATTTTCCTTATCAAAAAAAAAATGAAGGGTATTTTACTACTTTTTGTCTCGTTTCCCGTTTTGGAGACATTTCTTCCTTCATTCCCATCTTCGCGAGGAGATTTGTTTCCTACATCCCCATAGTATTTACAAAGCTCCACGGACATAAAAAATTAACAAAACTAATATATAGTTTAATCAAAAGCACGACATTAATATCTTGTTTTTTCTTCCTTTTTTATAAAAACAAAAATACATTTTTTTTGTCTTTCATTTTTTTAAAATAAAAGTACATTTTGCATCAATAACAAAAAGCTAAAAGCACTTTCTAATATTTCTTTTTGTCAAAAAATAATAATAATCCAATTGAACTTGTTGCCACTATACATAATCATATTCTTTATAAAGTATTGATTATTATTTTTTATTAAAAAAACATATAAAGTTATATAATTATATATTGCATATATAATTTAAATAATATGGTCAGGGTCGGGGAATCTGCGGTGGCGGAGGGACCTTCCTCATTCTCCGTCCCAAATAATCCATGGGGGAATCACGCTTCATAAAATCAAGTCAAAAGAGACAAATACTAAAAGAGACCAATACTAAAGTAAAGTCAAAAAATGCTCCGAAGCAAACTTCAAACCTTAAAGTGGATCAAACATGTGCAAACTAACATAAGCAAAATCATTGTCGCCCCACTTACTTCAATATGTGTTTTGAACATGGAGAAATAACTGTTTATTTTTCCTCTCCACTCCAACAATCAGTACACAGTAGCATTGAATATCTTTTGTCCTGTGATTTTTTCTTTCTTCGTAGATTGTCGGTGGATTAGAAAAAAAAAGTGTGTTAAATACATACTTTTATTGAAAAAGTTAATTATGCGAAATAAAACTCACTCCACTATATTTATTAAGTTTTTTGGTGGAGTAGAAGGTCCCAAGAAGCGGTTCGTGTCTTATCAATATACGTCGAATCACTCTAGTGGATATTTCTAATGAAACTTTGAAAGGCGCATATATCTCAGCACGCTGCAAGTAACAATAATCAGAAATACCGAAAAATGCAATTGAAATGCTTAAAAATAACGGTGCTTACAGATTGAAACTCTATATGGTCCTTAAGGTACCCCACATATGTTAATAGCCCATTTAGAGGGTAAGAATCTTCATTTGTAATTCCTATTTGGACTACGAAGTTGAATGTCATATAGGTCGATTGCTAGTAATAGTATTCTCTGTCTTCTTCCTTTTTGAATATCGAGACGATATCTTTAGCACTGGCAAATTTTGACACACCATTGATTATGCACTAAGGTGACAACATTGGAACCCGGCGACCATAATAAAATGAAATAATTGCGGAAACATGTTGAGCGGTACTAGGGGTGGAAATGAGTCGAGCTGAGTCGAACTCTGTCTGAGCTCGACTCGACTCGATAAGAATTGGTTCAACTCGAAACTCGGCTCAAGTTCGACACGAACTTTTTTTTCAGCTTGAGTTCGGCTCGTTTAAAGTTCGCAAACAGTTCGGCTCGACTCGTTAGGTTCGGTTCATTTTTAGCTCAAAACTCAATTCAAAAAATTCACACAATTTTTTTCTAACTCTAACTCATATATTCGACTTCATTTAAGTTATCTTTGGGTAAGTGTCTATCACTTATTTATAATTATAATGTACTCATGTTCTCAAAACTTCTTAAACATCCGATGTGAGACTTTATATTTCACAAATGATATGTTTGTAGGACTTTGTAAATTTTAAACATAAAGCAAACAAAATGAATTAATAATAATGAAATAGTGATTTTATTAATACAAAATGAGTTATTTATTTTATGTTAGCAATTTATGTTTGTGGGTAAAAATAATTAAGTTATGTTTGTCAAAGTTAATTTTTAAGTATTATATATATATTCGAGTCAACTCATGAACCAAACGAGTTGAACTATGTACAGTTCAAGTTCGGCTCATTTAATTAACGAACCTAATTTTTAGCTCAAGTTCAGCTCATTTGGTTCATGAACCAAGTTCAACGAATCAATTGTCGAATCGAGTCTCGAACTTTCTTCGAGTTGGTTCGGTTCATTGCCACCCCTAAGCGGTACTAAGAGCCCACCATATGACTATGAATTGGAAATGTTAAAATGTTTAGTAAATTAGTATATTATGAAACGATGTGAATTGTTTATTGAATTAAAATATTAGTAGCTATTAAATAGCATTACAAACCTTAAGTTTATCAAACATGTCTAAACTCACATAAGCAAAACCATTGTCGCCCCTCTTACTTCCATATGTGTTTTATCTGGAGAAATGGGCGTTTACTTTTCCTCACCACTCCAACAACTAGTACACAATGACGTTGAAAATCTTTTGTCCTGCAATTTTTTCTCTCTTCCTAGATTGCGAATGCCTTAGAAATAAAAGAAAAAAGTGTGTTAAAATACACACTTTTATTGAAAAAGTTCATTATGCGAAATAAAATTCACTCCATTTTATTTATTAATTGAGAGATACTAAGAGGCTAACATATGGGTGTGAATTGAAAATGCCAAATACTAGTAGCTATTAAATAGCATTACAAACCTTGAAATGATCAAACATGTGTAAACTAACATAAGCAAAACCATTGTCACCCAACTTCAATATGTGTTTTGAACATGGAGAAATGACCGTTTATTTTTCCTCCCCACTCCAACAATCAGTACACCGTAGCATTGAATATCTTTTGTCCTGTGATTTTTTCTTTCTTCGTAGATTGTTGGTGCCTTACAAAAAAAAAAGTGTGTTAAATACATACTTTTATTTGAAAAGTTAATAATGCGAAATAAAACTCACTCCACTATATTTATTAAGTTTTTTGCTGGAGTAGAAGGTCCCAAGAAGTGGTTCGTGTCTTATCAATATACGTCGAATCACTCTAGTGGAGATTTCGAATGAAACTTTGAAAAACGCATATATCTCAGCACACTACAAACATACAATAATAAGAAATACCAAAAAAATGCAATTGAAATGCTTAAAAATAACGGTGCTTACAGATTGAAACTCTATGTGGTCCTTAAAGTACCCCATATATGGCAATAGCCCATTTAGAGGGTAGGAATCTTCAGTTGTAATTCCTCTTTGGACTACGAAATTGAATGCTAAATAGATATATTGTTGGTAGTAGTGTTCTCTATCTACGTCCTTTTCCAATATTGTGACAATTTTTAGCATCGACAAATTTTGGCAGACCATTGATTATGCACTGAGGTGACAACATTGGAAGTTTGAAACCTGGTGACCATAATAAAATAAAATAATGGCGCAAACATGTTGAGCGGTAATAAGAGCCTAACATATGGCTGCGAATTGGAAATGTTAAAATGTTTAGTAAATCAGTAAATTATGAAACAATGTGACTTGTTATTGAATTAAAATACTAGTAGCTGTTAAATAGCATTACAAACATTAAGTTGATCAAACATATGTAAACTCACATAAGCAAAACTATTGTCACCCCTCCATATGTGTTTTACGTGGAGAAATGTTCGTTTATTATTCCTCCCTAATCAAACAACTAGTAAACAGTGGCGTTGAAGATCTTGTGCCCTGCAATTTTTTCTCTCTTCGTAGATTGTCGGTGTCTTAAAAAAAAATGTTAAAATACAGACTTTTATTGAAAATGTTAATTATGTGAAATAAAACTCACTCAACTATATTTATTAACTGAGCGGTACTAAGAGCCCAACATATGGCTGCAAATTGGAAATGTTAAAATTTTTAGTAAATCAATAAATTATGAAACAATGCAGCTTGTTTATTGAATTAAAATACTAATAACTATTAAATAGCATTACAAACCTAAAGTTCATCAACCATGTATAAACTCATATAAGGAAAACCATTGTTGCCTCACTTACTTCAATATGTGTTTTGAACATTGAAAATCTTTTAGCGATTTTTTCTCTTTTCGTAGATTGTTAGTGTCTTAGAAAAAAAAAGAAAAAAGTGTGTTAATATATAGATTTTAATTGAATAAGTTAATTATGCGATATAAAACTCACTCCTCTATATTTATTAATTGAGCGGTACTAAGAGCCCAGCAAATGACTGCGAATTGAAAATGTTAAAATGTTTAGTAAATCGGTAAATTATGAAACAATTTTACTTGTTTATTGAATTAAAATACTAGTAGCTATTAAATAGAATTTCAAATTTAAGAAATCTTAATCTTATTATATTGTATAAAAGTAGTTAAGTATGCTAATTAACCCTAATCAACTCTTAACCTTAATTTTAATCCTAATTAATCCTCAAAATGCAACAATGTTAAATTCTCTTGAGGGAGAACTTTAACCACCCTTTGTGGTCTTACCTGACTCGATAGATTAGTTTTAGCAGTTAGGCGCAGAGGATACTCAATTCAAAAAAAAATGTTATAGTTTTTTGAAATATTTTTCATATAAATATCAAAAGTTTTATCTTTGTCATTTGATCACTAAAATGAAAAGTTCAAAGTTTAATTCTTCAATTTTCAAAACAAATTATATTCGTGTATATTTCAATCAGTAAACACATTGCTCAACATTAATTTACAATTACAATGCACTCTCTGATCATTTTCGTTGATCTTCATTCTTCGACTTACTTTCGTGATTTAAAAATAGAGATGCTATAAAAATATTATTCTTTAAAAACAATCAAAATGAGTTTTTTTTTATAAAAAAAGAATATGATTATACTATCATTTTATGATGCTAAAAATTTAGTAACGATATGTTACACTACTTTTTAAGAAAATAAAAATCTTGAGTTAATTTATGAAAAAACTGATAATTCATAGAAATCTTGAGTAATCAACGACGGATTATACGGCAATTTTCACCATCCAACCTTTTAACGCCCCAATCACAAAATAGAAATTTTATAAAGGTAATGATCGGTACTTAGACAGCGAACATGTATATTATAAAATAAAATAAAAGAGTATAACAGTAACATCCAACTATACATCAATACAACATCTTTATTTATATTTTGTCAAAAAAAAAAACATCTTTATTTATTTGCATTAGACATAAAAATTACAGTTTTTAACATTATATTAGATGGAAACATTACATTATAAAGAGAAAAAAATTCTTACACTTTGATTGATCTTCAACCCCTTCGATTACTCATATTGTTCCCAATTAGGACATAAAAAGTCTCTCGCCGATTATTATATCGTTCTAAACCATGATGATATAAGAACATTGATAAAAATGATATAAGTAACTAGGAACGAACTATCCAACCATTTAGACGAAACTTACAAAAATTAAAACCAACAAAGTTTAAAAATGAGAGAATGATGAAGAGAATGAGAAAGAATTATGTGAATTTATAAAATGGATGGTAAATTCTTGTTGGTTGAGCATATGTCACTGCCTCCCACGTGGCCAATCACTATTGATCATGTGGTATTCACTTTTGATTGCATGGAGACTGATTTTTTGACCACCGATACTAGTTTTGCTCTGTAGACAGCGGACGGTCTACAAATTCATTGGTTAACCAACGAACGGTTCTATATGTAGAATGTAAATGAAAAGTGTTTTAAAAATTGCACACAAAGAATTTTTATTAATATATTAGACAGAAAAATCACATCAGTTCATAATTTATACAATGCGCATTCAATGTCTCCACTTCTAAATATTTTTAATCAAATACACTTTTTTTTTTTGAAGCAACTAAACGAAAAAAAATTTAGCATATGATGAGCACAAGGAGTGCTACATCAACGGCGATAAACAAGAGAATCCAAAAGCATTACAAAAATACGACCTTGTCGCAAAATATCCGCCAAAAGCAAACATCTAATTACCCACCCCTCCAACCAAGACAAAATAGGGGGTTGGTATACCAAAAACTGAATTCGACACAAAAAGAACTATATTTCACTTTAAACCACTACCACACCTGAAGAATAATGTGATCCACCACTTGACAAACGGCATATAATTGATTCCGAAAAATATCATCATTGCGACATTTCCAAAGACCCCAAATAGATGCAAGCCAAATAACCTGGAAGGTATGATGTGGTGTGGTTCTAAAAAATTGGAGACCAAAGAATTGATGAGCATGTGCTACCGCCTCCGAAGTAATTAAATACACTTATTAAGGTGTTAAATGAAAGAGTTGGGCACATAAGGTCAATTTCACACTAAGATGATGATGCTTATGTTTTCAGCTTGGCAGGATATAGGTTGTGGTACTCATCATCCAAATTTTTCATGTCCAAAAAGAGGTTACTGCGAGTTCAGCTTCCCCCTGACTATTCCCCACCATCAAGATGGGTGTTGCACCCAATCTAGTTACTCATATCGTTTCAATTAGGACACAAAAAATTCCTTGCCAAATACCATATTGTTCTTAATCGTGATGACATAAGAACATCAATAAGAACAATATAAGTAATCAACGACGAACTATATGGAAATTTACGTGAAACTTACAAAAATTAAAACAATAAATAGAGAAAGAAAAAGAGAGTGAAATGGATGATATTGGTGAATTTTTTTTTCCCACACAAATATGTAATTTATAGAAATCTTGATGCTTTTTTATTTAATGATGCATAAGCACGGCCTGTCACATGGCTGTTCGGAGTTCATTTTTATCTAATTTTTGATAATTTCCACTCGCACTTCCTATATAGTAAGGTGGTAAGAATGGAAACGTATGAACACGCTAGAATCATTGGGGGCGAAAAGTAATTTTTATAAAAAAAAAAAGAGTAGGTCATTTATCAGGTCCAATACTATAATGGGTAGGTTTTTTTTAACCCAAACTGAAATACTCTATATATTTTGGGTTTTAATTTTAGTCAAATCCAACTAAATCTAACTCATGAACACCCCTACACTCAATAATAAATATGACAACCAGTTGTGTCAAAAAAAAAAATGATAATCAGTTATACTTCCACCGATCATAATGAATTGTTTTTTTTATCAGCTAGCTTTGTAATTAGAATTCTATCTTTTAAAAATGAATAAGTGGGCTTAAAAGAATGAATTGTTCTCTTTAATCACATTCTCCTCGTTTTCTCTTCCTTGTTTATTCTTGTGCAGAGTAAGTTTATCCAATTTTCTGCTAATGCTGATTTTAGTTTGAGAAGTGTGAACCTACTAGAATTATTTATAAAATTAAGTTTGGATATTAATGAGAAGCTATCACTGTATTTACCTGTATTATTGATCATAAATATCATTCATACGGCAGTATACACATGCTTTCAGCCTGAAAAAAATTATGAACTCGTATTGCAAGTAAAATTAGGATCAAAATAATACTATCTAGCATTCTTACAATGTAATCTTATTTCTGGCTATAAAGAACAAAGTAATCGTAAGACTATACCAATTAATTCCCTTAAAAAATAATAACCTAGTTGACTCCATTAGCAGTGGAATGAACCAAAATGAGTAGACATATGTGCAGTAATCTCAGCATCTCTTTACCTCACCAACATATACTTCCAGTATTTTGTTATTCAGCATTATCAATGGCGCGTTAAGCCGTTAAGGACTTGAACGAAACTACGGACCATGACTCACCGGGCAATGATGAATTGATGATTCTCATATCATCAGGTATGATTCTTATAATTTCCAAGAGGATTCTTTACATCTCCATATCTCCATATAGTCATAATATGGCTTCTTGGATCCCAAGCTTGCCGCTGAGATATAATTGTGTAGGAATATCGCATTTGTGAATATTGGAAACTGTTTCTTGCTTTGACATTGTTAGTGATCCTGTCAATGCTAGCAATGGTTCCAATAATAGAGTTTGGCTCTCACTTTCTCTTTCATTCTCCTTTCTTAATTCTTCTACTAAGGCTTTGCCTGTGTCAATACCTGTTAAGTATGCACACTATTTATTTGAGGGTAAACTTGAAACAATTTTTTTATTGAATACCTAAAATGTCAATTTAGACAATTTTTCTTTAAATGTAAAAGTCGCTTAAAATGAAATTTAGTATAACCATTAGGAATGCAAACTTGAGATAACACCTCACCTGCGAGATATCCGCCATGTACATAGCCATTAAATTTTTCACTGGTGTGCTCTCCAGTGAAGAAAACGCGCCCGACAGGAGCCTGAAATATATAAAAAATGACAAATAACATAAGGGACAGGCTAGCGTTGGTATTTTCAATTTATACATTTTATTTTGAAAAGTTCAATTTTATACATGAACAGCAAACTCACAAAGGGCTAAAACAACTAAATAAAAGGGTCCAAATTAAAAGGCCTAACCAAAAAACTAAAAGACAGCATAACAAGGCAAAACATCATCTATTATATTTGAAATTCCAATTATCAAATTTACACGTAAGATTCTATAGTTTGAAATATTGATTGCTGGATTCTGCTCTGTTTCCCTATTCATCAATGAGCAGGAGCACTTAAAATGATTGTCACATCAAATTATTTGATTCATAATTGAATGGGAATTTAATAATGGTATATGATGTCAAATAAAGGACATTTAGGTACAGAGGATTGTACTGTACTCTGACCACACAACATTTTTTATTTTGGAGAAGATTGTTCAGGAATGAAACCAAACAAAACAAAATTCTAATAAATTCAGGGCCTAAATAAATTAATTATAAAAGCAAGCTGTAAGAGCTCCAGGTCATATGCTTTTTGTCTTTGCATGCACTTATAGAAAGACAAGTATAGCTATAGCATCAACTGATATATTTAAGAATAAATATAACGTATTCAAAAGGGAGTTGTCAAACAATGATAAAAAAATATGAAAATTCAGCATGATAAGCAAACCTTAATATTATGAAAAACTTTTCGATTGGAGATAATAGGGTAGTTGCTGTAGCTGCCACGCTGAAACCTGTTATTCCACCAGCAGGGAACAAGTATATCAATGGCGTCGGGGATGTTGAGTCCGAACATATCCCTAAGCACCGCCATAGCTTCTCTCAAGGTGGCATTGTCAGATTGAGCTTCCACGCGTTTTGATTCTTCATTTGTCAATGTCACGACTAAGATATTGGAGCCAGGATATGCGTTATCCATGTGCTGGTAAGAAACAAATCAGAAGATAAGTGATTTGGATAATGAGCAAAGAGATCCTAGATAATTATTCTGATTCTTGTGTTGAGTGAATAAGCAAAAGGACTAGACAATACAATCACCAATGTTATTATTTGATTCTAAATTCAATAATTTTCACATACACCAAATAAGTTTAGATCCAAAGTCAATGCATTATTGCATGGGGTTTGAGTATTGACAAGAATGGAAATGAATATCCTGCACCAAATTTCTACAATGCTGTATAAATACAATTTATAATAATACTATTCAATAGTTTGAAATATGTTAGGTTACATAATCTTCCATATGAATAAGAAAACAATCAAGGAGCAGCTCACATTATGAAACTCGCACAGATAGCTCCAAGGGAATATCAACATTACAACATAGCAGAAAGACAATGAACCATTTAATATTTGTTAACAGTAGTAAGAAGAAAAACTATTATATCTTTGTTATCCTTCCTAGGAAATAATTAATATTATCAGTATACGACAAATGGTAATAGGTGTAGCTGATCAGGATTTATTATCATGTGTGTTAGCAAAAAGGTCAAAATTACAACTCCAAAATATAAATAAATAAATAAATATCTTGGCCAGCTTGCATAAATCAGGGAAAGGGTACTACAAGTCTACAACTAAAGCTACTCCTCAATTTTAGTCTCTGGCAAATGGAATTGTACCGAACAAAAAAATATACAAATGGTATTGAAAGCTAATTGTTACAAGCTCATCATGAAGTTCAACTGATAATCAATTCAGATTTTGAAAAATGTATTACAATTGATATAATTCAATTAACAATGAGCACACAAGGAGTACTACACAAGAAACTTCCATTTCACAGGATGGGATACAAAGAATTTTATTAAACCTATATGACAAATAATTTAATGTTTGACCAGAGTGTTTAGCCCCAATAAGAAGATACAAACAAAAGCCACAATTTTGAATTAATTATTCTAGCTTGATAACATTGTTTAAGCTACTTCATAAAAAATCAAGATATCCCACAAGTTCAATTGACAGCAGAAGATTGAGATCAACCATGTGACTCACATGTACAGCACATAAACAATGAAAACGAAGTAGTATTTAAATCCTTAGCATCAAGACAATCGTTTTTATTATTATTTTTACAATTAGCAGGCAAGACAATCATTGCTTTTAGTTTATACTCTTTGTTGGAAAATATTTAGTATCTTTTTACTATTTCTGGTAGATTCTAGATATTTTTATTATTTAGTTATATTTTTCTTTATAATATTTTTCTCCTAAAATTAAGGAGAGAATTAATCTTGTACTCTCTATTTAAACCAGCTTGAAGCTGAAGAATAAAATAGAATAGCATTCATTCAGTTATTATTTTCTACATGGTATCAAGAGCTCCCGATTTTGGGGGTCTCGCTTCCGCAAAACCCTAACCGCCATAGTGTTTACAATTCAATCACAAAAACAGATTTTGTGGCCGGGGCATTGTTCATCCGCGGCACTGTTCCCTTCCGCGGCACTGTTCATCCGCGACACTATTCACTTCCGCGGTACTGTTCATCCAAAGGCAAAAAAATAAAAAAATAAAATTTTTTTTGCTCTGTTTAGTATTATTTGGTTGAACTTATTAATCATGACGTTTCTTTATTCTCGACGACGATTAGACACTTTCCAATTTTGTCGTGAATGCAAATATTGTCATCGTTTGGGACATACTATTTTTCAATGTTGGAAATTACATGGCCGACCTACTAATCGGAAGAACAAAGGTGGAGGTGAGAGTCATGCATTTCAAACTAGTAATTCTAGTAAAGGACAATCATCCTCCTCGATTCAGCTTTCTTTCACGACGGAACAACTAGGCAGATTGTTCAAAATTATTGAATCTGACACTCTTTATTCTTTTACTGCCCCAAAAGGTAATTCTTCCCTTCTTAGTGTCAGTCTTAGTCGTGCTTGGATAGTAGATTCGGGTGCAAGTGATCACATGACAGGTAATTCTACTTTGTTTTCTTCATATAGTCCATGTCCAGGTAATCATAAAATAAAAGTTGCAGATGGCTCTTTTTCAGCCATTGCAGGTAAAGGTTCAGTTGTGTTGTCTCCAAGTTTAACCCTTAAAGATGTCCTTCATGTCCCAAATTTATCTTGCAATCTCATGTCTATCAGTAAATTAGCCAAAGATAAAAACTGTCAAACTAACTTTTTCCAAACTCATTGTGTCTTTCAGGATTTGAACTCAGGGAAGATGATTGGCAGTGCTAAGGAGAGTGGAGGACTCTACTATTTTGACTTTGGATCTGAATCACAACTACCATCCAAACCAATAAGTACTAACTTTGAGTCCTTTTTTGCTTTGAATAATAATGATGACAATATTATGTCATGGCATTTACGATTAGGTCATCCTAGTTTTGGTTACTTAAAATACTTGTTTCCTAAATTATTCCTTAACAAGGATTTATCTTTGTTTAACTGTGAAGCATGTGAATTTGCAAAACATCATCGATCTAGCTTTCCAATACAACCTTATAAACCATCAAAACCTTTTTCTGTTATTCACAGTGATGTATGGGGCCCTAACCGTACGAGTACACTTTCTCTCAAAAAATGGTTTATCACATTCATTGATGACCATTCAAGAGTATGTTGGGTGTACTTATTAAAGGGGAAATCTGATGTTTGTCAGGTTGTACAAGATTTTTTTAAAATGGTGCAAAATCAATTTCAAACAAATATTCAAGTGTTTAGAAGTGATAATGGCAAAGAATACTTTAACACTAATTTGAGTGATTTCTTCCGTAAAAATGGGATAGTTCATCAAAGTTCATGTCCTAACACTCCCCAACAAAATGGAGTTGCAGAAAGAAAAAATAGACACTTGTTGGAGGTGGCTAGAGCTTTACTTTTCTCAAGTAAAGTACCAAATTATTTGTGGGGTGAAGCAGTTTTAACTGCTGCATATTTAATTAATAGAGTTCCCTCCAAAGTTCTTAATTTTCAAACTCCAATTCATATATTTAAAGAATGTTTTCCCGTTCCTCATGTTTCTAATGATTTGACTTTAAAAATCTTTGGTTGCACAGCTTTTGTTCATGAACATAAGAATATTAGCAAGCTTGAACCCCGTGCTATAAAATGTGTTTTTGTTGGATACTCTCCAACTCAAAGGGGATATAAATGTTTTGATCCAAAGAACAAAAGGATGTTTGTCACAATGGATGTAACATTTTTTGAAAACAAACCTTTCTTTGATACTCATCTTCAGGGGGAGAATTTTAAGGAAGAAGACTCATTTCAAAATGACATAAGTTTTTTTAATTCATCTTTGCCAATATCACAAAATTTTGACACTAGCACTTTAGCACCAATAGAAAATGGCAATGATTCACTAACTGAACCTACTCCTGCTATGAGTAAGGAACTTGATGAATCCGAGCCTACATTCTCTCATGAAAACAATAATGAAAATTGTGAAGATGATGATAACAATGAGCTAATTGAAATGCCACATAATGATGAGTCACTTGAAGTAAATAAACTTGAAGTAGAAAATAAACTTTGGAAAGGGAAGTTTTTTGTAAGGAAGAACCATAAAGAATGTGATGAGTCCACATCCCAACACTGCCGTGAATCTGAACCGAGGAATGATCAATCTCCTAAAATAAGGAAAGGTAAGTCTATCTCTGTTTCTGAGAGTCGTATTTTGTATCCCGATATTGATGATCCTATAGCTATTAGAAAAAATGTTAGATCTTGCACTAAACATCCTATGTCTAATTTTATATCATATTCAAAATTGTCTCCATCTTTTTCTGCCTTCACCTCAAAACTGTCTAGTGTAGAGATTCCAAAAAATATACAGGATGCTCTAGAAGTTCCAAAGTGGAGGGAAGCTGTACTTGAGGAGATGAAAGCTCTTGAAAAGAACAAAACTTGGAGTGTTACGACACTGCCTAATGGCAAGAAGACTGTGGGATGTAAGTGGGTGTTTAATGTGAAGTATAATTCAGATGGGTCAATTGAAAGGTATAAAGCTCGATTGGTTGCTAAGGGTTTCACTCAAACCTATGGCATAGATTACTCAGAAACATTTGCTCCTGTTGCAAAATTGAATACTGTCAGAATTCTTTTGTCTCTTGCTGCCAACTTAGATTGGCCTCTACATCAATTAGATGTTAAAAATGCTTTTCTAAATGGTGATCTAGAAGAAGAAGTATACATGGATAGTCCTCCTGGCTTTGAAAACAAATTTGGATCAAAAATATGCAAGTTGGAGAAGTCTCTTTATGGCTTGAAACAATCTCCGAGAGCTTGGTTTGAGAGATTTACTCGGTCTATGAAGAACCAAGGTTACATTCAAGGACAGGCTGATCACACTTTATTCACCAAGTTCTCTCATGATGGAAAATTCGCAGCCTTGATTGTTTATGTTGATGATATTGTGCTTACTGGAGATGATACAGTTGAAATGGCAAGAGTAAAAGAGAAATTGGGTGTAGACTTTGAAATCAAGGATTTGGGATCCATGAGATATTTTCTTGGTATGGAGGTTGCTCGATCAAAAGAAGGAATTGTAGTTTCACAACAGAAATACATTCTAGATTTGTTGAAAGAAACAGGAATGAGTGGATGTCGACCAACAGATACCCCCATGGATCCTAATGCAAAACTTTGGGGAGAAGGTAGTGTCCCTGTTGATAAAGGAAGATACCAGAGATTGGTCGGGAAACTAATTTATTTGTCACACACCAGACCTGACATTGCCTTCTCAGTCAGTGTAGTGAGTCAGTTTATGCATTCTCCTTTTGAGGAACATCTTGAGGCAGTTTATAGGATACTGAGATATCTTAAGGCAAATCCTGGAAAAGGCTTATTTTTTAAGAAGACTAATGAAAGAAATGTATCTATCTTTACTGATGCTGATTGGGCAGGTTCTATCACAGACAGAAAATCAACCTCTGGATATTGTACCTATGTATGGGGTAATCTTGTGACATGGAGGAGCAAGAAACAAGGAGTTGTAGCAAGAAGTAGTGCAGAAGCCGAATTTAGAGCTATAGCTCAAGGTATATGTGAAGGATTATGGATCCACCGAGTTATAGAAGAACTTAAGATGAAAATTGAGCTTCCATTGAAATTATATTCTGACAGTAAAGCTGCTATTAGCATAGCTCATAATCCAGTTCAACATGACAGAACCAAACATATTGAGATTGATCGGCATTTCATAAAAGAGAAGTTAGATGCTGGAATTATTTGTCTTCCGTTTGTAACTTCAAGTCAGCAAATTGCTGATATCTTGACCAAAAGTTTGGCAAGACCCACCTTTGAGCACTTGATAGGCAAGTTGGGCATGATAGATATCTATGCACCAACTTGAGGGGGGGTGTTGGAAAATATTTAATATCTTTTTACTATTTCTGGTAGATTCTAGATATTTTTATTATTTAGTTATATTTTTCTTTATAATATTTTTCTCCTAAAATTAAGGAGAGAATTAATCTTGTACTCTCTATTTAAACCAGCTTGAAGCTGAAGAATAAAATAGAATAGCATTCATTCAGTTATTATTTTCTACACTCTTCAATCATCTAAAAGCAAGATGCAAATTTTCATATTGATCCTTAAGGTTAGGTAAGCGGCATGTATCTTGACGAGAAATAAAATTGACAGCTTAGCATTTTTTTCCATTATTCTGTTTCATGCAAATTATAGAGTATGTTTGGACGGAGATTTAGCCAAGCGGCAAGTTCCTTTAACAAGCTATAAAATGTATCAACAAATGAATTACGCGTAGTGATTGAGATATTGTGTAATTTATTTATCATGTTATTCTTTCAAAATTTTTAATTTTTTAAATATATATAGCAGTATAGACTTAATCCTCCAAAACCCTCTGTCCAAACACACCATAATTTAAATGCCTTTTTAACTCAACTCATTTCCCACAGAACTTGACCTAAAATTAAGTTTTGTAGTCATATTTTAATTTTAATAGGCAACCTAAAGTTAAGTTTGTTCTCTTTTCACCCTAATGACAAATGGAAATTGCTTCAAGCTAGTAAAGAAAAGAAACAGAACAAAAAGACAACACATCCTAAAAAATGAACTAACAACCATTAAGGAAGGTTTCAAACAAACCTGCCAAAATGTGTAATAGCCTCTCCGCTCGTGAGCATAGATGAAGAATTCCTTTTCGGGTCCACTTGGCCAAAAACTATAAGGAAACTTTAGAAAGATTTTGGTGTACACCATTACATCACATTTCTCTATGGCTTCCAATTTCCACCTCTGTTTCATTATTTTATTCATCATATCAGACAAGTATATATTGCTCAACAAGACAAAATGTATTAACTAATAATAACATCATTGAAGGGATGATGATTAGAAGACTAAAACACAAATGAGTTAAAGGAAAAGACAAATATGTATCATATCCTATAATTGTTTAATTTGATGACCTCATATCACTGGTAATTTCATACATTTGATTAAATACATTAAGTGTTCATATGAATAACTTGTGAAACTTAAAATTGACAATTAATCAAGTCCTCCATACCTTAACTAATCAAAGTGTGCATTTAAAAATTTAAACAATGACTTACCCTAGATGAATAGCATGCAATAAGTTGATCTCCTACAATTTCTCCTCTTTCATAGAGTATAGAATTAAGTGGTTTAGGACATACTAGTATTACTAATCAAGTTTTAACTCTAGTGGCATTAGTCCTTATCCCGACTTAAGAAAACATGAGTATGGATTACTTATCAACCAAATGAAATACTAGCTACATTACAAATGAAACATCACTGTTTAACATAGCTGCATTTGTTCACTCCAATTAGCTACAGTTTCAATTCTTTTTTTATAGAATGCAATCATGTCAATTGTCAACAATTGTAAATAGTAGTACTATGCATTATTCTAAAGAACACATAAATACTATGCATCTTAACTGACCAATTACATATGCAAGTTGGAGTCCTCCTATGCCTATGTGTTAACCTAACCAATAGGGGTGTCCTAGACCATCAACAATGAGACTGTGGATCACTGATACCGTGGATCATGCCATCCCTGGTTTAAACATATGAAGACACATCGAAAATCTACCTACTGGCGTCATCAACTATAGAGCTAAATTTAATACAAAACCTAGCTATCCCTACATTTCTTTACATTCCCAACCAATAATATTTAAGACTATGGGGCCACAACCTGTAAACAGAAGGAAAACTCCTGCTGTAGGGACCCGTCTAGACAGAAAGAACCACACCTAAAGATTCCATTTTCACCTTGTTGGGGGAAAGTTCTCAAATTAATGACCTTAAAAAGATCAGCATGAGAAGCACGAGGTGTCCACATATCAGGGACCAATAAATGAATCACACATTAATATTCTACTAATCTACTACTAGTAGCTTGCTTGATTACACGGGGCTCCTTAGTTAGAGTAAATAAAGGAGTGGTATTGAGAAACGTACGGGTAAGGGTGGATTGAAGGCAAGTAGGTCGCTTTGGAGAACACCAATGCTAACAGACAGAATCACATAATTGGCTTTGTAAACACAACCATCCTCCGTGATCACCGTAACACCACTTCTTGAATGATGCAATTCCCGGACTACCTGTGTATAATTCCATGCAACTAGTTCAGCACAAAACTCTGCACATTATTAGTACTCCAAAATCTATGGTGAAGAAGTTACTGCCTAGTAAAATGAACTCTATGACGGGACAAAAACAATTGCAGTCAAAGGGAGAAGTAAAAGTAAAACAAAGTCCAAAACAATAATATTATCTCATGAGAATCTGAGCAGTCAAGCCTTGAAATCAACCAATGAATTCAAGGAAAGATTTATTATAGAGGATTGAGGAACCTGAGTTGACTTGGAGTATGACCCTATTGCTGATTTATTGGAGTTTTGTGAAGAAAAACATGTAAATTTGGCAAAGGGTGCAAAAATAAAATTTGAGTGAACATGTATTATTGTCCGAGTCTTTGACGTCACTGTATATAAATCAAATCTCAATATAATTTTCTTCCAAGTAATTTCTTTAATTCTAAATATAAAAAAATTGTTTTTTTAAAAATTGATGTATTTATTTCAAAACTTCAACAAAATACATATACTATTGACTATTGTTAACCAAGTTTTCTCTCAATATTTAGAATTGGATGTAGTATTAAAACATGGATTAAGAATTGATAGAAAAAAATTCCAATCAATGCAAAAATAAAACAGTATATGCTCTAAAGTTGGGATTAAATATTCATTGGTTTCTAATCTTAAGCTAATATATATGGCCCAATATTTGACAAGACTCATTTCTCCCCTATTGATGAAATGACAGTAGACACATCAAGTTATGTCATTGGTGGAATTGGGTCAATTCAAATAGTCTACTAGTAACTTAAATTGAAATTTTGGGACCTACTATAATTTATGATATGTAATAAAAGGCCTTACTGTAAAAGGGATTGAAATAGAAGATATTATTTGTGGGTCAAATTTTGCCTCTAAGTGGAGGTCCTGTAAAATGTTCAGGCATATCGATGTACAAACAAACATGTAACTGTTGAAAAATATGCAGCAGATGGTCAAACACATCCTGAGATCGACCTTTACATAGTCTAAGTCTTCAAACGTTGAAGTATATAATACGGTAGAAATTTTGTTTAGAAATAACGTGAGTGAATATATGTGCACCAGCTGTACATATATACCCGCCCCCCACTGAACAATACAAACACACATTTTTTTTTGACAAACAATACAAATATACTTAAGAACTAAGACAGACTTTTATTTTTTAAAATAAAATAAAACAGGACAGACTTTTTGAATGGATTTTTATTTTATTTTATAATTTCACATGCTTGCAGTTGCAAGTTTTTGGTTGAAAGATCAGTCTTCATTATTTTAAAGGTTATGCTAACATGTGTTCTAAAGATAAGGTACTCCATTCACAAAAAAAAGTTCAATAAATAAAAAATAGTTCTAAATTCCTTTTTAGTATAAACAAAAATCAAATTTTAATTCTTAAATTGCTTATGCTCGTGTAAGTTTCCTTAAGTCAAAATATTTCAGATATTTTCCCACATACATGGGCAGCTGTGTAGCTGACCATAACCAAATAAGTCTGCCTATTATTTAATTGAAAAAATGTGGTATGGTCAAATAGTATATTTTAAAGCTGACACATCTATCTTTTTTGATTCATTTTATATATTTTTCCTTTTTCCCTTTGTGAGGTATGAGAAAAACATTTCTGCATATTTTTTAAACGCCTGAAAGTTATTGTCATTGTTTTTAATAAATAGTTTCTGAACACTAGTATTTCTCATGTTTATAAAGACTTCAAATTTGTATCACATACTGTATCAATTGTTTTTTATTTTTCCTCTTGGAAAAGCACATGATTCAGAAGGAGTAATAACATAAGCAGTTTTTGTCAAAAATAAAATAAGCACTTTCAGTATTTACAGAGTATTTTATTGTACGATTTAAAAGTCTTCTCTACTTAAACTTAAAATAAAAGTAGCAAAAATCTTCACGAAAACATATAGGGGTTGACAAAAATATCTCAAATTTTATAAACAAAAAATAAATAAAAAATATTACTACTTAAAACAATTTTGAAAAGTCATGATCTAAAAAAGTCCAAACATGGGACAATTGAGCTGAAGTAAGAAAATAGGAAATGGATTACATGCAAAATCAAAAACAAACAAATACAGATTTTTTTCACCGAGCTAAATGGTGAAGCAGAAGGACAACCCAACAGGGTTCTGACACTCAAACAGTTATGGTAGGGGCCAACAATTTTTTTTTAACAAAGTAAAATCTCAATATGAGGAAGATGAAGTATTTATTACGAAGATATGGAGTACCTTGTTGAGTTTGAGACGATCATCTAAGATTCTTCCTTCCGATGTGAAGAGAAAATCTTCAGCCATTTTGTATAGCAAATAATCGTACCCTCTTTCATCAGCAACTAAAAATTCTCTCTCCCCAAAATCTACATATGTAGATATTGGTTCCACTTCTGCATACATATTTTCCCAGCTAATTAATCTCCAATTTTGGAACAGAGACAAAAAATGTACACATATTTAACAAGTAAACAAATCATACACACAATCACAATTACCCCTAAAAAGTTATCTTAGTCATACTATTATTTTTTCTTGAAATAAGTATAACCCAATTTCAATTTCAACATTTACAAACCACAAATTTTAAACTTTTTCATTTTTGAGTAAATATCCAAACTATTACTAAAATGGTGGGCCTAAACTAATCAATCAAAATCATCCTCTCTTTGTTTGTACTAGTATTTGTAAGACAGACAAATTGTAGGACTAAATTGACTACTATAAGTTACTGATATCAAAGATGAATTTGAAACTAAGTTAATAATGTCATGTTCAATTTATAATATATCCAAGTAGATAGACAACCATGATCAATACTTTGCAAGTCTCTGTTTAATTTTTTTTTTAAAACTCAAGATGCTACAAACCGACTAATCCGAGAAACATCAATCTTATCCACTAACGGATCCAATTGAGGTCTAAACTTTGTGTACCGACCCAACGCATAAAATGGCACAGTTCAACCTTCACCACTAGATAAATGCACTTGGCTTTAATATTTTGCAATTTTAATGATCAATTAACAGTGATAAATTAAACAATAATCCACCTACCTGCCATTTCAAAATCATGCAGAATGAAATCAATGGCGAGTTCTACTGGCGTCTTAGGCATCCTAAAATAGTAAAAGAAAAAAAAAATCATTATTAAAAAACAAAAAAGAAAAAAGTAAAAGAAAAAAATTCAAAAAGGAAATAATTGAAGGTATGGTTACAGATTAAAGAGTCAAAACAGAACGCAACAACACATAACAAAATCGTTTTAACGGCTGAAAACGACACCAAGAAAATTCGCACTTACGAAGGCGGTTTCGTTACTTTATTTCCATCGTTGATATTATTGTTGCTGTTGTTGTTAGCTTCATCATTAGCTTCATCTTCTTCCTCGTTTCTCAATTTCTGAATTGCTGAGTCAACCGCTTTTTTGTATGAGTCAGCAGCGATTCCACTCGGTATTAACTTTCCACTGCATTGCAACCACCACAAAAAAATCTCATCACTTCAAAATCACAAAACAGAGCAACATAAAAACGAAACGATATCGTTTAAATGTAAAATCAGAAGAAAAAATAAACGAAATAAATATTAGACAAAATAATCTGAGAAATCGTTTCAATCCAGCAAGGAATTAGTCATTCAGCGGTGAATATTCTAGTCTCGACAAAAAGTTAAAACAGAGGAAATAGCAAAACGACGTCGTAGGCTCTAAGATTCAAAACGACGTCGTCGGCACTAGGAATTGTAACCGTAACTAACTATTTTTAGAAAATTGAAATAATTTTTAAAAAATAAATAAATGAAAATTGAAGAAAAAATGAATGTGAATAATTTTGCGAACCTTTGATCGTAGATGTTGAAACGAGCATTGCTATAATCGGAGAAACGTGTTCGGAGATTATGTTGAACGGCGAGTTCCCAAACAGGATTAGATTCACGACCTCCGACACCGGCGATCCAACCAGCACCGAGTTCCACCGACACGCCACCGAAACATTCGTTACGGATCCTGCCGCCGATTCGGTCCGAAGCTTCGAGAATCACAATATCTTCTACGCCGTTCTCTGCTAATACCTTCGCCGCGGAGATACCTTCAAATCAGAGAAAAGGAAATAATTAAGGTAAAGAAAGGAATAATGAGAATTGAGAAACGTGTTGGTGAGAAATTAATTGAGGAAGAGTTAGTTGTTGCGGTGGTTGTGGAGTGATGTGTGGTGATGTGAATGGCGAGTGTGAGTGGTTGCGGTGGCGGAACTGACCGGAGATTCCGGCGCCGATGATGATGACGGAGGAGCGAATGGAGGAATCCATGAATGTGTGAGAAAGAAGAGTACAAGTGTTTGCGTTTATGATTTGTTTAGTTAGTAGACACACGAGTTCTACATTATAGCGGGAGTCGGTTTATATAGTTTTTTTTTTAGCTGATTTATTTTTTAACTATTATTATTTTATACATTTTTTGTTTTTGTGTTTGACGACGAAATAAAAAAATCATTATAAACTCATGATAAAGTTGTCGGAATTCGAACGCTAATTATGAACGTTTAAGCTATCAATTTTGATATTTTTTAATTGTTAAACTAGGATTTCTAAATACTACCTCCGTTCCAATATATAAAATTATTTTTGACTAAATGACACTATTCATGTATCTTATTTTGACCGTATTTTTTTCATTATTTATAGATGTAAATATTAGCATATAAGATCTTGTTTGATTCATCTTGACGAGTATTTTCAAGATATCTTTTTATAATTTTTATTATTGCACAATTAAAAATATTAGCGATCAAAATTATGTATTGACAAACGTGCAGGGGTCAAAATGAGTCTTATAATTTGGGACGGAGGTAATATATACATTTTATTTTATTATACTTTTTGCTTGTAATTAAAAGTAATTATATTTTTTGCTTGTGATAATGTTAAAATATCAGTGTATAGTAATTAATCATGACAAATTGCTTGAAGAAAAGGTAATTTGAAAAGGTTGACATTAATCGATGAATTTTCTTTTTACTTGTAAATCAATTGAAACACCACTAAAAACATATACATATGGAATTTTTTTTACAAGAAATACATATGGAATTATGAAATGAATAAAAGGATATTGAGTTTTTTTTTGACAAAAAAAAAGGATATTGAGTTCCAATCTAAATAAATATGAAAATATAGTCTAAAATTTTCAACATTGTCAAGTGAAGTTTTACCAACTAAATTGTTCAAATTTTATTCCTAGTTGTCACTTAGTAGACCATCTTGATTTTTTTTGACAACAACATCTTGATTTTAAATTACATTTTATCAGTAGACTATTTCTAAAATGTTGGTTATTTCATATGTTTCATGAGTAGTATTAAGTGTAATTACTATTTGAAATATTCATACACATATAACTAAAAGATTCTATTTTAAATTTGGATAATCTTTAAAAATATTCAACCTAACAATCTCAACATTATCAGTTAAATTAAATCTTAGGAACAATTTAATTTTTAATTTATCAAAGAAAGTTATAATAAATAATTCATTATAGTATTACCATATTATACTTGTAGTTATCAAATTTTGTTATGACTTATGAGGGCTTCTTTCATGCATCCATATCATGTGGCACTTTAGATTTGGGGCATGCCAAAGCCAACGCGGCATCTTTGTCTTTGGACTGTATGTGTGTTGTGGCCTTAAACACTTGCTTGCCCAAACTATCACGATTTCTAAGTTCTAAGTTCTAAGATCTTTTTCTTTTGATCTTGTTTTTTTTCTCTCAAAACACTCAAATTTGTAAATGAAAATTTTATAGTTATTGTAGAAAACATATTAACATACGTAAAAACCTTGCCTAAATTGTTCAGTGTCGTGAGATTCTTAGACACATCAAGAAGTGAAATTTATGCTTTAATGATATAACAAATGATGCTATGGTCTGTAGGCAGATCCTTGGACATCTAAATAAGTGAATTGTTTATAGTAATGATATAACTAGTGATACTTTTTTTGACCGACACTTATATATTAGCGTATATCTTTAACAAAAATTAAAATGGGACAAAAAAATTGTGCATACTTCTTGTGTTACACAATATAAGTATTTAGAAAGGTGAATTTTAATCTTGTAAACTTAGTTCAGTCAGTAAATATATTGCACGTAATATTTAGTAGTTGGTAGAGACATTGTAAGTAATAATGTGCAAAGACATTTCACGTAATATTCTTCTTTAAGAAGTGAAACTCTAACCAATAAACTACACTAGTCAATTTTATTTTTTGACAAAACTGACCAAAAAATAATTAAGAAAAAGGTGATTTTTATTTGTATTTTGTCACTGAGGGAGTAAAATTTATTTATATTTTTGTTACAAAAATATAGTCCTTCTTTAGAGTTGAATAATGTCTGAATATTATATTTAAAAAATAATTTAAGTATTGTCTATTTTTGTTTAGGTTAATATATAGATGGTATCGGGTTGGTGAAGAATCAGATGTCGACGTACTTTAGGTTTTTTATAATATGTGAGACACCTTTATATATCATCAGATTAAACCGCCTCCCGTTCAAAGGGAGAGTTAGATTCAGACATATCATTTGGACTAAACCGACTTCCATTCGTCTAATCCTTGGATGTGAGACTTAATTAAAGCTATTATGATGGTCTAGAAATAATCATGACGGTCTAAGTATTAAATTAAGGTGAGTATTACCTCTACTTGGTGGTGCATGGATATATGTGGTAAATAGCTCGAAAGCGGAAATCTAATAGTAGGTAGTCCAACATATTTTGAAGAGTTTATAATATCATTTTAAATTTGAAAGTTTAATTTAACTCGACCATGTAAAAATGACTTTTAAAGTAATAAAATTATCTCTCATGCAATATGTGATGCTAAAGCTCTATCTAATCTTTCTTCAATAACATGACCTATTCCTCTACTTTTAATCCAAGTGAATAGATACCCTTCAACATGAAAACTAGAATAAACAAAAACTAGTATTCCTTAGATACAAAAAAAAAACTGAATTCTTTAAAGTGATTATTACTTCCATTTTGGATTATATATTATGTGTACGGAAAAACCAACAAAGTGTTTGATCTTTGAATTTTATATAGATATACACATGGAGAAAAAATATTCTTAAGAAGCATTTCCCAAAAAAGGATTAATCCCACAACTATTTTTAGTAATCCAATTCTGACTCTTGAAGAAAAACACACAAGTTAATCATGACAATATTCTTGAATATCCTACATGTCTAAATAAGCACTTATGTTTTGAATTGATTCAAGCAATACGTGTCGAATTCTCCTCTTTCACTAATGTGCTTTTTATGTCATATAACTACTACTATATTATAATTGGTTCATGAAAAGTATGTGAAGCAAAGAAATAGTGGTTTCTTATACGAGTGAAAGTGATTTTATGCTACTAGAGAGCTTGTTCCTTTCACACAATCTTTCATACATAGCTATCATTGCCTTTTGACAATAATAAAGATCAAATTATTATTTCATTTGAATAGTTCCTTTTGGAAAGTTCCTTGATAGACTTGAGGAACATGTTGACAAATTGATAAATAGAGAAGGAAAACATGATATATTTTTTAGAATAAGGGATGGATTAGAATCAATTACTATAATTTTGATATGCCTTCACATTGATTTCTAGTTTTCTACTGTACTAGTATGTTAGCCCGTGCCGTGCACGAGATTATTTTCTTTTTAATATTATTTATTAATTCATTTTAAATTATTATTTTAAATTTATTTTAATATTTAATAGTGAATTTGAGATATTTTTTTGGTAAACCAAAGGTATCCTTCGCACGCAACTGCAGAGATTAATCCACTCGAGATATATGCAATCCATTTAAGGGGTTGACCTCTTCTAACAAATGTTTCTCCATACGCACCGGCTAGGGATCGAATTCGGGACAAAATGGTTAAGAGACTCAAATATCTACCACTTGTACCACACTATATTGGTGTGAATTTGAGATATTATATTTTATGAGTTGTTTAAATATATATTGTTGAAGTAAATATATTGTTTTGACAGAAATTTAGAATAAATATATTCACAATCGTATAAATGACATTGAATAAAAATAAAAGTTATATTAAAAAAATATTATTTACAAAGTTTTTTTTTTGACAAAATATTATTTACGAAGTTAAAAGTTGAATGTTAATAAAACAATTTTTAATATTTAGAAAAATAGGAAGTACTAAAAATATATTTAATATATTAAAAAAAAAATTTAGATTGGAAATTGACATTTTAATCTATATTAAAGAAAAATAATATAATTTAATATTTTGAAATTTCAGTAGTCTTGATTCAATATGGCCTAATTCCTATATATTATACACTAAAGATGCGTTTGTTTTAGATATTTTTGGAAAATATTTTTGTAGTGTATTGTTTTTTTGTTAAAAAATTTTAGCAAATAGTTTTTTTTAAAAAAGTTTCAAATGAATTTTTTTTTATAACAGCTTCACATATAGTGATGTTCCTATGTTTATTGTATATTTATTCATCTAAATCCCTTCAAACTGCATTTTTTTAAAATACTATGTAAATTAAGATATCTTTTTCCATCGTTGTCCCACTTTGTTTGAACTTTTTGCATGGTAATCCACGTGTAAATTTTAAAAACAAAAAAAAAACAAAGAAAATAGATTTCTTAATATGACAAAACTTTCTCCCCGTAACATAACTCAGGTGGTATGAGTTAAGGGACGTATGGGTTGGAGAGCTCCAGGGATCAATTTCTGGGGGAGCAATTTATCTTTTCGATCTACCAAAAAAAATATATCACAAAACTCCCACATTGTGATATATTTTTGGTCCCTATAATTATTCTCATAATTTATCTTTTTATGGTTAAATATGTTTTTGGTCCCTATAAATATACCAAATTTTGGTTTTAGTCTCTCTAAAAATTTTCTTCGACTTTTAGTCCCTATAAAATTTTTCATCTTCTCTTTTAATCCCTCATTTTAAGTAAACTCATAAGTAGAATTCATATTTTTGAATAAAAAATTTGCAGAAAAGTTTTTAAAATTATAATAATCTCTCTAAAAAAAATTAGAATTTTTTAACAATTTAAGAATTAAATATGAATTTTTAAACTTTTTGTGGTTTAAAATTCATATTTAATTTATGTTTGGTTAAAAAATTCCAATTTATTTAGGAAGAGATTATCGTAATATTTTTCACATTTGTGCACAACTTCATTAAAAAAATAGAAAGGCTATATATGAGTTGATTCAAAAATTGGGAATGAAAGTGAAGATGAAAAATTTTATAAGGACTAAAAGTCGAAGAAAAATTTTATAAGGACTAAAACCAAAATTTGATATATTTATAGGGACCAAAAATATATTTAACTCAAAAAAATATCTAAAAAAAAATCTTAGAGAAGCTTTAATTGAATGACACATAAGCAAATTTTCTTGAGAATGCATGAGAGAGCTCCGTGGAACTATCGCAATGTATATAATAGAGATAAGAACCTCTCCCACAAAATAAGGACAAAAAATCATGATAGGAAATATTTGAGGGACCATAACCTGCTGAAAATTGTTTTAAGGACTAAAAATGAAATTTTGTATATTTATAGGGACTGCAAATGTATTTATTCCCAAAAAAAAATCTAAAAAAAAACATGTTAAGAATGCAACTGAATTACGCTAAAAAAATATCTAAAAAAATATTAAAAAAAATCTTAGAGAAGCTCTAATTGAATGACACATAAGCAAATTTTCTTGAGAATGCATCAGAAAGCTCCGTGGAACTATCGTAATGTATATAATAGAGATTTTTTTTAAAGACTTAATTATATATTTAATCTCTCACGTTTGTTTTAAATTTTAATTTAATCATTTACATTTAAAAAGTTTTAAATTAATCATTTTAATCAAATTTTTGTTTAAAGTGTTCATGTAACTAATAGTTTTTCATAGACAAGACACAAGAGTATCAATTAGAGGTATAGAAAAATTCAATGTGGAATCAAATTTGATATTGAAAGACTTGTGCCAAAATCAGAAACCGTGTTTGATTGCAAATTGGTTAAATCAGCCGCAAAATAAAATTAAAAATAAAGGAATTAATTGGATAAATGATAAGGAATGCTGTCAAAATCAACCTCTTATATGCAATAGTACCTTATAAGTGACTTCAAAAATTTGAAAAGTGGCCCCAACCCCATTGTGAAGAAGTGTCCTGGTTATTAGTCCCAAAGTATGGGAGTTAGAAGTGCACTATAGTCAATTTGTTTGAGTTATTTTCAAAGTTTAAATGATGGTTCCAAATTCCAATGGTTGTTGTTGAAGATTGTAAGACTATTGGTAGCATTATTCTATAGATCAATTTTCCCACTTCATAAGAACTTGGAAAATATATATCCCAATTTTTTTTTGTTTTCTAATTTGAATGTGTATTTTGAAACAAATTAAAATTATGATTTTATTTATTTATCTTTTGAAAAGTGTATTTCTAAAATCATGTGCAATTTTTAGATGCAAGAGATGAGTAAAGTTAAATCCTACTTTTATTTTACCTTTTATAGTATTTTTTTGTTAAATAATTTACAAATTTAGTGACTAGACTCACATTTTCCCTCTAATAATACATTTTTTTAGTTTTATATGTCATCACTTTCTTTACCAACAATATAATGAGTTAGTCCAACTAGAAAGGGTCTAAGCCTTTCGAGTATGTGATTAGGAGTTCGATTTCATGAAACAGTGGTGGAAATTTTTGGTTACCATATGATATAGATACGAAATTCCTACCGCCGTTACCAATGATTACTCTCTGTCGTGGAACAAGTGAAGCATAAGGTGAGTTTTTCTCTCTCAACTGAATTTTATTCATACACATTAGTTAGAAATCGAACTCTAGACCACATTAAGGAATCTAAGACATTTATCATTTAGACTAATTGGTTGAAGAGTATTATATTTATTACTAACCTTTTAATTCATAGTGCATTTGGTTATTTTGGATTGGTCCAATAGAAGTTTATTGTGCTAAATTCTTTATTTTAAGGAGGTCAAGGTTATATCTGTGGGTGATTTTGAAACTTTGAAATTTGTTTGTACTAGTTTAGGCCATTCTCATGACTAATAAAATTGAAGTACCATGTATCAAAATCATTGCTCCCACTTTGGAAGTCAATTCATACACACTTTTTTGATTTCAAGTTGATGTACGTGACTTTGAAGTTTTGATTCCTTTCACTTCAAAATATATTGGGGCGGTGTCTTTATTTCTCAAATTCTCACAAACACTAGTGCTTAGACTTGTAGAAAATGGTGAGTCTAGTCTAGAAAAAGAAAGTGTAGAAATTGGCAAACCCTAGATCTATGCACCCACGATCCAAACGGGTTCTTTAGAAAGCTATACTCAAAATGTTTGATTAAATTAAATTTATTTATAGTATTTTATCTTATCGTTGTTAGAATTTATTTTGATTATTATATTACTTTGTTTATCTCTAGAGAATGGGATAAAGTAGGGGTATAAAACTGGTCAGTTAGCCGTGTTTTGATCCGTCATGAATATAAATCAACAAAAAATATTCTCTTTTGTCTCAAATATAAATAAAGTTTGGTCAAAGAAAATTAATGTATATGGTGCAAATTCTGGGCTAAATACATTAATTTTTTTTGACTAAATTTTGTTTATATTTAATATCAGAATAATAAGGTGCAATCTGCTTATTTGATACAAGTCAATTTGAGTTGTCAAGGACAAAATTTCAATTTGTTCAGCCTAAAATAACAAATTAAGCAAGTAGGCCTAACACACTCAACAATTTGTCCGTGAATTCCCTACAATGAGGAAAATCTCACGATCACGCAGTTAATCTGTTCAAAATCGTCTATTTTTTATCAAATACTTTAAAAAAATATTGGTCTAATTTTTACTTTATAAGTTAATAAATTTCAAACTTAAATTTAAGTATTCAATCAAGATCATACGGCTTTGAACCCGCCAACTGCGTGATCGTAAAATTTTATTGACAGCAAGAAATCTTGGTCCCAAAGATATGGTGGATGCTTGAAAAACCCACCAATAACTAAGAATGACGAAGTTCTTTAGAGGCTTAATGTCCTTATGATCTTAATTTAATTGATAGGAATATTGCATGATAATGTAGAGATCGAGATTTGAAATATGGTACGTCCACTTATTTACTTTAAATAAATAGAATTCTAGCTACTAGGCGACCGGCAACACAAAAAAAGGCTTAATGTCACAGCAAAAAAGGGATGGAGCACATTGATTGATATGTTATTTTTAATTTTTATTTGCATTTTGAAGAAAATGTTGACAAGAAATACAAATTCATTATTAGATAGAGTACAATTATAATGAATTTATATTACTCGTTAAGTTGAAATTTACATACTCAATAGGGTAAAAGGTTGCAAAAAAATTTGATATGCTAAAGTCCTGGTTCAAAACTGCAATGTCACTCTCCACTATTTAGTGTGTTTGATTTCACTGCTAAGTTATGTGTATGAAGAAAAGTAGTTTGAGATGCTACATATGTTCTCTAAGTTGAAAAATGTGCTTTGTGTTTGAAATTAATAAGGTCATGAGTTTCTATGTTGGCACCATTAGTCCCTATTATATGTATCAAACTGAAAGAAACATGTAAAAAACCATTGATGTAAAAAATGATTTATATTATTAGTCTCTAAACTTATATGAATCAAATAATTTAGTCCTTAAAAGTAATGAAATTCCAAAATAATAAGTGAAACTAAAATAATCAATCACATAAGCCCAATTAAGTTGAAGTGAACAACTTAGTTCTCAAAATTGTCTGACAAAAACAAACGAGATAAAATATTTAAATAAATAAACATTTTGAAATTTTGCTAAATGCAGGACTCTTACCATTTCTGCAGAGATTATAAATAGTAATTTGGGGGAAACAAGCCAGCAACCCAATTATATTATTTATTTATTGGATAACAAGTCGCGGTGTAGAAACACCAACTAAGTCAGCTAAAAACAACATGCTAATTTGAGTAGGACAACGCTCATATAACATCAAACTGAAACCTCCATCGCAAGCAATATTCGCGAGAGCATCCGCACAAGCATTAGTTTCTCTATACGTCTGACGAATCTGGACCTCCCGGCTTAAATCCAACAACCATTTAATATTTTGCACCAAACTGCAACCAGTAGCCATTCCTCCTTTCGAAAAGGAAAGAGTAGTAGCCATAACCCAAGAATCAACATGAAGCTCCACTGTATTGACGCCACGAGCTCAAGCCATTTTCAAGCTTTCAAACACTCTCCAAAGCTCCGCTACATATGCATTCACGTTCCCAAGACCTTCGTGACACTGCAGATCAACTCCCCCTTATGACCCCGCAACAGAACTCCACACCCTGCAATTCACGTTCCTTAAGACCTTCGTGACACTGCAGATCAACTTCCCAAGACCTTGATGCACCATGTTTTGTTGAAGAGTTGGAATAACATAGATCCCTGTAAAGCATATACAAATTTATTAATCCAGCATACAATCTAGATGGATGATGATGAAGATCTTTCCATAAAGCTCAATAACTAGTGTTACAAGGGTAAATACTTTACAGTTTTGTTCTCTATGCAATGTTATTATGCAGCCGAAAATCAAAGGCATTGGATTTTCCAAGAGTTCTCATTGTTTTCCATGAAAGCATGTCAATCACAAATCTATCATTACCAAGATTAAATGTCATTTTCTGCTTGCAAGACAACTCCAACAAGTCTTCCTTCATCACCATTCACCACCTAGTTCTTTTCTAATCCCCTGCCGAGCCACCTTGACAATATCTTATACCAGCCTTCACGAAGGGGCTTAAGAACATTGAGAATTGAGATAGAGCGAAGTGTTTGAGAACGAGTGAGAAAGTAGAAAAGAACAAAATTCAAAATTTAAACTACTTGTGGGGCAACATTTACCCCCTAAAAAAAACGAAATTCAAGTCCTATAGAACTCACTTCCCTAAAAAAATTATTCTTTTAATTTTCTCCTACTTTTTACCTAAAGACCAAACATAAACTAAGTCATTGGTGCAATAATTCATCAACAAAACCACCACAGTAATAATCTTACATAACATTTCAAAGAAAGATTAACTTGCTTTTAGGGTGCATTTGATGATTTAAAAGTAATTTTATATATTTAAGTCTTAAGAGTACTTTTAGTTTCTATCTTAATGAATTTTTGGCATATTAGAATGTGATAGAGCCGTAAAAACTATGGAAAAAAATTCAATGTGACAATGCTTTTAATGCATATGATATTCAAATACAGTTAAATTTTCCAAACTAGATCCCGTTGAAAATCCATCATTTACAAGATAACAGTTTTAAATCTACTTTTTTATCCGACTACTATAAAAAAAAAATCAGAAGCTATATCAGATTGACAGGTAAAGAAAGACTTCCTCAAAATATTGATGTAGTCAAGAAGAATATGTTTACCTGCTAAAGTTCACTAGTCTTTCAATGTTGGAATCACCATGGAAATTGATGAGTTGAATTATGTAGTCTACGATAAAAACTGACCATGCTAGCATCCAATCAACTTGGTACCTGTTAATCAAACATATCATAAGAAGTGTCAGTAATATAAATATCATTCATGAGAAAAAGAATCACTAGCGAGAACAAATGTGATAGAATGTGCTTGAAGAAAAACTCATGAAGCATTATCATTGCTTAAAATAGGCATTGTATATCAACACAAAGAGATCTATATAAGTTCTGGCTTCCCCAGGACTATATCACCATGAGAAAACTGTTCTCCAGCAGGAAAAGACAGCAAGACTCAATTTGCACCGAGAGGTGCATAGCGCATAGCATACACTCACATGCCAAGGAATGCTTGGTAGACAAGGCACTTTTCTATCAAGCAGAATAGTACACAAACATAAAAACGAACCAGAATAGTACCAAAACATGAAAATTGAACCATAGAAAAGGTTGCTGAAACTGCAATGTACCTAAGCTATCTTTGGCGGTAATCATCATCTTTTCCAAATTTTTAGCAGCCTCAGTCATGCCTTGGGTATTGTAAGCCTGGATCATGCAAGCGAAGGTGAAGCTATCAGGCTCACATTTTCTTGCTTTCATTGTCAAGAATAACTCGCCCATCTTTTTTAAATCGCCAGCCTGACCATAGGCACTAATTATGCAATTAAAGAAGGGAGTATCCAAAATGACATCAGAATTTTCTACATGCCTCAAGATTGAGTCAATTTTGTCTATAAGCCCAGCTTTGCTATACGCATTGACAAGCGAACAAAATGTTACAGAATTAGGTTTCATTCCTACATGCTTCATTTTCTTAAAGTGTTGATCCATCTCCTCAATTTTTCCGGCTTTGCCATAAACCTCAATGACAGTATTATATGTTACAATCGTCGGAGTGAAAAACCGCCGTTCCATGAAATCCATCACAGTCTTCATCTTATCGTACATGCCTGCTTTGCCATACGACTTTATCATCATGTTGAATGTCTTTATGTCTGGCTTTATGCCCATTAACTGAAATTCATCATACCACTTCTCCATCTTGTCAATTTTTCCACCGTTTCCATATGACCCTATCAATGAATTCAGCGTGAAAACATCTGGTTGGCAGTTTTCATTTTCAATCATATCTGTAAATGAATTTTCCATCTGATCAAACATGCCAGCCTTACCATATCCGTCGATTATGGAATTATATGTCACACTGTTACATTCAATGCCCAAATATGACATATCCGCAAGAATGCGTTCAAATAAATCAAATCGACGAAACTTCGCACAACAACTTATAAGAACAGAATATGTATATACATCTGGTTTGCAATCAACAACTGATTTCATATCTTCAATAGTAGAAAACGCGTGATGCAAGAGACCACTTTGACCGTAAGCACTTACAAGAGCAGTGAAAACATCGACAGTAGGTTTAAGCCCTTCAAACAACATGGTTTCGTAGAGCTGACTAGCCTCTTTAGGTTGCTTGCACTTGCTAAGCATCATCAACAGCTTTGTATAAGTTCGGCATCTCGGTTCATACCAATATTGATTTCGAAGAAGTTCGAAAATCTGCAAAAGGAAATTGATCATGTTATAGACAAAACTGATGGTTCATAACTTTAATCAATTTTAGTCATCTTTCGCGTCCTAAAACAAAATCCAGTCATGTATAACATCAGAAACTAAAATATGTTCTAAAGTGTTTCTTAGTTTGCAAAATATGCTTCTGTTTACATGAAAGTGTGCAAGTAGCAAAGGTGAATGAGTGAATCAAGGATGAGAGTAGAGTTAGGAACTGAGCAGACTAAAAAAACCAACGGCCTTAAAGTTAGAAGTCCATAATTTCTCTTAAAATTTTCCTAACACATTCAAACTATATATCGAAATTATAAGTTTCCAGGGACATAGTAAAATGGAAAGTAGAAGCGAAAAAACCAAAGCATCATGATTCATGACACAGCTCATATTTGAGATGCTCTCCGATTTCAAGAATAGAATATCACACTTGAAATACTTTTTCACTTTATCTACAGAACTAAGAAGCAACCAATAAAATCCATAATCCGAAGAACCACCAGTTCTACAAAAGTGAAAAAACTAAATTCAATAATTTAAAAGCAGCTTCATAACCCATGAATCATTGCATTTCACTCAATCCAAAAACTAATCATCAAAACATGAAAATGAATACACGTAACACTAAGTTCATCCACTGACCCAGGCACACCATTTCTTTTCACCATCCACCTAAAAATGTAATCCACTAAACCAAGCAAAAGAACACATTCAACAGAATATCCAGAGCAGACTATACAACTTCACATGATTTTTAGTTTACCTACAAAACTAAGAGTCAATCAAGAAAATCATAGCCACCAATTCTACAAAAAAAAACTCAATTAATTCAATCATTTCAAAGAAGTTTCATACCTCCATGAATCATTGCATTGCACTCAATCAAGAAATTTAAAGAGTAAAGTGGACATACATCATCAATGTAAACCTATTTTACATCGATGTCAAATAAGATTCCATCAAATTGCGGTTACATTAAGCCACAAAATCATAAGTTTTCATTCGACATCACCATTAAACTCTAAGTTAATCATCACAAATCACAACATGTAATCAATGAATAGATACACATGAAACAAATTTCACCCACCCACCCTCTTGAGATATATCAAATGTGAATTAAAGTTGATGTTGCACTGAGGGGATATATTGAGAATTGAGATATATCAATTGTGAGTCAAAGAGTCACATTACATGGAAGAGTTGAGGTTGAACAAACTCAATGCTTAAAGTTTTGGGTAAACATGTGGCATCAAAAGCTCAATATGTTGATTCAACTCAGTGAAGTTCCTCATCATGGCATTGTTGGGATCACGAGGGAGCAGCCAAGACGATCATCCACATTGGGCCGAGAACATCGATACAAGTGAATTAGACACTACACTCTTAACCAAATCTTAAGACATTGGATTTACGAGTCATCGTACTTATAAAGTGTTCAACTTCGTTTTCTAATAAATGTGGGACTTAACTCACCTCACACTTGTCACAATAGTCACAACACACCCCATCAAAAATCAACTAATCAAAGCCAAAGAAAAACATTCAGTAGAGTAAAGGGTCACATAAAAAACAAAAATTTCACAAAAAAAATACAAAAGTTTAAATTGGAACCAATCAACCAACCAACCATGAGAGCATTTTGCCACTGACACCCTTTGATAGCTTCATCCAATGCTTCAAGAACAGCCTTAGGCCAAAGCTGTTTATGCTTCCACGACTTAGCTTTATTCTCCACACCTCTAATAGCAGCTTCAGTTCGTAGAATACGTGACAAGTCCTTGTTAGGATCCTTCTGAAGCCCTTCAGATGAAGGCTTCGAAGAGCGCTTCAAGGATTGAACAAGAAGAGAAGAATTGAAGTGGTTTTGGTTGGGGAATTTGGTCGAACAGGTTATGGGTGGTGTCGTTGAAATGGATGAAGACCATGTTAGAGACGGAGGAGGGTGAAGCTTCATGGATAGAAGAGAAGGTTCAGACCAACGGATTGGATAATTAGTTGCTTTTACTCATTAGTACGTACTCCCTTAAAAGTGTTTCTAAAAAATGTAGAGAAATAAAATAAAGAATAATAAATAAAGAGAAATGAAGTCAAACATATTTTTATTTTTTTTAAGAAGAAAATAAAAAGAGGAAAATAAGTCAGGCTAAATGGGGCCTTAGTTATACTCAAATTTTATTAAACTTTTATGATAATTATCCTGATTTATATTTATTTTTTCCATTCCAAAATAATTTATTTAATTATTAAAATATATATTTTTAAATAATTGATCTTTTTCATTTTCAACATAATATTAATTTGTTTTTTTATTTTTTATTTACTTCTTATAAAGCTTTATGTACAATTTGGTCTTAAGCGATTATTATACATTTTTGGGTTAATTATATTTTATCTCCTGTAAAATAGATCAAAGTTTATTTATCTCTTTGTAAACTTTTTTTTGTTGTTTTACTCCCATGTAATATAAGATTTTGTGCATTACTTCACTAGACTCAGTCAACCATAATATAATTTGCAGCGGTTTTGTTGAGCGGCCGTTTGAAACCGTCGCTAAAATTTTATTTTGCAGTGGTTTAAAATCGTCGCTAAATTATATTTTGCAGCAATTTTATTTGCGGCGGTTATACTATGGTTGACTTGAGTCCAGGGGTAAAACACGAAATCTTATATTACAAGGGTAAATCAACAATTTTTTTTTTACAAGAGGGTAAAGCAAATTTGGCTTATACCCTACATTTTTTAAAGTGTACGAATTGGTCAACGAAATCGATTATTTTAAAATGTTCTTCCTCTTCACTCTATTTCTATCATTCTTCTTCCACGGTTTTTGTCACAAACCATTTTAATCACTATGAAACCTTGAAGATTGAATTTTAAGATTTTCAATTATGATTTTATTGCTTAGGTTAATGAAACTTTATGCTTCTGCACTAATAATCGTATAAGATTCTTTTTTGTTTTTTTATATGATTTTCAGTTTAGAGAATTCTTATACCTAGATTAATTTAGTTCATGTAAACTGAAATCACGTATGTTTATGTAATCTAAGTTTGCGTAGCTTTATACAGAGTTACAAGTTTTAAGATCTACGCAAATTAATATTACGTATGTAAACTGAATTAAGATGTACATAAACTAAGTTTAAGTAACACGTGTAAAGTGAGTTTAAACGACATACACAAATTAAGTTTACATGAGTAATTTCTTAATGCAGTCTTAGAAATTTTTATTTATTTTAGGGATAATTTGGTCATTTTGGGGTTAACTAAGATTTATTGGAGGTGTGAGATGACAAAATCTTACTTTATTTTAATTTTTTTAAGTAGTTTAATGGCTAAAATTAGGCCTATCAAATTCAAACTCAGTCTCTACATATTATGTACATTGTCTCACAAACCGAGCTAAATTCAAAGAGATATTTTAATTTTATTAATTATGAAAGATTGATAATTTTTTATACAACTCTTATTTTATAAACGTGTAAAGAGGTGTTTGTAGTTCAGTTTGAATTGATTTTGAATAAAAAAAATTCATCCATTTAAATATAAAATTATTCGTGGTTTTGATTGGTCCGGTAATTATAAGTATAAAAAACTTATTTTTTTTTTGGTATAGCTATAAAAAATCTTATTTAATCCTAAATTAAATTCAAAACAAAAAATAAAAAGTGATTTTATCTTGAAATTTTTATAAAATTTTAAACTTTTCGTTTGTTTACTATCATAAAAAATTATGTTTTTAAATTTAAAACTTCTAGTTCTTTAGTTTAAAAAAAAAATCTAAAAAAAAGATTTTTTTTGGTACAATCTTAAAAAACAAACTCACCTAATATTTTGTGTTAATGAATAGACTCAAAAAAAAAAAGATAAAGAAAAAGGTTTATAATGTACACGAGTCGTATATATAATTATCTCCGTTCAAAGGAAGACCATCCCACCCTGTATAGGAAGAAATAATTTTTTTGACACAAGTATAAGAAGAAATAATATTGATCATACCAGGGTTTTTCACAATAAATAAATATTCATTTATTTCTCAATTTCCTTTTGTTACAATTTTCTAAACTTAACTTAGCCATCGAAGAATTGCTTTTTATTCGTGAGTGACAATGAAGAGAGTAAGCCAAAATAAAGAAGATAGACTCAGTGATTTACTTGAGTCTATTATTCTTCATATTCTCTCTTTCTTGAGTACCAAACAAGCTCTTCAAACTATGATACTCTCCACAAGATGGAAGAATATCCCAAAGTATCTTCCAACCCTCGAATTATGTTTCTTGCACTTCAAGTCTCTTCAAAGTTTTGGTAATTTCGTCTCTCAAATTTTTACTTTTCGCGATGATTCAACTGCACTCCACACTCTCAATTTTAATGGATACATTGAGCTGGACTTTCTCGAAAATATAGTAGAATATGCTATTTCACATAACGTCCGACTTTTAAAGATATATATCACACGTAATATTCCACACGTTCCCTCTTGCTTTTTTTCTTCTCAAACTGTGACGTCTCTTGATCTTTCGCTTCCGCATCACCTTCGGTTTAACATTATGTTAAACTTATTTCCAAGTTCTTTGAATTTGCCTGCATTAACTCACTTGACTCTAAAAGGATTCAACTTTGACTCGGGCAATGATGGTTGTGCTGAGCCCTTTTCGGCCTTGAACAAGTTGAATACTTTGACCATTAAAAATTGCGGACATCTAAATGCACAAATTCTGCGTATATCAAGTACAACGCTTGTCAATTTAACTATGTATGGAGATTATTATCATTACAAATGTAAAATCATGTTATCTGCTCCGAGTCTTTGTAACTTTGCTTTTAGTGGTACTCTACATCAAAATCTATGTATCAGTCATCCTTGTTCTGTAAAACACTTTTACATTGATGTAAACATTACCAGCATCAATAGCAAGATCAAAGAGGCTTCTACAGTCTTATTCACATGGTTGCTGGAACTTGCTAATATCGAATCATTGAAAGTCTCTTCTAATACTCTTCAGGTTTTGAAGCCGCTATATTTTTAATTTGTTCTTTAGTTACTTGTATAGAAGGGGGAGCCTTGACGCAACACTAAAGTTGTTGTCAAGTGACTGACAAGTCACGGGTTCAAGTCCTAGAAACAGGCCTCATGTTTAAAAACATGGTACGGCTGCGGACAATACACCAAATTATATTGGTGGAACCCCTTCCTAAACCATGCATATATGTGAGAGTTTAGTGAACTGAACTGCCCTTTAGTTGCTTGTATAATGTATTATGACTGTCCATCTTTCATTCAACAGGTTCTCTCTTTTGATCCTGATTTGTTCAAGGTTAAACTTACTTCCTTGTGTAACTTGGAGACACTACATGTAGAAAAGGAACCGATTAGCAAAGAATTAAGCAATATATCGAGATATGTAGAGTTCAAAAAAGAAGGTGACAAATTTTATTCGAAGCAAGAAGCATTCATACCTGATGGACTAGAAGACTTTTTGATTCTAAATTCACTGTCAGCAAAGTTGAAATGTGCTTTCAACTTTGTAAAGAGATTATGTTTTTAAGTTCAATTTTCGCCTCCTTTGCTTTTGGATTTTCTTCCATTGTTCTCAATGTTGTACTTGTACGGTAAAATAACCACTTGTTTGAGTTTGTATAAGGTTTGTAATATGAATTTGTGGGGAAGTAATTAATGGTGCTACATGTTTAGTTTAAAGAGATATGTTTGTGTTTGAGACCATGATGTTGTGGGTTCAGATCTACCTTCCCACAAAATGCAATTTTTTATTTATTTCATCTTCAACCTCCATACGAGTCAATTCGACTCGGTTCGGTTGAAGAAACCACGCGACCCAAAACTCAAAAACACGATCTTATGTCAAATTAACATCAAAATTTCAAGTTTTAAACGCAATCATGAACCAAGCAAAATTTCCAAACCAATCCAACAAAACCAAAGAAACAAATAGCAAAAACCAAACCAATCCAACCAACACACTACAACTTCAACTACCATGAACCAAAAATAACTTGGTCTTTCACCGAAACAGAATTTAATGACAGCATCTATCGCCATAAAATCGACCAAAAACTCTTATTAGACTAATGAAGATTTTTTGGTTATACTCCATAAAAATATATATGGATGTTAAAAAAATATGTATAACTTTGGGTCAAAACGAATATTAGATATATCCAACAAAATGAATCTTTTTTCTTGTACATTGTTACTAGAGAAGGAAGAAAAAGCAATTAAAAACTAAAAGGACTACGAGCTAGACCCATCACATTAGATAAAAGTGCTTGAAGAGGAGACAACCAAACTTCATGAAATCTTGGTTCTGAGCTCATGTTTAGCAATAAATTCAGCACTGGTGAACAAGGATTCCATCATTCATCAATAATAGTTTTCAATAATAGTGTATAAGGATCATCAACATTGTTTTTGTTATTATCTGCTTCTTCCTGCAGTGTCAAGGCAAGTTCAAGTAGCACCTCAACTTCACCCATGTTTGGTCGTTCATTTGGATCATTCTTTAAGCATCTTTTTGTGACATCCACAAATATTTTCCAACATTCTGGTGCAATGTTTCCTACGAGACTTTCATCAATACTCTCCTCCATTGGTTGTCTCTGCTGTTTAACAATTTCTAACTTTCCCATGCATATCACTTCTAGTAGAACAATACCAAGGGAATAAACATCACACTTCTCTGTTACTATATTGTTTACTAACATCTCTGGGGCTACATAATAATCATTTGTACCTGTATATATGAGAGAAAGTATTAATTGAATTAATTAACGGATGAATTTTGTAAACTTTTCCTCAAAATTATGGGCATCACTCAAAATAGTTTATAAATTTCATTAATTTTGATAATTGACTTTGAGCAAACACACAAGAGAATTGGACACCACGTCTTAACCAAAAATCTTAAAACATCATATATATATATATATATATATATATATATATATATATAGATCCTCTTACTTATACATTGTTCAACACTTCAACTTCCGTTTTTCCATTCAATGTTAAACTTCTAACTTACACTTATAAGTTATAACATGTCAGTCAAAATAGTCCGTCCCTCCGGATATAATAACTTACCACATTAAATGAACCCATGATTTTCTACGTAGATCATCTCACACAATTCATAAAATTCATGCCAACTTCAGGCGGATCCATTTTGAAAGAATGCATGTTCATTTAATATGTCAGATCACATACTCTAATGACATATTTTAAAACAGAAACTATTTGATTGATGCATTGTAATTTCAGTAATGTATTTATACAATTTAAAGACTATTTGACTGATACTCACAATTTATAAGGTTAGTACTAATTATGCAACAAATGATAGAGAAAATGATGCATACCTGAAGAGTTATTATCCCTTACAGGTCCTTGCAAGGAAATCCATAAGTCTGAGAGTTTAGGCACCATATTGCTATCCAATAAAATTTTATGAGACTGAATGTTACCATGAATGATGCTGTGTTTGGTTCCATTGTGAAGGAAGTGTAGTCCACATGCTGCTCCTATGCATATCTTCAGTCTTTGTTTCCAAGCAAGAGGTTCAACTGCAATGCCATTATGTATACAACATAGGCGATTATGGAGAGATCCATTAGAATTATAGTCGTACACAATAATCTTCTCATTTTTGTGGTCACAATATCCTAGATAACTGAGGAAATTAGGATGAACAAGTTGGCATTGCAATTCAATTTCATTCTGAAACCCTCTAGATATTTGGTCTGTGATAGGAGAAACTCTTTTGATCATGACTGCATAATCATTAGTACCATTATGTGATTGGAGACAACCTCTGTACACTATACCTAGGCTTTCATTTCCAATTATTTGATTTTTATCAAAGTTCTTAGTTGATTTCTTAATACTAGCTAGAGAAAATTGATGGAGCAACTCGTCTATTAATATTGAATCGGGCCTCGTATTGTTCCAAATCCAATGGTAGAAACCCAAGCAACAATTGCAAAACATTATTAATTTCAGAAACTATACAACTTAGTAGTCAACCTTCAATCTTCATTGCTAAGCTTACCTGAAATGTATCAGAAACATGTATACACATAGTTAACAAATAGATTCTTTTGAGCACAAGCCAGATGTAAAGGAAAAAGAGTGGTATCTGGATAGTATAAGTTATTTCTAACATATACTTTCAAATTTAGATTTAAAAACATATAACTGTTAGTTAGTTATAATTTGAAACATATAAGTGGTGAATCGATATGTTGAATCTGATGAGGATGCAATATGTAATTAGAAGGCCCAAGAAGAAACAAACTCTAAGTTCCTTCCACATTTTGAAGAAGCATACTATCGCGGATCTATGAGACTAAAATCAAATGTTCCACATATTACAAGACTCAATTCCAACCTAAAGATAAGAATTATATGCCAGGACCAAAACCATTTCTTTTATCAACTACTAAAAACAAAATGGTTAAATTTATTAAAGCAACTCATTTCTGAGCGCAAGGCGTATCCAACAAACAAGGATACAAAACACAAGAAAATACAAGGAGCAGTGGACAATTACCCAACAAACCACCAAGGCTACAAAACAAAGAACCATATCAGTCGATCCGGGCACACCAGTTACATACAACTCAAAGAGTCAAAACAGCCCTGCATACAATGAAACTGCAGCAGCCACTCAAAAACAGCCAAAACAAACATGAAGATGGCTAAAACACAAGCTGTTGGCACAACAATGCACTAAGCACTGCATATCCAACCAAAATACATAGCCATAGGGATGTGCTTGGTCGGATACTTTGATAAACCAAACCATATCCAGACCAAAACCACTTATAGGGATTTTGATATATAACCATAGCATCTAACATTACAAAGAAATATCTTGATCTCAATATACAAAAAGCCAAGTAGCCAACATGAAAATGAAACATCTACATTACAAAGAATCCCAAAACTTTAGATGCTTACTCAAAACAATATCTTGATTCATTATGAACTCATTTAACTACTGAAAAAACTTACTTATTTTATGATTGAAATACACAACTAATCATTTATCTAACATGAATTAAAAGTGATACTAGATAATAGATATACCTAGCAAGTCGCGATTAATGCTGAAGCACCATGCTCCGTTCCGTTGAACGAATGAAGCTGGCAAGAAATCAAATCGTCAATTTCTATTTTGACTAGATTTGTCCGTATTTATACGAAGAAAGTTAGGTCGTTTTTTTTTACATACAAAGAGCTCGCGCATAACAATTTCGACGTTTTTTTTTTTGCCAGTTGAGGTAGGATAGTTGGACAAAGTTTGGTCTCTTCTGTTTTCTATAACTAATAAGATACCCGCGTACGGGTCGCGCATTCCGTGCGATTTATTGTGTTGAGTGTCTTTAGTTATAATATTATAGTTAAAAATATGTTTCTTTACAAATAACTAAAAATAGATAAAATATTTTAATCAATATAATGATATTTTTAATCAATATTTTAATCACTTTTTACACTAAATAATATTTTAATCAATATTTTAAAAAAAAAATCAGCGATAAAATGACATTCTCCCGTTGAATACTACAAAATTTAACAATGATAAAATTATCAATCTCTCCATGAATCTACGTATAAAATTGACAATCTCCTTATCTCCCCGTTAATCTATTCTTACATAATAACAATATTTTAGTCAATTTTTTAATAATAATAATAATAATTGTTACTATCAAAAACTATTTCCCATGTTTTTGAACAATAGATATAAAACAGATAAACTTAATTAAATATTTTTTTGTTTATAATTTAAAAATTGATATAATAGTCATTTAAATTTTTCATGAACAACTGCTTATTAAAAAAACTATAAGTTTGTCTCGTTTATATTTTTTTTAGTAGAAGAGACAAATTTGATTACAATCCATTTTTTATCCCACAAAGAAATAAAAGTTTTTACCATAAAAGAGAAGAGTGGTAAGAAGTTGAAAGAAAAGAAAGAAGAAGAGGCAAATTTTGTTTGTGTCATAAAAATTATAAAAATTTGTCAAAAAAAAATAAAAATTATAAAAAAAAGAAGAGACAAATTCGGCTTGTGTCATAAAAAGTACAAAAAAGTTGTCATAATTGTTTAAATGTATTATAATAATTTTTGTTAAGCAAAACTATTTTTAATCTCAATTTTGCTATTTTTAATCTCAATTTTGCTGGGTTAGCAGTTTAAACAGGAAGGACAATTTAGACTTTAGACGAACATCTTATTTTTTATATTAATAGTAGATGCTTGTAACATTAGTAGTAAAAAGAAAATTTCATATTTATTAAGAAAAATAAAATATAAAATTTATAAAATGATTGTTTTTGAAGTGCAAAATCATTTTGCCCTTTAAATAATATTTCTTTCTAGAAAGCATGATAGTTAAGAGTATTATAGAAAAAAGATATTAGTTTAGAAGTTCCGGTTCAATAGGCAAAAAATGTCAAAATTGAAGGATCGTACATTTATGACCGAGGTCTGATCCCTGGTCAATTTATTTTGTGTGTGTGAGTTTATAATAACTTTATCATTTCGTCTATGTACAAAAAAAATTAAATGATATATTGATAATGTAAAACAATTTTTATTTTTAATATAATTTTTCAAAATGACTTATATTTTGATAGAGAGGGAGAATGATCGATTATCATAGGTTGTCTCTTATATTCTAACCATCAAATAAACCATTATTGAGTGCGTGAAGTTGCTTTCAAGAAATAATCGTCATTTGTCCAAAAAACAATGAAATTAAACAATACATAAGAGCATTTTCACATTAGTGAACAAACCATAATACATAAAAACAGAATATTGAAATTGATTTACAGAAAAATACATGGCCAATTGATAGTCAATAAAAAACAGTTTTGTGATCCTTTGTTAAAGAAAGTTCAAAACTTTCACAATGCTACCTTAGAAGAACTTTATTACAAGACAAGGGTGTGTAATATGCTACTACCTTATAATTTTGTTCATCTTGTGAAACTGGAAATTGATCATCACTTATATATCAAACTTAAAAACATGACCATAATTTAATTTTGTATAAATAACAAAACGTCTGAATTAAATAATCAAATGAACTGCATATAATACCTAATTGCGTTTTTATCTCTAATATCATTATCTATTTTTATATTTTGTTACCTCAAAAAAAAGTCCAATTCAACTCGATCTAAAGTAAGTTGTGCATTATTATAAAATGAAGAGGACTATTAGTGTAATATCATTTCATTTGAAAAAAGGAAATGATGAATGTTGAGTTGAAAAAAGAAAAAAAAATGAAAAATTAATAAGATAAAGTGAGGATAGCTTGTGTTGTAGCTTGTATCGCAAGCTATCCAAGGTGAGAATAAATCAATTTTCAAATTGAAGAAGCGATTAATGGGAAGAAAATCCTTGACCAAATGGTAAACAACATATCCTTGACCAAATGGTAAACAACATACTATGTTAGTATGTTCAACCTTACTTCCATGTTTACCATGGTTAAACGATATCCGAAGCCAACATAGCATCCGGTTGCGATTCACTCTCTACTTCAATAAATGAAAATTAGGGTTCTGAGAATTTTTGAGAGTGAGTGATAAAAAGTTGATATTAATTTATAGATCAAAGGTCTATATATCTCTTTTATATTAGATTAGATAGATTGTAAAGATGACATGCATGGACTTATCATCAAAAAACATGACTTAAATACAAATATACAATAAACATGGACTTATAAATAGTTAAAAAATTGTAAAGATTCAAGTTATAACTAGTTAAAAAACAAGTTCATAACTAGTTACAAATAAAACAGAAACAGGAACTACCTAAGTAAATATTAGACAACTAACTAACTGATTAAGATTGAATAAGAGAAAATCCTAATAACTAATTATCACAAAAAAAAAAAATCCTTCTCATTCTCCTGCTTTTTCTCCTTCTTCTTTCTTGTTCTTCTTCCACAAACAAACACAAAATTTCTTTGCATGTGATTCTGCAAAAATTATTGCAAGAAATTTTGTTGGGTACAAGATTTAAAGAAAGAGGTAAAACATTTAAAGATTTCACATGCAGGCATTGACAATCATTTGAAGTCCTTCATTTCTTTTTGGTAGTTAGTTTTTCAAATTATCAAACCATGTTTCTGATAATTACACCATATGATCCTCTTTTGCATGTAAAGACTTCCTCACTTGCAACCCCAATTTCCTGAAGAAAAAAAAAAGATCAAAAATCATTCTACTTTCACGTTGTTTTTATAAAATGCACTTTACTCTCAGAGCACAATTCGAAATAAGAAAAACGAGTTGGGTACTTTTAAGCATAATTGAAAATAACATCATCAATTTGGAGATATTCTCTCAAGAGTAAGAGTTCAATTGATGAATGATACATCTATGAAATTATAAGCCTGAACTAAATGGAGCATACAGTGAAATAGAATATGCATTAAATCACACGTCTTAATCTAAATCAAATATCTATGTTAACAAACTTCAAGATGGACTTGACGAATCCATGTTCTGCAACATATCTTATACTTCTTAATCTGCAACTAAGTTACTGAAATTTATTTTCTATCTAATCTTATATCATATTCAAGAACTTACAATTCACAATAGAAATTGCAGGTTTAAAGTTCAATCTGATGCTACCATTCTATCTACCTTTGAAATTAACTAGTAGACAAACTCTTGGACTAGAACCAGACCCAACAATGGCATAGCTACCTATAAGCAAGTATAATTTAACAAAATTTAACTGGCATGCATAATATACTAAATTATGATTGTCAGAGTATATCATACCTCTGAAGGACCAAACATATCTAATATTCTTTATAACCAAATAGCTTTAGAGATGCATAACAAAACTTAATATTCTGCATGCTTCATATTTAACCCAGTAGTTTTAGTATTCTTTATAACAAGCTTCATATTAGCGTGCTATTTCATTGTTTCACGTTTCTACAAATTTACTGCTACATCTGCACTTGCTCAAAATTGATATGATGGTCGCGGTCATTAGAGTTAATACCACAAAAATCTAGCAAAAACACAGTCAATTTAAGCTTCTACGAAGAAGAATAAATTTCCTAGATAAATTCATATCACTATTATGGTTCAAATAAAACCATATCCAATACAACCCTGCTGATTAAAGTAAGTCAAGTTCCATAGTAGAAACACTTAATACCGATAGAGATTGTAAGTGTTACATAACAAAAGAACATAACATAGTACATTTAAGTTCAAAACATAATGAGCAGAACAAAAACATTTTTAGCAAGCCATAGTAGAAACACTTAATACCGATAAAGATTGTAAGTGTTACATAACAAAAGAACATAACTGAGCAGAACATAAAGTGACTTGGGAGACTTGTTATGTTATGAAAAATCCCTTAATATCTATTACATAACAAAAGAACATAAGAGAAGAACAAAAACATTTTGATCAGGTATATGAAAAATCCCTTAATACCTATTACATACTACAAATCATCTACATAATCACATTCTAAAACATCATTTTCAAAATTACCCAATTACAGCCAACAACAACAACAACAACAACAACAAAAATACCCAAAATAAATTCTAACCCCCAAATCCATAAATAGACCCTAACCCAAACCCGGTATCTCTAAACCTTACACAAGAAAGAGAAGAGACAGGTGTGTACAATACACATAGAGGGAAACAAAACACAGAGAGAAGACATAGACGCTTACCAACGAGAGGGGTGAAGTGGGAAAGAAACGACTGCTAGAGAGAAGACTTGGGAGAGAAACGTCGGTGAGCAAGCGTGCCTCTTCTTTCTTCAGTTCGAAGGTGAGCTTTTGGACGGTGGTACAAGAAAGGGTTTTTGCATTCGTTCTTTCTTTCTTTCTTTCGTTCGTTCTTTCTTTTTCTTTCTTATAACTAGTTAAAGAATTGTAAAGATTCAAGTTATAACTAGTTAAAGAACAAGTTTATAACTAGTTACAAATAAAACAGAAACAGGAACTACCTAAGTAACTATTAGACAACTAACTAGCTGATTAAGATTAAATAAGAGAAAATTCTAATAACTAATTATCACAATAAAATCCTTATCATTCTCCTGCTTTTTCTCCTTCTTCTTTCTTGTTCTTCTTCCACAAACAAACACAAATTTTCTTTGCATGTGTTTCTGCAAAGATTATTGCATGAAATTTTGTTGGGTACAAGATTTAAAGAAAGAGGTATAACATTTAAAGATTTCGCATGCAGGCATCGACAATCATTTCAACTCCTTCATTTCTTTATGGCAGTTAGTTTTTCATATTATCAACCAAGTTTCCAATTTATTGTTGTTCTTTTGCTAGGTTCTATAGTTCAAAAGACATTGCAATCACCAAAGGTTACGTCTCTCACGGTTCATTGTTCTTCCGCGTCACAAAGAAGGATACAACTTAAACTATTCAGGTTCATTCTCTCTATTAGTCTTTACTTTAACACCTATCCTATTAATTTGTAGAAAATGTTTTGAGTATAATCTGTTAATTTGTAGAAAATGTTTAGTATGATCTGCTGAATTTCTTTTAAGTATGAACATTATCTGCATGATTCATGTTTGTATATCTGTGTCTTTATATAGTAATGAATTTGGTTATAACAAGTTCTTCATGTGAACAGTTAATCTTTGTTTTGTCGTTTTTTTTTTATAATTTAGTAATATAAGAATGTCTTGTGACATCAAATAATTCTTCAAATATTGGCATAATATTAGGCATGGATAATCTTATATAATATAAACTTTCAATTACATGGTGGATTTTATAAAATTCGTTATAGTGATCAATAATTTGTGCATCATAGACAACTTAATTCCCTTGTGCATGGTAGAAGTAGCCTAAAGTCGTACATTCATATGCATGTGACTAAAGTTTCTATGTCAAGTTTAATCACAGGTTACATTAATGGAACTTTTCTGCAGGTGAACAATGATTGAGTCAGTCGTCTCTTTCACAATTGAAAGACTACGTGACCCTATCATTCAAGAAGCTAAATTATTACACGGCGTAAGGAAAGAAATCAGAAGATTGCAAGTTGAGCTAAATAGCATGCGGTGCTTTTTAAAAGATTCTGACAGAAAGGAGGATGGTGGTGACACCATCAAAAATTTGATATCAGAGATCAGAAGACTCGCTTATGAGGCTGAAAACGTAATCGAAGTTTATGCGATTGAGGTCTCAACTTCTAGTGCATGGTACGAAGTAATGGCTCCTTTATATAAACCAATACATGTTCACAAAGTTGGAATCAGCATCAAATATATAAATTTTCAAATTTTTAACCTTACAAGAAGTTTGCATGCATATGGATTGACTGCAACAAGAGATCATGAAGAAGCAGATATTGCATTTGAGAAACAAAGACAAATGAGATGTTCCTATTCTCATGTAGTGAGTGAGTTCATTGTTGGGTTGGATTTGGACAAAGAGAAAGTGGTGGAATGGCTTCTAAATCAGGATCACCATAGTAGAATGGTTTATATTTGTGGCATGGGTGGTCTAGGCAAAACAACACTTGCTAAAAGTGTTTATTATTGTAGTTCAATTAGGTGTAATTTTCAGTGTTTTGCTTGGGCTTACATATCTCAACAATGCAATAAAAGAGAGGTTTGGGAGGGAATTTTACTTCAGCTTATTACTTCTTCTTCCAAAGAGGAGAGAGATGAGGTTAAGAACATGAGACATGAAGAATTGGCTGAAATGTTGTACAAAGTTCAACAACAGAAGGTTTGTTTGATCATATTGGATGATATATGGAGCAATGAGACATGGGATCTTTTAAGTCCAGCCTTTCCATCAAAAAATACCAAAAGTAAAATCATTTTTACATCACGCAGTAAAGGAATTTCATCACATGTTGATCCCAAAGGCTTTCTTCATGAACTAGGATTCTTAAATGCAGAAGATAGTTGGGCGTTGTTTCAGCATGAAGCTTTTCCAACAAAAGATGATCCAGGTAATATACTTATATTTTAAGAATCTATTTTTCACCTATGAACATATAAAGTACTGGTAGAAATTGATGTTTAAGGGTAGCAATAGTTGTTCTTAGCATATTACATTGAGAACAAGAAAAACCAGTAATTATTTTAATTCATATTAAAGGAGTGAGTAAGGATTGTGCTCCCCTCCATTTCCTTACAGAAGAAGTTTTTTGTTGAAAATAAATTATTTGGTGAGTAGAAATTATTGTAAAGATTCCAAATGGTATTGGTTAAAGTTTTTGTATGGAAACATGAAAATATGTCAAAACATTATGTTTATATTTCTAAGACTCAAAGGAGTTTGTTTCTAGTACTATTAATAGTTTTTTAACATGAATATTATATCTATACCTTTTGCAGAATTCAAAATTTGCAAGGAGTTTGAAGCATTAGGAAAAGATATGGTTACAAAGTGTTCTGGTCTGCCTTTTGCTATTACTGTACTTGGAGGCCTTTTAGCTTCAAAGGAGACACTAAATGAGTGGGAAACAATACATAAATACCTATCTTCATACCTTATAAAAGGAGAGGTACATGAAAACCAGTCAAGATTAACTGAGGTGTTGGACTTAAGTTACAATGACCTTCCTTATCAACTGAAACCTTGTTTCCTATATTTAAGTCGATTTCCTGAAGACTTTGAGATACCGAAAAGTAAACTAATTCAGTTGTGGATAGCAGAAGGTTTTGTTTCATCTCAATATGAGTTTGAGAGAGATGAAACAATGGAGGATGTCGCTGAGCGCTACCTAGGTAGTTTGATTAGCCGATGCCTTGTTCAAATTGGGAAGATAGGATCCACTGGAAAGGTTAAGACATGTCGACTACATGATTTGATGCATGATATGTGCTTATCAATGGCTAGAAAGGAGCATTTTCTCTATGTTATTGATAGATCACAACCAGATAATAGCCTTAATGATGCAAAAGAAGTCGGCGGAGTTCGTAGGCTTGCTCTCATTTTGGATAAACAGGTTGATCAATTGGTTCCATCTAATGAGCAAATAAACCAACATCTTAGATCTGTATATTTCCATAACAAGAGTTGTAGAGTGGAAAGTTGGATGGCACTTCAATGTGTTTTTAAGAATTTCAAGTTACTTAGAGTTTTAGATGTTGAAGGAGTTGAGGGGTCAGAGGGGCAATCAATGCCTAAAGAAGTTGGTAACTTGTTATGGCTGAAATTTTTGAGTCTTAAAGGAACTAATATACAAATCCTTCCTTCTTCATTGGGAAAATTAGAAAATTTGCAAAGCCTAAATTTGCAAACTATCAATAAGGAGAATTGTTATTCAACCGTAGAAATACCAAACATCATATGGAAGTTAAAGCAGCTGAGACATCTATATCTTCCTCAATGGTGTGGAAAAGTTTCTCTACAACTAGAAAATCTTACCAACTTACAAACATTGGTAAATTTTCCAGCTACAAGATGCGATTTAGAAGTTTTATTACAACTAAAAGGGCTCAAAAAATTGGTGTTGAATGATTCAAGGTACTTCCAAGACTTCGTCGAAAGCTTTGATCTCTATAATAAAAAGTTGGAGTTCTTGGAATCGCTAGCCTTAAAATCCGACATGCTCTTGTTGACTAATAGAGTCATTGATGTTCAAAAATTGGTGTTAGGTTGTCCTTCACTTTACAAATTGCATGTAGAGGGAAGAATAATGCTTCCACAAGCTCAACTATTTCCTCCAACACTTTCAAAATTAACTTTGTGGGGTTGTAAGCTTGTGGAAGATCCAATGGCTATATTAGAAAAACTTCCTAATTTGAAGCATCTAAATTGTTGGAATATGTTTGTTGGGAAGAAAATGATATGCTCATTGAATGGCTTTCCAAAATTGAAAGTTTTAATGATCCGGGGGTTTTCGAATTTAGAGGAGTGGGTAGTAGACAATCAATCCATGTCTCAACTTTATAGATTGAGTATATGTGGTTGTAACAAACTAAAGGGTGTTCCTAATGGACTAAAATTTGTTGCTAGTCTAAAGGAGTTAGAGATCAAATGTATGCCTAATTCATTCAAGGACAGGATTGGATTTGCTGGTGAGGACTACCACAAAATTCAACATGTGCCATCCATTGTACTTGTTAACTAGGCATGTAATTTGAAACCATCATAGACCAGGTACAAGTCACTTTCTTAAAATTCTACTATATTATGTTGTTCTGCTTTTCTTTTATGCATTTGGTTATATTCCAACTAGACACATACCTTGCTCCATGTGCTTTGTTGGTTAGTGTAATAATGTCTATTAACAGGACCACATGTAACTCATTTAATCGATACAATGCCTATGATTTTCTTACATGTTGTTACTATTTTCTAACCAAACAAATAAGAAGTAGAAAACACTTGTTGTCAATAATGTTGATAATAAATGGTACGGGAAGAATAGGGAGAATTTTTTTTTTTTTTCAGTGAACTTATGACTTAAATGCTCCTATTTTCAATGGAAAACATTTCCAACATTATATTCTCTGATAGATAATCTTTCTATATGTCAATGTCATGCATACTGAAAATGAAGTTATTTTGTTCACACACTATAATTTAATCTTACAAATCTTTGTACTTCATTTGCAGGCTTGCAGCAGGTGTCATCATCCTTTCTTGTGCTCGAGAAGCTCGTGTCTTAAATTGTGAACGTTTACGTTAGCATACCTCTATGTTCGAGTTAGTGTTTGATCGATTAATTTATTCAAGGATTTTATTTGTTTCATCTGTTTATCCTTTGGTATATTGATTTTGCATGTTTGGAACTATTCATTTGTTTAAATTTTTGTTGTAATTAATTTTCTCCTAACAAATATATATGGTATGAAAGGACAAGTTCATAATACAAAGCAATTTGGTTCCAGCTAAAACAAACTACTGTTACTTTTAAAGTAATGACAATAATAATGTTTGATCCTAAATGAAACAAACATACCTGATTTGAAATGAATGGTTGTTCTATGCTGAAAGTTTTGCTCTTCATACAAAAACAAACAGCAATTAAGGAACTAGCTTCATCATTTGGTTGTTGTTCCGACCAACCACACTTGTTGTTCCGACCAACCACACTTGTTGTTCGTTTTCTTCTTCTGCGACGAAATCTTGAGCAACAGCATACAAAAATCGGTCGCACCAGTAATTAATTTGCATACAATTTGGGGGTTGGGATTTCTGTTTGTAGAATTAGGGTTTTGGGTTTGTCTTTGGAGAAGAAGATGAAGAAATTTGCATTCACGTTTTAACATTTGTTGTTGTTCCTATGTTCTTTTACTTTTTGTTTTACTAAATTGTACTTTGACCTCATAACTTTTACAAATTTATAACTTTTGATTTTTGACAATTTAACTTTAACCCATTTTGTAAAAGTTTAATATTGACTTAGTCAACATAGTGGCACAACTCACTTAACTTAGTAGTTAGTATGATGCCATTTGTGTAATTTTTTAATTTTAAATCAAAAAGCCAAAATGATATATAGCCTTAATTATAAGCAATTTTTCATTTTTTAGATTCATTAGATAACTAATGTATCTGATATATAGTTAAGACCGGATACATTAGTTATCCAATGAACTTAAAAAATTAAAAGTTGTTTATGAGATACATAAAAATTAACGGTGTTTAAGAAATCACAGAAACTATTAATTTTGATCCGTCTCGATAACATATCAAATGATTTTAGATTTATCTGAAATTTTACACAAATGATCTATATGATATAAAATTTCAATCCAACGATGTATTTTATAAAAATTTATATCGGTTAAATTTTATTTAAGTGGTTGAGAGTAAATACCTCCAAATCTTATCGAGGTACACAAGAAAAAACCACAACCATATATTTTTATATATAGCACCAACTTTTTTTATATGAATAAGAAAAATTGGTGTTATATATTAAAATTTATGTTTCTTGTCTACATTACGTTAAGATGAGGAATTGGTAATTAAAGATCCTTATTTTTTCCACACTATAGTCCAAACACATTTCAAGAATATCATCATGAAGAAGAAAGATTACAGCCTGAAATTTTCAGGCTTTACTTCTACACATTCATTAGGCATAATCTCATTCACCCCAATGCCATATGTTTCTTCTTCTATAGGACCACAAGGAACAAACACTAGCACAAGATGACCTACTGGCTACTTTCTACAACTTAATTATGTATATGATTTCTTCTTTCCCATCTCTATTGAGAAATTATTTCTTTTCTTTTTTTCTTCAATTTGTGTCGTTGATAAGCTCACAATCATCAATTCCAACATTGTTTATTTTGTTGTTGATAATTCCAACATTATATTTTGACACAATATTGAAACTCTCTACGAAATCTTTCAAGAATCATTATTTTATTATGTTATTAAAAACGCGACACCTACATGACATGTGAAGCACCGACACATAAACAGATATTAAAACGATTAATACACATAAATACGGGTAATGATTTAAGGAGGTTGGAGAAAGTTTTGAGATTGGAAGGGTCCTCACAAAATCTAAACGTTTATGTTGATATCAGCTCATGAACATCTTCTAATCAACTATTGTAGAAGTTGTTGGGGTGTGGGGGTTTCACCCTTTTGTTCTAGTTGTGGGAATGAAGAGGAAACAACAATCCATGTTATGACTGGTATCTAATGATTGTGTTACTGGTTTTTTTCTTTAAATTGCAAGGACCGGATCTTCAAGAATCTTACGAGCAAGGAACATGCATGGAGTGCACATAGAAGGATGAAAATCTATTTTCATGGTAGCTTGTCGGTCTTTTTGAAGAAGAGTTCCAGTATCCAACTAATCCAACTATGTGATCCTCAAGATGGCAAAAAATGAAGAAAAAAAATAGACACATGCGATCAAACTCGCTCCACTAGCTTGTTGCAACAAATAGTTTCACAATGTTACTCAAATACTTGTTAGAGATGAATAACTATATATAAGTGGATGGTATTGTCTATATACATTCTGTTATACAATTTTGAAACTATATTTGATTTTTTTTTATATGGACGAGGGGAAAAACCATATATGAGAATTATATTGTATAAACAAATTACAAACAAATTTCCAATGTTGTAAATTAAAACTAAACTGGTTGTATAGAAAATGGGATCATGGCTTCCATTTTTGAAGATTTGCATCTGTTACTGTTACATTTCTGTTTCATCAAATCAGAATCAGAGCATTCTCCAATTAAATACACTCCATACAACAAAAGTAGCTAGCAAGACATACAAGTTTCACCATACTATTTTATTCAACTTATTCGTGACACGATATGCAGCAGTTGCAAATTGCAATATTAACATGATTCAATATATTAAAGTTAACTTTTTATAGTAGTTCAGTTTTACTATGTCAAGGATGAAGAATCAAAACATGAAGCACATATACAAGCAGTAACCATTCAGAACATAAAGCATAAGCACACACAAGCTTGTTTATTTTTAACTAATTTCTGACCAAAATATAATTAATAACCCTAATAATCTTATCATCGTATCATTATAATCAATAACCGAAATAATAACCAATCAATAACCTTAATAATCAATAATCTTATAATTATCTAAATAAATTTGTCTCAAAAGCAGTAGAAGTGCCGCAAATTTAATCCAATTGACCAACACATAAATCACTGGATTCTTGTATGGGTAGTTAAGACTTAAGACTTAAGATCACCCATTAAGAGGATTGACCACTTGCCCTACAAAGAGTATTGTACCAGACAAATCTTCTCTAATAAAAAACAGGAAAGGATGGTCAGCTACAAAGTCTATCAGGATCGGTATTGAAATACGCCCAGCAGTACCAAAACACGTACTCATCGTGACTGCGGCAGCTTTAGTGCCCTCTTCATTTACTTTAACGAAAGACTTTTGAAGTATATCGAAAGCGGAAAGCGGAGAGTCTGTCATTTTTGTCAAACCTCCATCGTCGAAAGGTAAAACCACTCATAACTCCTTCAAAACTTGCGAAGCATCAAGATCGAAAGAGAATTCAAAAGTTGGAATCCTAAAGTCACCAACTAACACACTTTCATAAGGAATAATATGGTGTTTCAAGAACTCAGGATCAGAAGCCATCTTATCAATCAAAGTTAACAATCCATCTTTTGCATTTGTGGAAGAAAAAAGCACATAGAGAATTCACGCCTATCTTTACCCATCTTATAAGGAAGCCGGAGAAGTTTGTAACCATCAAAAACACTAATAAATTTACTACCCAACTAGTCATGAATTCACTGTAACCCTTGCTTCATCAGGCTTTAGCACAACAATATCAAATATAAAGATAGAGTTAATAATGAACAAAAAAATCACTTGTTGCTATCATTAATTTCACATATTTTATGCTATCTCTGACTCTAAGTGTAAGATCATGTTTGACTATTGTAGGTATGTCAACGCATAATTTTGATCACTAATATCTTTAATTATCTAGTAGTAAAAATTATAAAAATTTGACATTTTGAACAAATCAAATCAAACAAGATCATATATGTTAATATTTACATCAATATAAATAAATCGTGCAATTTTGTCAAAGAAGGGACGGAGTTAGTATATGGATTTGATAGAAAACGTGAATAAAGTCTTTTGAGTTCTACATAATATATGCATGCAAAGAAAAAGTATTAATATATATATTTAAGTACCTTGTTTATGAAATCAAGTGATGCGAGAGTTGCCATATAATCAGTAGCAACAATGTCTTTGAAAGAAGAGTAAAGAGAAAGAGACTTTTCGAGCCAAACAGAGTTGGCAAAAGTGAGATGAGGACCACCGTAGGGGGCTGCATCAGAAAGCACAGATGAAACAAGATGAGAGGATCGCCGTATCTATATCGTATCTCGTGTCAGGGCTTCATGGGTACGGTTAAAATATTTTGCAATCTATTTTTAATTGTACTTTTACAATATATCTCAATTTCTTCTTTATATAATATATTTACGGATGTCTCTCTCCTCTCCCTTGATCATAATCCTAGATGGCAAGCTATCAAATATTCATATACCTATATGGCAAACTATGATACCATCTACATAACAAACTAAGTCTTCCTTGAAGTTTCACTCTTCGATTCTCACTCAATACACTTTTTCAATTATGAAACATTTTACTTTACTTATTAGAGTTCTTTGATGTATCACTCTTCGATTCCCACTCATGACACTTTTTTCAATTATGAGACATTTTATGTTATATTTTAGAATTCCTTAATGTACCATTATTCCATTCTCACTCATGACACATTTTTAATTATGAGACATTTTTCTTAAAGATATTTTTGGGACACATACTATGCATAACTAAGATTAATAGTCACTTATAAACAAAAACAAACAAATTTTTTGGATAAAAACAAGTAAATCAAACCAATTTCTAACAAATAACAATAATTTTTTAAGATTAATACTTTTATTGAAAAAATTCTTAATAACTTTTTCATAACTATTTTTCTTTAATCATCATAACTAATGATATATCATAAAAAATTTAGTTGATTCAAAAACTGAAATACTACTATATAAGTACAAATACCCAAACAATTATATGTATTAATTTTTTTAGAATAAAGTTGTATGAATTAATATATACTATTACATAAATATTACTATGATAAAAAAAGTCATAATTTCTCAAATAAAAGTATATTTTATTGGTTTAATATTTAACTTTTGTTCAAATACAAAATTTAACTCATTTCTATCTATCATTTTTTTTATTACTAAGTTGTACCAAATATAAATCATATTTATTCATATTTTATTTGTATTTTATTAAGAACATATTTTTATTCCTATATTAATACAATAAACTCATTTTTTTTTGTAATTTTTATGATGACTTATATTTACACTTATATTAATACTAGTGCATGTCTTTATAATTTACACGGGATCAATATTAATAATCATATATTAATACAAGAGCCTTTTAAAAAAAATGAGACTTTATATTCAAATATCAAAACAAAGTCCTATATTTTTTTTAAAATTGCTACGGAGATGGGAGAAAAAATATCATATCGTTGAGAACGGAAAGTGGGAGATCATTTCCAAAATATTAACTATGACTTATATTTATACTCATGTTAATATGAGTGTATTTTGATTTTATAATTTATACAACACAATGTTTATACTTATATATATTAAAATAGATCATATTATTTTTGTAATTTCTAAGAAGACGGAAAGAAAACACTATACTGTTGAGAACGAGGAGTGGAATATCACTCTCTACTATATGTTCTATCTCTTTAAAATCCCTAAATATATAATTCGTTTTTATAATTAAATAATATAAATATCAAATCAATTTCACAAGTAATTAGAAAAAAAATAAATTACAAGAAAAAAAGTTCATTAATTGAAAATAAAATACAAAAAAAAATTAAATTAAAAAAATTAATATTTCAACTAATCTAATTAATTTAACTATATAAATTAATATAATTTTGCATTTTAACCCGTACATTTTTTGTACAGGTGAGTTGTACTAGTGTATATATATATATATATATAGGAAGAAAGATATGTCTTGCTAATCGAGTGTGTCTTATTTATGGAAATCTTGCTGAATATGATCAAGTCATGCAAATCAATTAGTCAAAAAAATAAATTGATGCAAACCAATATAGGAAGATCACTTAATATGATAATTTTATTTTTTAATGAAAAAATGCAGGAGTTTTATGATATACACGTTGTCTATTTATTTGTATTTATTTGTTTTTTAAATTTACATGTAGATTACTAGAAAACAAAAAAATGAGAGAGTGATGAGGAGATATATCTTAATTTACATTGTATTTAAAAAAAATAGTTTCATAAGATAAACTTAAATAAATCTACGTAGGAAGATCACTTAATGTAGAAGTTTTTTTTGACAAAAAAGTGGAAGTTGGTTGTGAAAGAACAATGGGAAAAAAAATATCTTAATTTACATTCTATTTAACAAAAAATGTAGTTTTTTAGGATTCAGATAAATAAATCAACAATAAACGTATGAAGATCACTGAATGAGAGAGTTTTTTTTTTGTCGAAAAAAAGTGGGAGTTTTAATTTGTGATATGTGAGATTGTCTATTTATATTTTTTTTTCTTGAAATTTACATTTGAATTACTACGAAACAAGTTGAAATAAGATGGTGTGGGAACAATGAGAAAATATATTTTATTTACACTGTATTTTGAAAAAAAAGTAGTCTAATGAGATTCGGTTGAATAAATATACAATAAACGTAGGAATATCTCTGGATGTGGGAGTTTTTATCTATTTATTTCTTTGTTTTTTTTTTGAAATTTATTTGTGGATTACTACGAAACAAATTGAAACAAAATGAGAGAACACTGAAAAATATATACTTGAAAAAATATGTAGTTTGATGAAATGCAGCTTAATAAATTTATAATAAATGCAAAAATATGCGAGGATTTTGATAGTAAGATTTTCTATTTCTTTTTATTTGGGTTTTCTTTTAATAGAATTTGTATACATTATTATTTATATTTTTCTCACCAATCTCACAGTGTTCACTTTTTATTTTGTTATAATAACAAACAAAATAACTTAAGGGACCCAATATCTAATTTAACCTTATTTTCATGTTTATTATGATAACGGAAAGAACTATTTAGTATATGAAAAATTCAAAATATTATGTTTCATTATTTTTCTTTAATATAAATTAAAATGTCCCTTCACTTTCCGATGTAACGTTTTATTTTAATAAATTAACTATGTTTTAAGTCATTACTATTTTTTAAAAATTTAAAAATTGTTTTATTATCGTTAAATTTTTAAGTTTTCAATATAAGTTTTGATTTTTATTTAATGTCATTTATACAAATCACAATATTTTACTTCAATTTCTATAAAAAAAAAATATTTACTCCAATAATGTATATTTAAGCAACTCATAGGATATAATATCTTAAATTTACTATTGGATATAAAAATAAATTTCTCAATTAATAGTTCAAAATGAACTAATAAACAGTATTAAAATAGAAAATAATCTCGTACATGACGCGGGCAAACATATATACTATAGTTAAAATTGAAATTTGATGTTTATTTAGTTAAATTTTCTAAAGTATGATGTGAAATATCAAAAGTGAGTTAAATTCTCTATTTAAATATAAATATAATTATTTATTTAAAAACATTCATATGAAATAGGCTTTTAAACAGGTCAGACCAGAAGTTCTTGGGCCAGCATATTAATAATATAACATGTAATTATTCATATTATTTAATTTATAATCAGCTATCAGTCATCAGCTATAAGCTATCAGCCATCAGCTATAAGCTCTTTTTACCAAACAGACCCTTTATTTTATTAGGCAACATCAGCATGTAAATATAAAAGCTTTATTACAAAGACTTTGTGTTGCATGGTAGCGATAGGTAAATAATTGTATAATAATCCTTCCGGCTTTAAATATAAACAACTTTCACTTTTTAGATACATTGAACAACTAATGCATTTAGTTTATAATGTAAGTTATATACATTAATTATTCAACGTATCTAAAAAAATGAAAATGATTTATAATTAAGATCAAAGGAAGTATATCATATTTTCCATTACTATATCATTGAGGAGGGAGCCCGTTATTCACATTGTTTTTGAAAAGCAATCATGTATATATAAAAGTGAATTAAATACGTCATATTTTAAGTGCTAAAATTTTAAGATGTCAAATAATTGTAAGTTTTTTCATTTATAATATTTAATTTACTTTTTTTGTCAAATAATTTAGTGGTTAAAAATTTTTCCCTCAATACAAATACAAATACTAATACAAATCATGATAATTTTATTAAGCAAAACAGCGTGTAAATATAAAAGCTTTATTACAAATTGACTTGGGTTGTGGACTGTGGTAGTTAGTAGGAGAATAATTAATGTATGATATATCATAGTTTACTTCCAAGTCCACAAAAGTGGCCTTGACCGTGTGAACATATATTCCATATTCCATAAGGGCAGGCATAGTATATTAGTATTATATAAATGGAGTATAAAACAAATACTTGCCAAAAAAAAATTATAAAACAATAATTGTTTATGATATTTTTTTTAATCAATAATTGTTTATGATATAATGTTTTTTTTTATAAGCGTTTATGATATAATGTAATTACTCATAAGTACAATTCTCTCGTTTTATACTAAGTGTTGGTGAAGACATAAAGCATAATCCTTCATTTTCCTCTTCGATCCAAGCTTCTTCTTGCTAAGGTTTGTAAATAAAATCTTCCTCTTTTAACTTCCTTCTGTTATTGATGTAAATAAATTTATTATATTTGTAATGACGAAAAATAATATATTCAATCTTAAAATATATTATGTGAAAAATTATTATCCCTCTCTTTTCCAAGTTGGGGTTAGAATTTCCATCTTTTTCCGTCATAAATTATATAGATATGCGAATAAGGGTTAGATGTTAAAAAAAAATTTGATTTTGAAACATTAATTTGAAATTTTGGATCACAAAATATGGATTTTACTAACACACCTTTTCATATAGAACCTTTTGTTGTTGGAAATCACTTGATAAGTGTAGGGGAATAAGTCAATACTCCCTCTATTTTAAAATAAGTGTTGTTTGGGTTACATGCTCACAGTTCATATAATATATTTTGACCATATATTTTGATTAATATATAAAAATAAATATTAGCATATATGATGTTGTTCAATTTGTTTCGATAATTATTTTTAAAATATAAATAAATTAAAAAAAATTTATAATAAATAATTAAAGATAATTGTGATCAAAGATATGTATTTGCATACATAAATTGGTCAGTTGTGGCACTTATTTTAAAACAGACAGAGTAATAAATTGTTATAATATTAGTATTTTATTTTCCTTCGTCGTGACTTTAACCTTGATCGTTTTACTCATTAACTAGTTTGAAACTTGTGTTGTGTTGTTTCCTAAGTAATGATATTTTATTTCAAGTTTCTTACTAGCAAAGACATTTTTGTTTGTTTATTTTTAAGTTAAATAAATTTTTTGTCTTTATAAATATAAAAAAGGCTTAATTACATATTTACTCTCTTTCGTTTATTTTAAGTTTTTCATTTGGTGTCTTACTTTTAAAAAGTTTAAAGTTGGTTCGTCGACATAAGTTCGTCATTTTTGATAAATTTTGAGTAAATTTCATATAACTTTACGTTAAATTTTAAGTTAATTTCATCTAAAACTTTCACATAGTATCTTGTTAAGTTGTCTGCATATGCAAATTTGTTAATCATAACGTGGACGATTTAAACAGAAACTTGCCTAAAATGACTAACTTTAAAAATTTTAAACGTAAGAGATCATATTGAAACCTTAAATGTAAGAGACCAAATATATATGTTATTAAGCCTATAAAGAATGTTTTCATCTTCTACAAAATTTATGCTTTGTTCTTAGACTCAATTGAACAAAATTTTGACATGTTTTTGCATTTTTGTTAAGGTGACAACTTGAGTATCCCCTCAAGATTTGGAGGTGTTTACTCTCAACCACTAAAAAAAATTTTAAGCGATATAAATTTTTATAATATACACCGTTGAATTGAAAGTTTATATCATATAAATCATTTGTGTAAAATTTCAAACAAATCTAAAATCATTTGATATGTTATTGAGACACATAAAGATTAACAGTGTTTACGAAATCATAAAAACTGTTAATTTTATTGCGTCTCAATAACATATCAAATGATTTTAGATTTGTCTGAAATTTTACACAAATGATTAATATAATATAAATTTTTAATTCAACGGTATATTTTATAAAAATTTATATTAGTTAAATTTTTTTTTAAATGGTTGAAAGTAAATACCTCCAAATCTTGAGACAAGAAAAAACCTTTTGTTAAACATAACAGGGACTTACATATGTTTAACATATATTGTTAATCATAATATTGACACGACTTTAACATTTTTTTTTTGACTAAACACGACTTTAACATAATAAGGTCATAGTATTCTATGAGTTTGTGTTTGTTTTGATTTTTTCTTACCTATTTAGGTTGGTTCTAAAACCACTTATAGTTTGAATTATATTGGTATCAACGAATCTTGATTATTTAAATAAATAGTGACTAAAGTACTAAACCAAAAAATGTCGGCCTTAACAAGCTAGTCACCATGTATTCCAATATCTCACATTAATGTTTCCTCCTTACATCTAACTTGTTTTCCACCATTTCTGAATTCTGACTACATATATACAATTATTTCTAACTTTACTCAACTTGTACAAGATGGCTGCAACTTTGGTTGGAGGTGCATTTCTCTCTGCTGCTGTTCAAACCATGATGAACAAACTAACATCAACCGAGTTTCGTGATTACATCAACAACAGTAAGCTGAATGTCTCTCTGTTGGAAGAGCTGGAAACAACACTGCTGACTCTTCAAGCTGTGCTAGATGATGCAGAGCAGAAGCAAATAAAAAATCAACCTGTCAAACAATGGTTGGATCAGTTGAAAGATGCTATCTTCGATACAGAGGATTTGTTGAATGAAATTAGTTATGATTCGCTGCGAAGCAAGATGGAGAGTTCTGAAGCTGAAAACAAAAATAATCAGGTGTGGAACTTCCTTGCATCTCCTTTTAATAGCTTCTTCGGAGAAATCAACTCTCAAATTAGTTATGATTCGCTGCGAAGCAAGATGGAGAGTTCTAAAGCTGAAAACAAAAATAATCAGATGTGGAACTTCCTTGCATCTCCTTTTAATAGCTTCTATGGAGAAATCAATTCTCAAATGAAGATCATGTGTCAAAGGCTACAACTTTTTTCCAACCAAAGAGACATTCTTGGTTTACAAACTGTAACCGGGAGAGTTTCTCATAGAACGCCTTCTAGTTCAGTAGTAAATGAAGTAGTAACAGTTGGAAGGGAATCTGATAAAAAGAGACTAATGAATATGTTGCTATCACATGGAGACACGACCAATCATAATGTAGGTGTTATCGCAGTTGTTGGTATGGGAGGTGTTGGAAAAACTACACTTGCGCAACTTCTTTACAATAATAAAGAAGTTCAAGAGCATTTTGATTTGAAGGCATGGGCTTGTGTGTCAGATGATTTTGATATTTTGAGAGTAACCAAGACTCTCCTTGAGTCTATCACCTCAAAAGCTTGGGAAACCAATAATCTTGATTTTCTCAGGGTTGAGTTAAAGAAGATTTCGAGGGATAAAAAGTTTTTGTTTGTGTTAGATGATCTATGGAATGACAATTATAATGATTGGGATGAGCTAGTGAGTCCCTTCATTGATGGAAAATCCGGAAGTATGGTGATCATAACAACACGCCAACAAAAAGTGGCAGAGGTCGCACATACATTTCCTATCCATAAATTAAAACCTCTATCAAATGAAGAGACATGGTCTTTACTCTCAAAACATGCAATGGGAAGTGCTGAATTTCATGGCAACAAGGACTCAAAACTAGAAGAAATCTGCAGAAAGATTTCAAAAAAGTGTGGTGGATTGCCAATTGCTGCTAAAACCCTAGGTGGACTTCTTCGTTCAAAGGTTGATGTAATGGAGTGGACTGCAATTCTAAATAGCGACATATGGAACTTACAAAATGATAATATTCTTCCTGCTTTGCATTTGAGTTATCAATATCTTCCCTCTCATTTGAAAAGATGTTTCACCTATTTTTCACTTTTTCCAAAGGATTACCCACTTAAGAGGAAAAACTTGGTCTTGTTGTGGAAGGCAGAAGGCTTCCTTGAACATTCTCAAATTGGAAAAACGGAGCAGGAAGTAGGCGATGACTACATTGATGAATTGTTGTCCAGATCTTTAATTCAACAATTAAAAGGAGGACGGACATTATTCATGCATGACCTTGTTAACGATTTAGCTACGGTTATATCTGGAAAAAGTTGTTGCAGGCTTGAATGTGGTGGTAATATCTCTAAAAGTGTACGCCATTTGTCATATCACCAAAAAGAGCACGACCCTTTCGAGAAATTTGAGACATCCTACAATTTCAAATGCTTGCGAAGCTTCCTACTCATTGGATCCACGAGGAGAACTACCTACTTGCCTACAAAGGTGGTTAATGATTTCATACCCACACTGAAAAGGTTGCGCGTCTTATGTTTATCGAACTATGAAAACATTGACATGCTACTAGATTCAATTGGAAGTTTGGTTCAATTACGGTATCTTGATCTCTCCCATACCGGAATCAGAAGCTTGCCCGATACAATATGCAGCCTTTACAATTTGCAAACCTTGATTTTAGTAGGGTGCACAAAACTCATTGAATTGCCGGTAAATATCGGAAAGTTAATTAATTTACAATGTCTTGATATTAATAAGACCGACATAAGGGAGTTGCCAATGCAAATTGTTGAACTAAAAAAGCTTCAAACATTAAATGTTTTTGTTGTGGGTAAGCAAGATGTTGGGTTAAGTGTCAAAGAGCTTAGGAATTTTCCTAAACTAAGTGGAAAACTTCTCATTAAGAACTTGCATTATGTCATGGATGCAACGGAGGCGCGTGATGCCAACTTGAAGAGCAATGAACAAGTTGAGGACTTAGAGCTACAATGGGGCGAACAAACTGAAAACTCACAAATTGAGAGAAATGTTCTTGATGCGTTGCAACCAACAATAAACCTGAAGAAATTGAGCATTGAATTGTATGGAGGCACAACTTTTCCAAGTTGGTTGGGAGATTCTGCATTTTCCAATATGGTGTCCCTCTGCATTACTAAATGTGAATATTGTATTATACTTCCACCACTAGGACAACTACCTTCTCTCAAGGACCTGAGTATTAAGGGAATGAAGATATTGGAAACAATTGGCCAAGAGTTTTATCATGTTAACAGAGGTGGAGGTCCTAACTCTTCATTTCAGCCATTTCCATCCCTTGAGATTCTACACTTTCAAGACATGTCAAATTGGAAGGAATGGACTCCCTTCGAAGGCAACGAGTTTCCTTTTCCTCGTCTCAAAACGCTGAAGTTATATAATTGTCCGGAACTAATGGGACATTTACCTGACCGTCTATCTTCTCTACAGAAATTTGTAATAAATCGCTGCGATCATCTCTTGGAAGCACCACCTACTATGCATTGGCTCTCCTCAATAAGAGATATACATATTGGGGGAGGATCTAGTGAAAGGGAAAAGTCATCTTTTCTTGAGACGGGCTCTCCACATGTAAACATTTATCGTCACACGTTACTTTCTATGTTTAAAATGATCACAAGCAGCAATTGTCTTCTACACTTAAGACTCTTCGGCATTTCTTCTCTCACCGCATTTCCAGCCGATGGTTTACCTACTTCGCTCCTGTCAATTTTTATTATGAACTGTGAGAATTTATCATTTCTGCCTCTCGAAACGTGGAGAAATTACACATCACTAGAGAGTTTGGAGTTAAGGGGGAGCTGTAATACACTTAACTCCTTCCAACTGGATGGTTTCCCAGCACTCCAAAGCCTTCACATTGCTGATTGTGAAAGTTTGGAATCCATTTTTATTTCAGAAAGCTCTTCCCATCACCCGTTAACGCTCCAATCACTTTGGGTCTCTAGCTGCAACGCGCTTAGATCATTGCCTCAACAGATGGACACCCTCGCGTCGCTTGAAAAACTGTCTCTCTTCACTCTTCCAAAACTGGAGTTGTCACTATTTGAAGGATCTTTCCTACCTTCCAAATTACAATCAATTTCTACTCAAAATATGACAATAATGATGCCGCTTGCGACAGAGTGGGGTCTCCAACGCCTTGCTGCTCTTTCAAATTTGAGTATTGGAGGGAATGATGATATTGTTGACACAATGCTGAAAGAGAAATTGCTTCCCATTTCCCTTGTATCTTTGGCAATCTATGATCTTTCAAAATTAAAATTGTTAGATGGAAATGGGCTTCAACATCTCTCATCTCTAAAAAGCCTTCACTTTAGAAATTGTCCAAGGCTTGAATGTTTGCCAGAGGACTGTTTGCCTTCCTCTCTTAAGATGCTGACCTTTAATCGATGTCATTTGTTAAGTCAAAGGTATAGGAGTGAGGGTGGGGAACATTGGTGCAAAATTTCTCACATCCCTATCATCAGAATAAATGGAGTAGTGAAAATATGAGCCATTGGAAGTGAAGGGGATATGATGGAAGAATTGCAGTCCAAATTCAGGTACAGTTTTCTTTTATATACATTTGTTGAATTGAATATTGTCAAATGACTCAAATACAATATATAACTTCTTAAATTCTAAATATATGAGTATCCGTGAGCTTAACTCAGTTCATGATAGGGACATTGCATGGTAATGCAAGGACAGGAGACCATGGTTCGATCTTTTGTACGTTCACTTATACACGTTAAAAAATGTGAAATTCTAACTACTATACAACCTAACCAGTAAAGAAAAAAAAAACATTTTTTTTGGATAATATAGTCAAATTTATTTACCCTTTAATGTATAGAAATCAGTTACGTTGTTAGTATTTTATAAGCTTACTAATCACTTGTTGATATTGTTTATCTACTTTTCAATTCATGTATATTCTTTGCCAAGTAATATCACTTAAAAGTTCATCATGTGTGCAAACTATTAGCCAGTTTTCATTTTATTCATTGAAGTATCACTCACATGTATTTCAAAAAATGCAAAAGAAATTAAAACTTGTACCTTTTGTAATCTTTTCAGGAGAAGCCTCGGTCTCAATGGATGAAAATCAATTCACTTGAATGACTTGATGAATTGAAGACAAAGTGGGGCTTGTTATTATTGTCATGATTCTTCTTGTAAACTTGTTTTAGAGAAGCCAAATGATTTCCAGACACAAGATTGGATATACTAGGCTAGTATTCATAATGTATATTCTTATTATTATTATTATTATTTTGACAATGTATATTCTTATTATTTGACTGCATTAATATTTGTATATTTTTCATTCATAGTTACGTTGTTTGTAAGTGAATGCATGCTCATATGATTCAGAAAGTTCCTGTTTGAAATTTTCGGCCGATTTTAGGGTTTATGTTGGGTTTAGTGGTAGTTTTAGGTTTTTTGACCGATTTTAGGGTTCATGTCGGGTTTATGGTCAATTTTATATTTTTCTACTAATTTTAGGGTAATGCTCGGGTTAGTTGCGATTTTAGGGTTTTCGGCTGATTTTATGTTTCAATTTGACCGTTTTTGGAAAAAAAGTTATGGAATTTTTTTAGATGTTAAGAGAAAAAAAAAGTTCCCGAAATTTTTTACAATATCAAGAAAAAATTTCTCAGCATTTATTCCGATTTCGAGGAAATAAAAGTTCTCAAAAAAAAAATCGATTTTGAGAAAAAATGTTATCGAAAGTTTTTTTGATTTATAATAGTGAATTGAAGACCAACATAAGAGAAACATGAAATTAAGGTGCAGAAATTTAGAATTCTCTTTAACTAGAGGGCATTTCAAAATCTTTCATTTTGAAAAAAGTAAAATAACTTACAAAAGACTTGAATTTTGAAAATGCTTCAAATATTTTATCCAAACAATAGAATTAGGTGCAAATCATTTGAAATACCTCAAAAAATCATTTTCCTTCAGAATATTTCCTCGTTCAAACACACTCAAAAGATTATCATTATCATTATACAACATACATGTCTACCAAAAGATTAGTTGGTAGATATAATTACCAAACAACTTCTCAAAACTAAGTTCAGTAAACTTCGTGATCTGTTTGAATCTCTTATGGTAAACAGTTTTTTAGTTTTTAAAAATTGAAAACTAAAAAAATTTGTTTAATAATTCAATTTGACAAAAGTGTTTTAAAACTAAAAAAATAAAACAAATTCAAAATTTTTTGTTTTTCTCATTTTGAAAATAATTTTCTACAACATATTATAAAAATCAAAACTGTTTCAAACGGCCCTCAAATAACTCATATGCATGATAAAACTCACTGATGGTAACTTCTTCTTGAGAGTTTGTAATGGACAAACCGAATCAAATGAAACATATGTTTCCTCCACCGCTATTTGTCACTCTACACCAAGCCCACGTCTAACACCACACGACACTGCCCTTCCACCCTCAAGTCAGATTCCTTTCATTACATCATTTTTTCAAGTATACTGTTCTCTTCGTCTCAAATCTGAGTCTTTTTAATATTTTAGTTTTAAAATTTTTGGCTCTTTTAATTAATGTTATTTTACCATTTATACTTTTATAAAATTAAAATATTTATTAAATTATTTTTTTCTTTTTTATTCAAGTGGTATGAGTTAGGGGACTTATAGATCAAATATGGGGAGGTTCAGAGATCAAATCTTAGGGCTGTAATTTATCTTGATGTATAAAAAAAAATTAGAATAAAAAAACTTAATTTATGTCCCATGAGATTAGTTGAATTGGTTGGACATATTGCACAAAAGTGCAGGAATTCGGGTTCGAACTCAGGTAGTACACCCACTTATTTCAATTATAAAGGATGAATTTCTAGCCACTAAACTACCTGGAAAAAAAAACTTAATTAAGAAATGTAATCATTGTTATGTGGAAAAGAGAAATTACGAGTTAGTTTACAAAATTGTCTTTCATTAATTGTATGGAAAATATAAATTGAAAAAGTAAAAGAAAATTGAGTAATAAATAACTAAGAGTATAATAAAAAAAATAGTATTAAATGATTCATTTGTATTGTAAAATAATTTATATTTTAGTACAAATTTTAAATATAAATCATCCTGATCACGTTGAATAATCTCATTGTAAAAAATAATCATACCTTTTTTTTACTTTTAAAAAATAATCATGCTTTCCTTTTATATTTTTTTTACGAATCATGCTTTACTTATTCTGTAATAAATTATTTATTTTTGGTATGCAGGAAAAATCTAGAAGTCATGCAAATTGAAAGCAATAAAAAAGATACTAATAGTAGATCGTAAAAAATTAAAAACACAATAAATACCATACGCGTTTCTAACAACAACTAGTAACAAGTCAACAACAACTATTACAAAAAATAATTATATAAAAATCGAAAATTCGAAGAAAAGGTCGCGTGAAAAATATTCCAAAAATTTTCACCACTATATATACCCCAAACACCACCCTCTATTTTCCACACACAATTCCAATTCCAACAACAACAACAACAAAAATTCACCAATTTTTCTCTCTCTTTCTCTCTTACAATTATTTATATGTCTTTCATCTTCTTATAACACAAACCCTTTTATTTTTTTCATTTTTTTTCTTTTCTTTTTCTCTTCTATTTTCTTTTCTCTCGAACACGAGAGAAAAGAGAATAGGGTTTTTAATTTCAAGATGGGAAAATGGGTGGAGATTATAGATCAAGGTGCAAGGATTGTTGCCAGATCTTATTCTAACTGTCCTCATACCGGTCGGAAATTTTATCATCCTCCTCCGCAGTCTGATCATGACGGCGGCGGTAACCATTGTCATAGCGGCGGAAGTTCTGTTAGCAGCGGCAGCGGCGGCGGTGGTGTTAAATCTGTTGTTGCTTATGGAAATAGCTTTGATGTTATTCTTTATTCCGTTTGATTAGGGAAAAGAGAAAAGATTTTGTTTATTTTTTTGTTCTAATGTATTTGATGAGTTTAATTGTTATAAACGATTTTAGGGTTTTCGTTTAATATTAATTAATTAATATTAAATATATTTATTTATTCATTTAGTGATTCTTTGCGTGTTCTTTGATTTGATGCGTTTATCACTTTATTGGATTTTATGAAAATTAAAATGAAATGTTGTTTTCAAATGTTAATGGTAATTAATGTTAGATTTGTTGGATTTTTTTTCTACGTGTCAGAAAAATAAAACACTAAAATATACTTTTTTTTTAAATAATATTGAAATATTTTATTTTTTTTGTGCAATCTAGGTCCTACACTTGTGAAGTGTAAGATTTGTTTTGCACAAAAAGTAGGATATTTTTGTATTATTCAAAAAAAAAAATAGAGTATTTTAAAGTTTTTTTTTCTTCTGTCAATAGCATGTAGGAAAAAATCGGATTTGCTATGAGACAATAGTTCAATTCTCGTAACTCGCCTAAACTAGGCGATTTATAGGGAGTTCGAATTGGATTAAATTGGTGACGTATGAACTTTTGATTAAATTGGTGGTGAAAAAAAAATGAAATAGTGATGGTGTGATCTAAGATTTGTTTGGGAGATTTTAAATTTTAAAATTAATTTAATTTTTTGGGTTTAAGTCAAATTGTTGAATCTAAAACGTGAAGCTCCCGTTAAAGGGAAGCAACAAGGGAAAGAGGTTGAAGAAATGAATGAGGTTCTGATTCTGTGCAAGTTAAGGAAATTTCTTATTCAAGTTTTGGTTTAAAAAATTGGAAAATAAATATGTTGGTGGAGAGATAATTAAGGAGTAATTGACGGCAAAGAATATGCGGAGAGAATTATAAGAACGTGGATGAAACGTGAGAGAGAGGGTGGTCCTTTGTATTTGGGTCAAAGTTTTTCTTAGGCCCAACTGTTTTTCTGGCTTGTGTAGGGGTGGACTGGTGGAGGGTGTGCCTGGGGAGGGCATATTAGAGGGGTGTGAGGGCCATAGGGTGGTTAAATGGGTCGGTTATATTTATTTTATTTAATAAAGTTATCATTAAAAGTAAAAAAAAAAAAATTTACATACAATTTTTATGTATAGTGTTTTGTTATATAATCTTGGATGTACTAAGAGAACATATTTAAGAGTGAGTACTATTGTACTAAGATGTATGCTTTTTTTCCAGATTAAATATACTACTTGGAGAGTTGAAGGAAGAAATGAATATGAGGTTAGAGGCTTGGAAATAAGCATTAGAAACTTATGATTTTTGCTTTAGTAAAAGAAAAGACAGTATATAGAATGTGATTTTAGGAAAGAAAAAAAAAATAGTTTCGAGCGTAGAGGTGAAAGTTGAAAATCTATAATCATACCACAAATTTCTTTGTTTAAATATTTTGGGTCTATATTAAAAAATGACGTAGAAATTAAATGAGATGTAAACCACTAAATCCAAATTTGGCGGTTGAAGTAGAAGAATGTCTTATGTCTCGGGTGTTTTATGTGATGGGAAGAAATCACTTAAGTTGAAGGTGGGATTTTATTGGAAAGTAGAAAGACTGTGAATATTGTTCAAGATAGAGTGCTGCTGGGTAGTGAAGAATCAACACGAACATAAAGTAAGTGTAGCATAAATGAGGATGTTGCGTTGTTTGGTAAAACTAGATGGAATAACATTAGAATTGACAATATTAGAGAAGGGGTTGGAGTAACATCTATAGTAGAAAAAATTGTAGAAATTATACTTAGGTGGTTTGAGCATGTATAAAGAAGATATATGAATTTTTGTTGTTAGGGGAGTCGATCAAATAGATGGGAGTTAGATCACTAGTGGAAGGGGTAAATTTAGAAGAACGAGATAAATGTGTCGAAGGAAACTAAAACATTCTTTTTGGTAAAACATTATATGGCGTCGTTTGATTCATATAACTGATCTCACTTAGTAGGATAAGGCTTGATAGTTGTTGTCTTATTACAATTTTAAATGCAAGATGAATCCAAATGATAATACGAAGAAGAAATCAAATGAGAAATCAATAGCTGCGATCATGTAAGGAAAAACAAAAAAAAAACAGCTTTGAAGGACATATGGCAGAACAAGACCAAATCAATTTATCATTTAGTAGCAAATTTAATATTATCACAACTTGTTTTAATATCAGTACTATCTTATTGCCGGAGTAGTTTGGTTCCTTTTAAGACTGTTTCTAGTTTGTTTATGATGATGGTTGCATCTTTTATGTATATCTTTGTGTATATTTGGTATCATAGTGAAGGTGTCAGAATCACAATGATCCACCGTGATTTTGCAGAAGTTACAACTTGTAATTTCTGTAAAATCATGGTGAGTCACCGTGATTTTGACACTCCTCCCATGATACTAAACATAAACTTTGTTTTTCACAATTTGGTTTTTATGTTGGACTTGTTGAATTGTGTTTGATGTATACTCAGCTCCTTTACATTTGTTGTTTATTTATGAGACAAATACACTAACACAAGTGATATATTAATGCTACTCATTAATAAATAAATAAATACATGAAGAAAATTGTGACTAGTTTATTATAGACAAAAAGTTAAATTCAAAATTTGAGTTTATTGTAAAATAAATTAATTGAAAAATATGACTTTATATATATTAAATTTTATCTTTCTTAAATTTTATCTTTCTCTCGCGAGTTTAACCCCAATTGATGGGAACGTTGCAAGTAATATACATGGATCAAAGTTTGAACATTGAAATATTACTACATGTTCACCTTTAAAGAATGAAATTCTAACCATGACAAAAATAAATTAATTTCTAGCATACCACTTACAAGCACTCTTACTAAACTTTGTAGCACCGGAGGGTTCACCAATGATTTTTTTTTTGTTACTATGATATACATACAAAATTTCCATCATCAATAGTAATGATCAATCTATATAAGAGAATTAGTAGAGCACACAAGATGAATTCTACCCTCTTAGACTAATTCTTTCTTCTTTTTTGGTACGTAAATAAACTCTTTCTACACATGAGCCAACAAAAATCAAAATCCTAAGTCCTAACCACATGTTTAAGAGGCACATAATTCTTCCTACATAGAGCAATTCATTACTATTGTTCACCAATAAATTCACCTATGAACTACATGGACGTCACAACATCATTTAAACGTTTTATAATTTACTTCCTCTGTCCTATATTTTTTGTTTAGTAGTTTTGACATGTGAACTAAACGTTTTATAAAATTAATAGCGTGTGGGACAATATTAATTAAGAACTAAAACAGTGTAAAACACGTTGATTAATTTTTTTTATAAAGGGAGTATTAAATAGAAATGTTCATTCAAATATAATATGTTATATTTGATGTTGCGATCAAACAAGTATTTTTCAGGAAGCGTCTTGCTAACTGTACCCTAAAAATACACATGTCAAAGAACTCAAAATTAAAATAATTGCATTTGAAATATATAGCAACTTAATTTTTGAAAAGGCAAATACACATTTTTTAAAATAATTTTTTTTATATTAAATTATTTTTAGTGTATTCTAAAGATGTATGTTAGCTTTTCTCTTTCAAAAATACGGTGTCATGTCATGTCAAATTCAAATGTCTATAAAACGTTTGTAAATGTATAAATCCATGCAAATCTCTAACTTTTCAACATTAAATATTTGCTCTACTTGCTAGTATAATTTGCAAGAAGTCAAAATCTTTGGGCCTCTCATTACGGATGTGACTGAAGTTGACACTAACGGTGAATTTGAAGACTCGCCCCATTATCGTATGAAGAGATAGGTTGTTTCTAAGATGGAGCATTAAACAAATCGTCCACTTTCATGCCACTATTTTAATACTAAGAATAAGCTAAGAAAGCAATGTAGTAACTACTACTACTAATAATAATAATAATAATAATAATAATAATAATAAAAGTATTAAAGGTGTGGCCAAAAAAATATAGTGTGGTGGATACTATTATCAAAATAAAAAAAAGATGTGGTGGATACTTGCTTGACCTAGTGTGTATTTTCTTTTTTTATTGGCTCTTTTATGATGTAAACGGTAGAGTGTAAGCGAGTTTTTATTTTTCAGTAACAACTTGTGATTACTAGTTGCTTGTGAGACCAAAATTGATTTTTGATAAATCTTTATAAAAAAATGACAGGAAATTTAAAATAGAAATATATAAAAAGTCAATTGGAAAATAATAACATGATGAGGCCAAAAGTAAAATTTGTATATAAACAAGTACAACTTAAAAAATTACTTTCACCTCTGATTCTTAAAAGAAATGGTCTGAATAGTTCATAGTTTGGGATAAATTGTGGCATGAAATTATTCTAGTCCCTTCACAGACACAGTTATAGGAAGATCAAACCGTGAAGATATGATGTATTGAAACAATAAACCATGTAGACGTGTTAGAGAAATTAAGCTTCCTATTCTTTTTTTATTAGTAGATAAATTAGGCTGCCTACTTTACTAATGTAATATTAATGATTAACTTTTATTTTGTCCGTCTCATAATAAGTGTTTCTTTTAAAAAAAAATATTTTCTAAATTATTTATCATTTTACAATATTAATACAACATTTATACTTCTTTTTCAATAAACTATTCTTATTTATTACGTTTAACTCACCAAATTATCTCATTAACTATCATTAATAAGTACATTTTACTAAACAAACTGAATTTATTATGGAAATCAACAAAACTAATTTATTTTTTTCTTAAAAAATGTGAAAAACTCAAAGAAAACACATATTGTGAGACGGATGGAGTAACCAAACTTTAACTAGAGTAACCTTTTGTGTTTTTTATTTTAATTGTTACTATATACTAGATACAAATTTTCTAACGCCGTTAGCAATACCTAATCTTTGCCCGGAAATCTACAAGGCACACAAATTGATTTTTTCTCTCTCAGTCGAATTCTTTTCGTACGCATGAAGCAAAAATCAATCCACTGACCACATGTTTACGGGACCCATGACCCTTACAAACTTTTATTTTTAACCCAACTAAATTTCTTTTTCAATATTTAGACCTTCTAAATTTTCAATTTTCAATTTTACTTTCTTCCTTTTTTTTTAATTTTTTTTATATATGTAGCATTCCCAAATGAGTTTTTTTATGACATATCATTATTTATACCTTAGGGGGTGTTTGTTTCACGGATTGTAAATTTATTCCCAAGAATGTGACTTTGGGAATCTTTCATTCTCATGTTTGTTTCAAATTTTCATAAATTATGACTAGGAATTATTTATTCCTGGGAATACAATTTACACATAACTCTCCCACTTTTTATTCCCATGTTAAAGGGTGGAAATCTTATATTCCTATGGAAATAAGTGGTAACCGTCTATAACTTCCCACTCCCACATTATTTCTACCCTTTTATTTTTAATTTTGTTTTTCTTAAAATTTTAATTGAGTTTATTTTAAAAAATATTTTTGGGCAATTTATTTATTTACCAAACACGTTGATAGGAATAACATTCCCAGTAATAATATTCCCAGGAACAATATTTCCAGGATTATAATTTTAGTCTCCGAAACAAACACACCCTTAGTATGTAACTGGTTTAACAATTTAGTTATTTAATCTTTAATAATTGTTAATTTATCTATAATTTTTAAATAAATTTTAAAATGTTAAATTAAGGATTAAATAGTTGAATTATTAAGCTAATGATATTTAATTTATGGTCTTAATAATAATGTCATAAAAAATTTATTTAGAATAGAGGTGACAAAATAATCCATTAAGGTAAAATCTATCAAATCCATCCATTAACAAAAAATAATTGTAATTGGATTGAATTGAATCCATCCATTAATTGAATGGATGAATTTAATCCATCCACCTTAATTAATTTTCAAATCCAATTGGATCATTGATTAATTAAAATAATAAAAAAACAAACAATTCAAAAATAAAAAAGTTAAAAAATGTCACCATGTAATAATAATTTTATTAAGATTAAAATTTCAAAAAAAAAAATTAAGAATTGGAGAGTGAATCCTAAATCTTAAATTTTCAATATATCTCCAAATTTACAATTTTAATTTCTCTTCATTCATCATCCATGAAAACATTACTTCCTACGTCTCAAAATAAGTGTCCATCCGTCCTAAAATAAGAGTCTGTTTGGCAAGCACATATTTTGAGCTTATAGATTATAACTTTTAGCTTATAAGCTCATATGTCAAAAAAAGCTCTGTTTGATAAGCTTTTTACAATATTAGCTTATAGCTTATTTTACTGACTTTTATCTTATTTTTGAAACGCTATTTCAGATAGCGTTTTAGCTTATAACTTATAGCTTATCACTTTTTTTTTCCACTTTTACCCTTATTGATTTAATTAAAATCCACTTTTACCCTTGTTGTATTAAATGTTTAGAATATCAAATATCACTCTCTCTCTATTTTTTTTTACTGTTGCATTTTTTGTACATTACTATCAACATCTTTTTTTTTATGTACCTGCTACTATCAAATTTTTTTCAACGACGTACTGTATTTTTATCAATGTAGATATTAATAAACTTTTTTAACCAGTAAGATATTAACATCTTGATTCGATCATTTTTTTTTCGACGGCGTACTGTATTTTTACTTTATCTAAATTAATAAAGTCTAAGACATGTTGTATTTTTTTATATATGTACTATATCTTTTATTTATTTATTTTGAAGGACATGTATTGTAACTATATTGATACATGATCTTTTTTTTTGTTACAAGTTATTTGATTTTATTTATTTATATTGATACATGTATCTTTTTATTTATACAATTTTTTTATAATTTATAAAAACTGAGATGAAAAAAATTAAAATAAAATTATATTTAAAAATATATAAAACTTATATTAAATTAATAAATTTAAATTATTAAATTCTAAATATGTTAAATATTAAATTGATATAGATTTTATTATAAATTAAAAATGTCCTTTTATGTCATTTTACATTTATCAATTAGTTCAACCGCTAATTTTACCAAACACTTCAATTAGCTTATCAGCTATAAGCTATAAACTATCAGCCATCAGCTATAAGCTATAAGCTATCAGTCATCAGCTATAAGCTATCAGCCATCAGCTATAAGCTATTTTTACCAAACATACCCTAAGTGTCCTACTTGTCAAATGTGTTTGTCCCAAAATAAATGTCCTATACTATTTATAACATTGATTTTTCCTATTTTATCTTTTAAAGCAATCATTACATAGAGAAAAAGTACACTCAAATATCTACTTTTTACTATTTCAATGTTTACTACCAATAAAAAAAAATATTTTAGTAAAAGTTGTATTCTCTCTCTTTCATTTACACATTTTTCTTAAAGTATGTGATTTGGTCAATTATGACGGAGGGAGTATATCTTATTTTAAAAATCTAATAAATAAAAAATAGAAGAAAAAAAAACCTAAAAGAAAGAAATACACAAAAAAAAACAGAAATATGTATTGAATGGATCGGATGAATTTTATCTTGAATTGGATTATTTTCTTTAAAATTTTAATGGATTTCAATGTATTAATGGATCATTTTAATCTATTCATTAGAATCCAAATTCATCAAATCTCTCTATTTTGCCACCTCTAATTTAGAACAAGAAATATGTACTTTTGTAAAAAAAAGTAGGGACTGAACTAAAATTTTAAAGAGCGAAATTTAAAGAAAATTTTCGAAAAGACTATCAATTGTAATTACAATGAAACCCCTCTTTTCATCACCATTGTTGAGAGTCTTTGTTAAATTGGAACATCTTTGTTGATTAAGTCTTTTTTTTTTTGGTAACAATTGTTGATTAAGTCTTTGATTAGGCTTTGTCAAAAAAAAAAAAAAGTCTTTGATTAGGTGTTATATAAAGCATAACCTTCCTAATTTATCAATACTATTAATAAATAAAGATGTTTCATTGAATTTGTCACACATAGCAGGGTTGATAGTTATTTTTTTGTTGACAACAGCAGGGCTGATGCCTGATGTTATTGTTGCTCTTAAAAATGAAATATGGGGAAACAATGTGAGTTTTAAATATGGGCTGATGTACAATAGGTCTCTGAGGCCCAATAGAAGACAAGCATTTTTAATATTTTGATTAGTTCCAGCTTTTTTAGAGGGATTAGATAGTGTATATTTTTTCTTTGGACAAACTATCTCACATTTTTTGAAGTGTCTCTAATGAATTAATCATTGCATTTGGTAGTAGATATTCCAATTTCGACAATAAAAATAGTGTATATATTTTTAAAGACAGTAAGAAACAAAACTCATTATCATAATCGTGTGGTGTTTTGGATAAAAATATACAAAATATAATAATATCAATATTATTAATTGAGTTAAATTATAGGGACTCAAAATATAGGTGCACATACCATGGATCTATCATTCATGAAATTAAAGGTGTGCAAATAAATCAGATATTATGACCTAAATTGCTATCCAAATAAAACCAAAATTTAAAACCAGCCCAAAACATAAAAAATTAAGTCGGTGGTCCATTTTTTAAATTAAACAAAAAATCTGTTCCCAAATCAAGGTCATATTGACCAAATGGATATCCAAATTCATATTCATCTAAGTTACAATGCTAGTGCTGCGAATGCAAATTCATTGAGTCATCACCTCTTCACCTCCATTTTCCCGATAGTGAAATGTTAAGAACACACTTTTTAACATATTTTTTCAAAAAATTCCAATTAAAATTTGCCATATCACCCCACTTCTTCTTTTATTTTAATTTCTTTTTTTATTAATAAATAAATAAATAAAGAAAATGGATGATGTGGCAAATTTTAATTGGAGTGTGTTAAAAAAGTGTGTTAGAGAGTGTGTTCCTAACATTTCTCTTCCCAATAAATAGAATGAAATATAGAAGCACAAACAAACAACACGATCAGTTTCACAAATTGCACTCATCTCAATTCTTTAATCCAATTTGTTACTCTATTTTGCAACGTTATTATTATTAGGGTTAAATATGTTTTTAGTCCTTGTAAATATCTGACTCTTCTACTTTTAGTCCCTCTAAAAAAATTTCCCACTTTTTGGTCCTCCAAATATTTTCGATCATGATTTTTGGTCCCTGCTTTTCACTCAACTATGTGTACGATTCAAAAATTTTAACGAGTTTTTGTGATCATGTTTATAATATTATAAAAATTACTCAAACCAAAATTCATAATTTTTTAACAAATGATGAATTAACTATGAATTTTTAAGCGCAAACACTTCAAAAATTCATATTTAATTAATCACTAATTAAAAAAAATTAAATTTTGCAAATCAATTCAATTTTTAATATACTAAACATTACTGCAATACATAATTCCAAATTTTAATTAGTATACATGAGTTGACTTAAAAGTAGGGACCAAAATTCATGTTAGAGAATTTTGTAGGGACCAAAAAGTGAGAAATTTTTTTAGAAGGACTAAAAGTAGAAGAGTCAGATGTTTATAGGGACTAAAATCTTATTCACTTTCCAATATATGAAATTCAAGTGGATTGGTATAGTTGATTTGGAAGAATTTATGATGGAAAGGGAAAATTGGAACGGGAATAACAATGGGATTCAATTGTGGAAATCAAATTATTCTATGACTAGATGAGTTTTGCTTCAAAATTTGTCTTAAAACTCATTTAAAAATAGGTGTGTTTCTTTATCTACCCCACACTTTTAGCACGCCTAGCTCCCAAAACTTAAAAATACTTATCGATCTACAATGGTCAAATAAGTCTATGGTACATAGGTATATAGTCTCTGTCTGTCAAATAAAAAAGTCTCTCAATACATTTAAATTTTAAAAAAGTCTCTCATATACTTTCTAGGTGGCATAAGAAAATAACACATGGAGTGACAGAATATTATAGCCCGGCCCCAACACATGTGAGTTCAAGAATGTTAAGATGAAACCATTTTAAAGCATGTATAAATGGTAATAGTATTTGGATAAAATATGCCCCATGTGAAGTGACATAGTAATTGGTCCACATAACATTGTTACATCGTAAGTCTTCTCATGTCTATGTCATCAAATTTAACAATACAATCTAATGGTAGAGGTATTTTGAAGGTTTTTACAATTTCAAAAATACATTTGCTATTTACTTATTTTGTTTATAGTTGTGTCTAAGTAAATATTTATCTATGTACAAAATCCTATCAAAACAAGACATGAAAACATGAAAGTCGCCGCATGTCTTGTGAATTATTTGAGTCTGTTCAATTTTTTATGCTTTGTTTATTAGTAGTATGTATTTATGAGAGATATAGATATCTTAATCCTAATTAACCCTAATCAACTTTTAAAATCCTATCAATCCTAGCCCAAATCAATCTGGCCCAATAAACAACCCAATTTGGTTTCACTTAAATAAACAAAAAATAATATATATGGTTTTGAAAGCAAAACAAAACTGCTGAAATTAGAAACTGCAAAACAAGCACACGCATCATCATCAAAAAACACCACAACTCTTCTACCAAGAGCACACCTGCATACTTGCAAATCCAAAAATTTGCTCCATTATGTGGCCGTTTGTTATAGCTTTTTCAGAAAATAATCACTTATTTTTAAAAAATAATAACTTTTTAGAAAATAACATCTGTTTGTTATAGCTTTTAAAAATAATCAGAATCTGAAAATAATCTAAAAACTGCTAAAAATCTGAAACTGATATTAGTAGCTTATTTTTATAGAGGAAAAAGAAAACAAGCGTCAAAATTTTTCGGACAAAAATATCCTTAATATTATTTTAATATTCCAATAATATCCTGTTTAGAATTTATTGGATTAGTGTGTTATTTTTAGAAGATAAGATTTAAAAATTTGTTTTATTTGTAGCTATATATATAAAGTTATATGACCATAATAAAACACAAGAATTTGAGTATTTTTTCATATATTTATTTTATATGATATATTATATTTGGATAATTGTACTTTATGGTAATTTTGTGATGCAAAATCACTTTTATATGGTTGCACCCAAACAAGTTAAAAATTATTTTTTTATCAAAAGTAATTTTTTTAATGGTAAACAAACACAAAATAGCTTCTGATTTTTTGTAAAATTTCTAAAATAATCTCTAAATTATTTAATGGCAAAATCACTTATTTTTTAATCTGTAACAAACGGGGCCTATATGTTTTTACATAAGAAATCAAATACAATTAATAACATCTTCTTCCAAAATTTAAATTCACCCTTTCTAACACCATTCCTTCTCCATGGTCTTTTTACTCTCCATCTTTCTCTAAATAAAAAATTGAAATCAAATTCCTTTTCCATTCACTGAACACGCCTTCTCCTATAAAACCCTCTCTCACAAACCTTCCCCACAAGAACAAACAAACGACAACGGAAATAAGAAATTCGAGTTGCGGCACCGATCTTTCAGGAGTTTGTCGAGTTGAAATAAGAAATTCGAGTTGAAAAAATTAGAGTAAAATTGAAATTCTTTAAGGATTAATTTAGGGCGAAATTGAGATTTTGTTTTCAAAACTAAAAAATTTCGTTGCAAAACTAATTTTTTTATTAAATTTGATATTTTGCCTGGACTTTATAAATTTTTTGGCTCCGCCACTCATCATCATCCGCGTTTTCAAATGAAGACTAATTGAATGTAAGGTGAGATTGGAAATGATCTCTTCTATCCATCTCTCTATCTTTGCTTTTTGTAGGTTTTGTATAACAACATTTTGTAATGCTGGATTTCTATTTCATTTACAAAACGATCGAAACAAAATTTCTCTTCTTTTAGTTCTAGTTTCACATCTACTGATTTCAACTCAATGATACTCAAACTATTAACCTTTTCCTTTCTTAATTAAGTGTCCACTTATAAAAATGAAGGCTTAATTACTTTTTTGGTCCCTTAATTTAGTTTTTAGTTTCGTTTTGGTCCATTAATTATTAAATTTTTTATTTTGATCCCTTAACTTATTTATTAGTTTTATTTTGGTCCCTTAATTATTAAAAGTTTCATCTTGGTCCCTTAATTATTTTTTTGGTTTCATTTTGGTACCTTAACTCTTCCTCCGTCAACCACTTTGGTCCTTCCTTTCAATGGACGAAAACGAAACCAAATAAATAGTTAAAAGACCAAAATGAAACAAAAAAAAATAAGTTAAGAGACCAAAATAAAACTTTTAATATTTAAGGGACCAAAATGAAAACAAAAAATAAGTTAAGGGACTAAAATGAAACTTTTAATAGTTAAGAGACCAAAATGAAAGTAAAAACCAAGTTAAGGGACTAAAATGAAACTTTTAATAATTAAAGGACTAAAATAAAATCGAAAAATAAGTTGAACCAAAATAATAATTAAGCCAAAAATGAATTCTAATGATCTTTTTACGTGCATCTATCTCTTTAATAAATAAACAACAAATAAAAAAAAATATAAAACAAACCCAAATTTATATATATCAGACACATCCTTGATTAAAGAACAGAGTGATACCTACTAATACTTTTGAACTTTACTTTGATTTGTCCGGCTACAGGATCATGTGGGGAATTAAATGAAAATGTCTCCACCATATTGTATTAGTAGTAATATATGTGAAATCTTTGTCAAAAAAAAAGTAATATATGTGAAATCATTTTTTTTTTTATAACTATATGTGAAATCATTTTTTTTTTATAACTATATGTGAAACTACTCTAATGATATAGAATTAGCTTCAAACTCTGTATTATTAAGACTTTTTCTTTTATGATTGGAGGATGAAAAAAAATCAAGTGTTTTTAGTCTTCTACCGAAATACAGTTGTGAAAAATTGAACTGTAATCATTCTTATTAAATTCAGTATCACTAAATTAACTAATGTTCAATTAAATCTCCATTTTTTATCTTTATTTTTTATATGTGTTAATATATTTAATATTAATATTGATGCCGATTTAATTATGCTGACGGACAAAAAACATATGAAATAGTGACAAGAAAACATGAATCCATATTTTTGACTAAAAAAATATGAATCCCTAATACTAAAAAAGTAATTAGTGTTATTGTATTTTAGCGAGATTGCCAACCCAACATTGTCTTGGCCTCGTGGGGCGTATTTTCCCATCATATGAATTGAGAATTTTGTTCACTTTGAACGTTGGTTTTGAACGTTTGTTTAGTCGATGAAAAGTCATGCCCCGTCCTATTTTATAAGACTAAATTTAACTGAATGCACTATTTATATGCTTTGCTTTGACTATATTTTTTAAAAAAAATATATAAATATAAATATTATCATATAAAATCTTGTTTGATTTGTTTCGATATATATTTTCAAAATATTAAATTTTTATAATTTTTATTAATATACAATTAAAAATATTCACAATCAAAACTATGTATTCACAAACGTGCAATAATTAACGGTCTTATATTTTAGACGGAAGTAATAATAGTAAAAAGAAAAATTAAAACTTTAGTGTTTCAATTTTGTCCAACTAAACAAAGTCTGAATGTGCCTCTTCCTTTTTAAAACTCAAACCTTCACTTTCTTCTCTCTCTCTCTTTCTCTGTCACCTTTTTTACATCCACGTGAGTGAGTTCAGTTCAGTTCACGTTCACGTTCATCACACTATACAATTCAGATTTTCTGTATCTTTTTCTCTACTTTTTAACGTATTCATTTCTGATTTCTGTATAATTCAGATCGAAACGAGGTCGTTTTTGATTTCTCTCATTAACGCACGCAATGGATTTGGCATCAAATCTCGGTGGAAAGATTCAAAAGGCTGAAGTTCTCTCCGCCGTCGATAAGTTCGTCTCTCTCACTCACTCTCACTTTCATTTTTTTTTTAATTATCGATGCATTGTAATTTTAGACTTTGATTTTAGTTACGTTAAATTACTTATACACCCTTCACTAGTTTCACTTGTATGTGATTCTTAGGGGGTTATTCAATTAGGATTCTGAGAGATTTTAATGGATTTTGAGAGATTTTAATGGATTTTAATAAGATTTTTTTTGCTTTTTTTGCAATGCTACAAAATCCGTTGTTATTCAATCAATATTTTTAATCAAGACTTTTTTTTTTGTATTATAATCACACGAAGTCTTTTAAAAAAAGTCTCTCAAAATCTCACAAAATCAATATAATTCCACGAAGTCTTTTAAAATCTTCAAGACTTTTTTTGTCAAAATAATCCTTCGAAATCCCTCAAAATCCTAATTGAATAACCCCCTTAGTTTCAAGATTTTCTCGGTGTTCCTGTTGTGTCTGTGTGTCAGTGAGTGTTTGTGCTTCATAATTGGTTTTATTTTCACTGAATTTGTAAATATATGAAGAAAAAAAAATGCTGATAAATTTTCTGTAAATTTTGATTGAAAAATATATTGAATCCTCTGGTTTTGGATCTGATATAAGGAATGAACTTTGGTGATTAATAAGATCAAGTTACTGAGTTACTAGTATTTTTTTTTATATGAAAATGATAAATTTCTTTTATTTAAATACAAATGGTAAAAAAAAAAAAAATCATCTGGTGTTGAATCTAATCCAAAATTATACTTGTAAAGATGTGATTGTAAATCAAACAAAATTGGGTGATTACTATGTTCCTGTCATTATCATCCGGCGTAGACAGATTCTAATGTGAGGAGAATGTCATGTGCCATGTTGGTGTCATTTAATTTAATGCATTATTGAATACTATCCAACTAGCCCAATTTTGGATTTTACTTATGATACCTAACCTGACAGCATATTGCTGACGGTTGTAATTGAAAACCTAGTTTTTGTAGGTGATGAGATATTTATGATGTTCGATCTCGACTGTTTGATCTTGATCCGTCGAGGGACCACATTTTTATTTCATATTTTAGACTTATTTTGTAGAGATTGTATGTAGGGCTGCGTAAATTAGCGATGTCAAGATTTCAATTAAGTGGGATTTTACTTAAGTTAATTTGAACAGTAACTTTGAAGTTTCGATTATTTTAACCTGTTGCATGAGGTTAAAAGTAAAAAAAAGTTTGTCGAGTGATAATTTTTCGTTACTTTTGAAGAGTTTGATAAAGTGTATTGATCATTTGGTTCAGGTATGAGAAGTATCATGTATGCTATGGAGGTCAAGAAGAAGATAGGAAAGCTAACTATAGTGATATGGTGAGAGATATCAAAACTTAGCAACCAAAATCTTAGTTTTATGATTTTCTTTTTATATTATCGATAATGTGTGTAATACAATTATTATATATATAAAAGATAATGTGCGCACTGTGCACTGTGCGGCACTAACCTTGTCAGATTTGGATCTGGTGCGGTCGAAAAACCATTTAGCTGCAGCAGTCAACAGATCTCAGCTGTTAGATAAAGATTGGATGATTTATATTTTGATTTCACCAAATCAAATTTAAAGTATACTGTCGTGATATGAACAATCTGATCTTCATCTATGGGCTGAGCTTTATTGATTGTGGCAGTTGTGTGGTTTCTTAACAGGGTTACAGAGACAATATAGGTCCTTCTTCTTGGTGCATGTTACATTACTCGCATTTTTTATATTTATGCTCACTCTTTTTCAATATGTGAAGCAATTTCCAGTTGATACGGCATGGAACCAATATCCCAACATATCACAACTATTGTTTTGAATGTCTAGGAGTAATTCACTAGTTAACAATCTAATATAATTGTTAATGATTAATGAATATCAACTATTTATATCTATCTTCCTCTTTGTGATGTTGTATAACATGATTTGAATAGATGGCGCTACCATGTTTTAAGTCTTCATTATATTCAATTTGATTATCTGCAAAAAGATTATAATAAGATCTTGCATTATTTTCAGGTTAATAAGTACTATGATCTTGTGACAAGCTTTTATGAGTTTGGCTGGGGTGAATCGTTCCATTTTGCACCACGGTACCCACTTGCTTCTTTTTTTCACATACAAATTTGAAGAATTTTCTGTTAACTTGACCATACTGATAATTTTCTTCCCATGCAGATGGATAGGGGAATCTCTTAGAGAGAGCATCAAGCGACATGAACACTTCCTTGCATTACAACTCGGCCTTACACCGGGACAGAAGGTTTTCATTTTTTTCGTGTTCAATAAAGCAAAATAGCAAACTGATATATCTTGTTTACAATATTTTCTTTCTCAATATTTCATTAGCTTTTTTCTCTATTTGTTTTTAGGTTTTGGATGTTGGGTGTGGTATTGGGGGACCATTAAGAGAAATTGCTCGATTCAGGTAAATTGGAAATCCATCGTTTATAGATTCTCTGCATTCCACTGTTGTCAAATAACAGCACTACAATGCTATAGCATAGTGGAGTTTGTAAAAATAACTATTGTTCCGTGATATGCTGCTTAGTACAAAAGTGTTGTCAAATAGCAGCTACAGTGGCACCATATAACACTGTAGTGCAGCAGAATTTGAACAAATTGTTATTTTCTACAATCTGCGATTGTCAGTAGTACTGCATTCAAGCACTCACATAGTTGCCGATTTTGACTGTCCAATCAAGATCAGACGACTCATGTTCTGACTTTGTATTTTGGACTTGGATTCACCAAGTCGGAACATCAAATTATTGCGTGAAATGCGTGATTCTTTGACTTTGGGGAATTCAGAACCATCCTCTCTGCTTCCACGTCATTTTCCTTTCTCTGTTTTACCTTTATTTGCTAACAAAAAATCATTACGGGCTATTTTTTCAGCTCGACATCTGTTACAGGGTTGAATAACAATGAGTACCAGATCACAAGAGGAAAGGTATGTTTTGTGACCGTCTTCTAGTGTAAATTTTATACACAGTCCATCATGCAAAATTTCCAGTTAGTAATTGGTTGGGAAGCTCTTAAAAGCTTAATTGATGAAGATATTATTCATTATTTTCCATATTTTTGTTAAAAGGTTACAGTTCTTAACTATGAAATTTCTATAATACTTTGATCTCACTGGCCTATTTTTGCTGATTATCAGGAACTCAATCGCAAAAGTGGAGTGGACAAGACTTGCAACTTCGTCAAGGTCAATCTTTTGTAAATCAAGGATTTCTGTTTTTTGGGAGTGGAATGGAGGGTTTTCTATTTAAGCATGTATTGGTCCAATATTTTTTAAAATTGTTCTACACCAGTTATAAATGTTACACTGGATATTTTATTAAGTGCAATTCAATGGCTAATTTTTCATGAGGAACACATATAATTGTAATGCCCAAGAAAAAGCTTTTGGCTATATCAAATTAAACATAAAAAAATTTGTTTTTATAGCCTCATAACAAAATGATAATGATTTAGAATCATAATTGTCATGGTTTTCTTATTTGATAACACAGGCTGACTTCATGAAGATGCCATTCGAAGACAACAGTTTTGATGCAGTGTATGCTATTGAAGCCACCTGCCATGCACCAGATGCTGTATGTGACAGCAACTCTCTCTCTAATTACTTTTCTATCCTTGTTTCTTTTTCCCTGTCATAGATTTCTATCTACACATGCACCCATAAACTGTTAATTATTTACCAACGGGAGTCGAGTCTAGCAGAAGGGGCTAGGCTCCCACAACGCAGAAACCAAGATTCAAATCTTGGTTGGAAGAGATGCTTACTTTAGTACCCAACAACAGCTCGAATAAGATTACCTCCACCAGAGGAAACTTATGGGGAAATAAAATAATTGTCAATAATTTTGGACTAACTTCGACTTGTCCAATGATACTATCAAGAAACATGGTTTTAAAAAATGCCCCATGACCTAGATTGTGGGTGATCAAGTTTTTTGATGCCTCCGCTGCTACAATTATCTAGTTGTACTCATCTACTTGACTGCAATATAAAATATTGTAGTGAAACCCCATCTATGATTTAAATCCTTTGCGTGAATGAATAGCACATTTACCAGGGAATATACAAAATGGTGTCTGTAATTTGTATTGTCTGGCACTGAATTTTTTTTGCCATTTTATTATGATGCATAGTATGGATGCTACAAAGAGATTTATAGAGTGTTAAAGCCTGGCCAGTGTTTTGCTGCTTATGAATGGTGCATGACTGATGCTTTTGATCCCAATAACCAAGAACACCAAAAAATCAAGGTATGAATACTAAAGTATAGAAAGGATTTTTAGGTTAGCTGTTGATTCTGTATTTCTGTTTATACTTAAAAGACAATATTCCTTGGTGCAGGCAGAAATTGAGATCGGCGATGGGCTTCCTGACATTAGATTGACCACAAAGTGTCTTGAAGCTCTAAATCAAGCAGGTTTTGAGGTGAACATCAGTTTGTTATGAGTTATCACCTTTCACTAGTACTCCCTCCGTTTCTTTTTAGTTTCCATTTAAAGGTTATTTACACATACAAGTAAACCAATATATTTTTTTTTATTTTGTATGGAATTGTTTGCATTTTTTGTATAATACTTTTAACTATTTATTATCTCATTCAATTTTTTTCTTCTCTCTTTACAATAATTACTTAAAGGTACTGTTGACAAAACAATAGTTAATGTTACAATGAACTTTCAAAACGACAAGCAAATAGGAACAAAGGTTTTATACATAAATTACAATTAAAAAGAAATGGAAGGAGTATGATAGATATTTTTCTTTGAATATGTAAGAGATACGCCTAATTGACTAAACGGGAGAATCTTTTTGTATGTGAAGATCATATGGGAGAAAGATCTAGCTTCGACCTCTCCTCTTCCTTGGTACTTGCCTTTAGATAAGAGTCACTTCTCAATTAGTAGCTTCCGTCTCACAGCTGTTGGACGACTTTTCACCAAAAATATGGTATTGCTTCTGAACTTCATAGCTATTATATATTTCACATTACATATTTTTGGCACACTTCTTAAGAGTTATTTCTCTTTTAAAATTTACTGTCAACACACTTCTTAACTTCCACCCTTCTCTAAAACTTTGTAATTGGGCGTGAAATGAATATGGGTCAAACCAAATCTTGTGGTTTTGATTTGAATCCCAAAGTAGTGAGATCTACATGAAATTCAACCACTAATAAAAACTTTTTATTCTTTTTGTATTTTGGTTGCACATTGTTTCAAATTTTCGGATTCATTTCTTTCCGTGCACCAAGTTCAATGAAAGTTTGGCTATGAATTTACTTTTGTAGGTTAAAGCTCTTGAGTTTGTTGGACTGGCTCCAAAAGGGAGTCAAAGGGTTCAAGATTTCTTAGAGAAGGCTGCAGAGGGTCTAGTTGAAGGTGGAAAGTAAGTTTCCCATTTATCCCATTGATATAGTTTTTCATGAATAAGACAATTTCTTAACTGCGATGTCTCTGCTCTTTGTGCATCTGAACCTTGAGTGAATTGCTAATAAATTAGGTTATGTTTGGCAAAACTGTATTCATATTGAAAATTAGTAGTAGATCAAAGAAGCAAGCTAGTGAGATATATTTATTTATGACATGTTGGTCACAGTGTCACAAGTATATAAGCTAGTCAAATAAATTATAAATTATGATTGAGGGGAAAATTGTTTCAGTGTAAATCAATTTTACACCAGAAATCAAACAATAACCTATTAGTTTGTCACACGATATGATGATATTATTAATTATAAGATTCTGTTATAGAGTTAGCTGACAAACATGTTAGAATAATATATTCTCATTGGATTTGGATGCATGTGGAAAGTTGGTTTACACTGACAGTGCATTGTCGTCAAACTCGTATTAACTACTACATCATTAGCTAAACATGCTCTAAATACAAACATTGATTAACACTGGTGAAATTTTTTCTCCAACCCCGAGTGTTCTCTAACATGATTTGCTTATGTTATCTTTTCAGGAGAGAGATTTTCACACCAATGTACTTCTTCTTGGCCCGGAAGCCCGATACAGCCAGCGACTAAATGGGGGAGAACAAATAGTTTTCTGTTGTCATGAGTTACTGTGATTATAAGAGAACAAATCATACTTGTCTTTGGCCTTTGCACCATATGAGTTTTGCTGTTTTGAGTTGCTTGATTGTTTAGTTTACCAAAACTTCACTGTGTTTTTTGTTCAATGAAGCAGTGTGCCTCCTGCATCAGTGGATAGTGTAGAATTTGCTTCCTCTTTTAACTATCAATGCTGATCAAATCATTGAAAAGTAGAATCAATTTTAACTTTTGTTCAATATTTATAAAATTGGCGAAGGCGTTACTTTACTTTTTATTTTATCAACCATAGTTAAATCGTGATTTAACTTGTGTGTTTAATCGGTAAAATCTTCGAGTCAGATGCCCTAATGCGGCCAGCAGATAGGCAGTGTGCTCGAGTGGTTCTTCTAGGTGTGTTCGCTTGAGGCTGTCATAGCCTTTTGTTAGGTTGAATTGATTTAATTTTATGAAATTGGATTCATACGGGGAATCTCACCGCTCCTTATGACACCCATTTTATTTTCAAAATCATAAATTCATAGTAAATATTCAATTCATCGCGAAATAATATAAGTGCATGAGCTTATTCTCTGTAGTGAATATTCCAAAATTATCATTGAAACTATAAAATGTTAATCATGCTTATCGCTCATTATTTGCATTGACATTCCGTCTCTAAATATAAGACTTTGTTTTGACCAAATTGTATTATTCCAAATAGTATATATATGTTAGTATTAGCATATAATATTTTGTTTGATTTTTTTTAATAAGTATTTTCAAAATATCAAAATTTTATAATTTTTACTGTTAGATAATTAAAGATATTAGTGATCAAAATTGAAATTGTGTATTGACATACTCTAGTGGTTAAATAATGTCTTATATTATATTTAGGGACGGTGTACTATTAAGTTGACAATGCTTAGGAAAGCTAAATGAATAACATCATCGTGAATGTATTTCATACAAGTAAACTTGAACATAGTTCAAAACTCAACTCAACAATTAATTCTTTGAACTTATAAATAAATTCAATGAACTAAACTATTTATAATTCAAACTATTTTGTTCATTAACTGGCTCGATTAAACCCAAAACCTTTTCCGTTATACATTTTAGAGATCTAAATTTTTTTGACTGTTCTTGCTTAAAAAAGGTTGATTTTTTATTTATATAATTCATACATACAAGTTAAACCATATTGTCTGTTAACTTAAAACGAGTCAAACTTGCAACTAAAAGGAGTTTATGTCGCATTTTTTGTACATCAGAATGATAAATTATTCCCGCCATAAATTGATTATTGGACCTCTCTTTATCCAATTCATATGTCATTTAGCTCATATCACTTAAATTATTCTAACGGGACACATCGCATTTAAGTTAAGATTAACAAATTCTTATCGAGTCAAAATGAAATACATTCAAATCAACTAAACTCGTTTCTTGTTCTAAATAACTTGACATATTTAGTAAATGGTCATCTATTTAGAGTTAGAAACACCATTTTAATAATTTTGAGCCATGGATGACATTCAAATTACACACAAAAATGAGAACAAAACAAAAGAAACTAAAATCCACCAACCACAAAACATAATTTTTCGTTTTCAGCTAGGACTTTCAACAAACACGTTGCGTCCCATTTTATCCTCCACAAGTTTAAACAAAATCACAAAATAAAATACACCAAATTTCAATCTTCCATTATCCTCTCCTCTGAAATACCAGAATCAGCAACAGAAACACTATCATTTTGTTGTTGCTGCTGCTGTTGGCGTTGTTGTTCTTCGGCGTCCATGGCAGATTGAAAATCCCTGAATCCGGTTCTCATCACATTGGCAATAAGTACTGCAACAAGAAAAGAAACAAGTGTGTAAGAAAGAGATTTTGATTTTATGGAATGGAATGAAATGGAAGGAAGAGAAATGTACTAGCGGCGGTTCCAAAGGTCCAAATCCAGAGGATCTTCACACCGGGGCTTTTCTCTCTTCTTCGCTGCATGATGATTGAATGAAGTTGCAAGTACGATGTACAGTACACAAAGTTGGTCAAAGTGTGACTATTGTGAAGATTTTGTGAATATGTGAGGGGTGAAATAAATTTCTCCAAAGTAAATCACATTTATTAAAACCAAGCATGATAATTAAACATATAGATTTGTCGTCGGGCTATAGAATATTTCAAATGGTAAAAATTTGGAGATCTATGGATTGGATAGGGGGATGTTTAGGCAGCAAATCCTGTCGAGAGTAATTAATTTTTTCGATGTAACAAAAAAAATATAATTTTGTCTTTTGTGAGGTTTTTATTAGAATAAATTGCATGAGAAAATGTAAAATTAATTTTAATTGGTTGTTGTTTATAGAGAATAGAGGAGAGTGAGAAAACTTAATGCAATTTGTATTATATTTAATTTCATAAGATTAAAGAAAAAAAACATTTTTGAAATTGGTTTTTTTCTTATAATTTGGGACAAAAAATGAGGTTTTTTTGCTTATAATTTAGGACAAAGGCAATATGTAATTATATATGCTACAACTAGTTAGATTTTACTAAAAAAAAAATCTAAGACAATTTTTTATTCCAATTTAAAATAAATCTATATTAACAGAAAAATTGCTTCAAGTGGTTAATGAACTTATATTCCATATTTAATTTATAGTTCTAACAATTTTTGTCTAGTTTTTATTTATCTCGCGGCAAATTTTTAGACTACTAAATTCCTTTCTTCTAAAAACCATATAGTTAATACCAAAATAAGGAAGTTTAATTACAGTTTTAGCATCATATTTTGGTCCGGTCACAAAACTAGTCCCCTATTTCATTTTCAAACAATTTTAATCCCTCTTTTAAAATTTTGGGCACAAGTGTCACATTTTTAATGACGTAGCACTCAAGTTTATGACATGTCAAACTACACATATTTTAACCATTTTCAAGTCATTTGATCCCTATTTTATAAAACCTATAGTTTTATTCCTCTATTTTTATTTGCTCAATTTTAATCCTCCATTTTTTTAAAATTTACTTTATTTTATCTTCAATTATGATGAAGTGTCAACTTATTTATTGACGTAACAGATCGCTAGAGTCAACAAATTAAATTTAATAATACTATTAATTTTGTCTTCAATAGTATTAAACTTTTATGTGTCAACGTATTATTTGAAAATTTACAATAAGGGCTAAAGCCTGAAAACTAGAAAATTGTAAAAAAAACGTTCTTAGGAGTGTCAGCTTTCTATCCGCAACTAAAAGATGCTTAAGCTCATTTGGACAATTCTAAAAAAAAACATTTATCATTCAAAGAGTTTTGTATAGTTAAATAATCTGTCAATCGATTGTCTTCACAATAAGAATGATTGACAACCACTTCTCAATTAAGCTTCATCAACCGACAAATCTTATTAACAAGAATCCTCTCACATAATATCATTAATCACTCCAATAGGGTCCCCACTCACCTCAACTCTAAAAAAATCGTCTATCTAACCAATTTAATCCTTTCAAACGTCCCATAACTTTGCTATATATGTCTCTCCTCTACCAATAAGTTTTGAGAAACCTGATAACCATTCTCCGGCACTTCCTCTAATAAACGTCCAACGACTCCATTTATACTTGCTCCATCAATTAATATTCAGACAAACTCATCCTTCACTAAGAGCACCAATTGCACTAATACTCTAATATATTGGTTCCTTATAAATGACGTTGGTTAAACATTATTACTATTGGAAAAGTTATACTTGGTATAGGTGGATGCACTAACAATAGTTTGTGTTCACTATGTAGCACACGTATATTAATTCTTTCTCATCAATAAAAATCAATTTTTTATTTAATCACTGCAATGTAACAATCGTTTTTATATATTCAATAAAACGCTCTAAGTGAGTTCATATGCGTCAATTTATTAAGTGACGCAACACTTATTAAAAATAATATAGTATTAAACTCACACCATTTTCTTTTTTTGGTTTATAAACTCACTCCATTTTAGATATGAAGAAAACAAATTAAGACTTAAATCTTAATCTTTACATAATATCCTCGATAACTACAAAAGAAATTATTTTTGTCTATAAAATTTTCCTGCAGATTGCACAAAAAATTGATGAATTGTCAATAAGTTTAGGTAATAATTTGTTTATAAAGAGAGGACGATTATTCAAAGGTGAATTTTATGGTCACTCTCATATACTCCAATTGCTCAAAGTGGAAATCCTAAGCCTCTTATATGTCATTCATTTGCCAATTGAGCTCAAACAACATCATATAATATTCAAGTTTGATCCAAAGAACATGGTGTATGACAAAGAAATTAAAGAGGAGGACAAATATGAGTATGAGTCTAATAATTTAAATTCTAGGAATATATTAAGTTCTTATTCTCACAACTCTTCGGTAGAGTTTTTAAGGAAGAGTGGCTCTATTAGGGGTGACTACGTATAATGCTATTTTCCAAAATTGTGATAATGTTCCAATATGTATTACAAATTTGATTGCTTTTGTCAAAAAAAAAAAATATTTTTGTCTAAATAAAATTAAAGAAGAGTGTAAAGGAGACACACTAATAAAGTGATATTGCCAAATCCATGGTAGTAATTTATTGATTTTTTTTTTGTTTGATAAAATGTGTTTTATTGATCGTGTAAAATTATCTTACATTTATGTGCATTTTTGTTTATCATTGAGAAAACACTGCATATTCTTTTTTGTCATTGAGAAAACACATCCGACCAAAACAGTTGTTTTCAGAAGAATTTCCTGAGGTCCATTTTGTTAAATTTCTCTAACGAACTTCTACTTGTTTTCAGAAGAATTTCCTGGGGTACAGACGTACATCCAGTTGGCGGAGCCAGAATTTTTGTAAAATCAGGTAAAATTTTAAATTTAGATAAAATTATCAGTTTTAACAAAAAAGTATCAGTTTCATATTAAATAAATCATAAAAATTTTCAGTTTACCCTAAATTAATCCATAAAAATTACTATAATTTTACTTTAAACTAATCCTAAAATATAAAAAAATTGGACCGAGCCTGGGAGAGTGCCTCCGCGTACAGTACCATGTCAATAAAAGAACATACTCCCTCCGTTCCAAAAATGTTCTATTTGTCAAAATTATTTGTCACAAAATAAATGTAACATACTATATACTATTTATATCATTGAATTTCCTATTTTATCCCTCAAAACAATCGTGAGAAAAAATTAATTTCAAATATCTACTTTTTAGTATTTCAATATCTACTGTCAATAAAAAAAAATGACATTTTAGTAAAAATCATATTGTCTTTTTTACACAAAATGTGTGATATGATCAACTGTGTGATATGATCAACTGTGATACTTAAAATTGAACAGGGATCGGAGTAGATGGTTATGAACCAATTAGCACAACTTCAACCAACCCTACCCAGAAATTTATCAAATTCTCATTACAATTTTCTTTCATGTATACAATCATAATTACCAATTTTTCTTATAAAATCTCTATACACAAAAACTAGTAATTTAATTAAATTAAATTAAACTAAAATTAATTTCTATCATCTCAATAACAGAGGAGTTTTACAACTACCTTCAAATTCAACTCTTCTGGAATCTTCTTCTTCTTCTTCATGATCACCACAATCATACATCGATCCAACGAGAAAAAGTTGATCTTCCAAATATCTATGCAACAATCCTTTATCCTCTTCTTCATCATCATAACAGCACCCTTCTTCGCATCGCCGGAGCCGATCGCCGGAATCATCGCCGGAGAATCGAGAAAGGATTTTTCTCCATAGATGACGTCGGAGGCAGAGTTCAGTGACGCAGAGGAAAGGGAACGAGACGAAAAGGAAGACGATGAGGAGGGGAGAATAGAGGAAGAGGAAGATGTAACGGATCCGACGGTGTCGAATCCATGAGATCGCGGCGGAGACGACGGAGGTTAATGTGAAAGGTGGGGTGGAGATTGGGGTGGTGATGCGGTGGCGGTTGGGGTTGTGATCGTGGTTATAGGGTTGGAGGATTGGTGAGAAAACGATGTCGTTTTGGGGGTGAGTTGGTTTTTGATATGGTGATGGTGGTGGATTTGTGGCACCACATGGGTGAGTTTTTTTGGTGTGCATATGAGTGTGTGTGTGTGTTGTGTTTGTGTTGTGTGAGGTGTTATTAGAAGTTAGAACATGTGATTGTTGACTATGATGTTTTTGTGAGTTGTTTTCTTTCTTTTGGAAAAAATTATATCTACTTCTCTTTACATTAAACTCAAATTGTTAATGGACTTTTTTAAGGAGTTTAGTTTAGATTAGATCGGTTCCATGAGTTTAACTCAATTGATTAAATATATTGTATAAAGGTGCAACAATTTGAATTTGAACCCACGCTCACTTATTCATCTTTAATATATTTTAGCCATTAGGCTATCAGTACTTCTTCTGTTCTTCTTTATTTGTCTTTTTAAAAGAAAAAAAATTATATTATGAATGTTTTTTAATCTTATTTTCCTAATTTTAATCTAACGATAAATTCTTATTTTTTTACACACACTTTCACTTTCTAAAAAAAATTAATTTTCTTTAACAAATATTATTTATAACAAACAAACAAACTTTGTTAAAAAAAATTAAGAAGAATGATATACTAGACAAAATATAACTTAAATTGTTAGAACGACAAATAATTAAAAACAAATATTTTTTTCTTTCTAAAACAACAAATAAAAAAGAGCGGAGGGAGTATTATTATCTTGTGACAAACTTTAATATTCATTTTCTAAGGATCAAATAATTAATAAAAAAATTCAACTTCACTTAGATTTGGGTGAACATAATATGGTTGATATTGGCATGTGTATACGAGACGAGCAAAATTGCTTCGTATTTACCGGGACCGAATGGATTAATCCGTGATGAATCTAGATTTGGGGGAAGCTTTGAGTCTTCTTAGTACTCTCTATTGGGTGAAAGATCTTCAACTATATAATATGAATTTTGAGATGGATTCTGAAAAACTGGTGGATTATCATCATAGTGGTAACACAAATGTCTCCGAGCTAGGTGTCATAATTAATGATTGTAGACATATTTTATCTTCTGATCTTGTGATATCTCATGTTAGGTTACGTTCATTAGGAGACAAACAAATGAAGTTGCTTATTCTCTTGCTAGAGCGGCTCCATTTTTAGTTTATTTTCATATTTTTATCGAGATTCTAACATATATTCATTTTTTTGAATAAGATAAAATGATATATATAAGTGATCAGCCCCCTCAGCACAAGGTGTGCTAAGACAGGCCGAAGTATTCTACATCAAAATCCAGAAAAAAATAAAAGTGATAATGCATCAAAATTCAACATATATTCATACTATTATTATGAATGAAATGATGCTTTAAGTTTTTACCGTAAAAAAAAAAACTAAAATTGGGCTCTATTAAGGCTTATGACTTTCAAGCCCATATTAGTACTAATGTGGATTTTTGGACAAAAACAAATTAATTGGGTAGGGCCATGTTTTTGTCAATTTTAGTGACAATACTGTCCATTTTCTAAATGTATTTTGTTTAATCGAACATTCATATATCCAACTTAAATAAAAATATATCTAACTTAAAACATTGATGTCTTATAGACAAAATTTAATTTCATATTACATTTTCATATTAATTTATATTTTAAATGGACTTTAATTAGGAGATACATATATCCAAGTAATCCAACAATATAATTTAAGTACTAAAGAATTTATATTTCAATTAACGTATAATCACCTCTTATTCATGTGTAATTATTTATTCACATATATATCAACGCATAGTCACCTCTAAATTTGTTTACTATTGTTTGGAGAATAATTCTTTTAATGAAAAGTAAAATAAAAGCTCAATTGTTATGCACTGACGAGACGATGTAAAATATTTTTACCCATGCATTCAATTAAAGCGTATCATAATATTATTTTTATAAGTAAGTTCATAAAATATCTCTATAAATATTTATATGGCTTAATTTGGTTAAATACTTGTATAAAAAATTATTATTATATCGATATATATAAATTAAATTCAAAATTTTAGTGATAAGTTGTAACAAAAAACATAATGATAACTTTGCTCAAAATAAAATATTTTACTGAGAAGTTAGATACATATAGTTTTGTTTTACGGATTTAACTATCATCAGTAAAATAACTTCAATTTGTTTTAGTGATAAGTTAGATTCATATAGTTTTATAAATTAACCACTTTGATTCAATTTTCTTCAGATTCAATCATCAATATTGAAAATGTCGGTTCAATCTAAACTGTACAAACTGCAAATGCAATTAGAACTGCACAAATTGTCGATGCAATCAGAACTACACAAAAACAATAAGTTAAAATTACAAAAATAATTGGATTATGGAAGTCAAAATAAATTCAGATTTTAAAATCAGAAGTTTTCCAAAACACTCTAGAAGGACAAAATTAAAACGGATTTTTGGGAGAAAAAAGAAATACAATAGTGTAAAGAAAAATGATTTATTAAAAGGAAAATTCATATAATTTGAGCTGGTTGGGGCATCTTCTTTCAATAACTAGTGTCAGAAATTAGCTTAAAATAGATAGTTAGATGCATACAAATAACAGATATACGCAAGGGCAGGTTCCTGTATTCTTCATATTATGCTGTAAAAAAACTAAGTTTTATGGAATGATTGAAGCTTCCAATATTGAAATGAGAAGATCTCACATGCATGCCATAACCCAATAATCAGAACATGCCATTTCTTTGGTCCCACTCATACGTAGAGGAGTGTATTGTTTCTATTTTGAGGGCATCATCTAATGTTAAGCCATGATTATTAATGTACTAACAAGTGATCTAATGCTAAGATCCATTTGACACGGAACAAACACTTGCACACGAGAGACGCATATTTAATGCTTAAAATTATGACTACATGTTTTTTTTTGGGAAAATGTTAACATGTGCCCCAAGGGCACATGTTAGTGGATAAATAAAGAAATTTTTGTATCAGGATCTGTGTATTGAGTGTAATTTTTAAATTTTTATGTTTTCAATGCACAAAATTTAAGAAAATAATTCTATTTTTAGATTCTTAAAATGTGCCCTTAGAGCACATGTTAACATGACCTTTTTTTTTATATATAAAAAATATAAATTACTCTCAACAAGATCGAATTTTGGACTTCTCTCTATCCAACTTATATGTCTTTCCACTTGAGCTTTTATAAGCTGACTTGTAATTTATAATAAATAAACTTAATTTTGACTAAATGTTTATTTTAAGTAAATTTGTGATGCAATAAATATTAGTTGGTTTTATGATGATTGACAATTTCCACAACTATATTTGAGAGGAGATTGTAACTATTTATGGCCCGTTTGGTGCGCCGGATAGATAGAGACATGATATGATAAGAATTTGAATAATAATACGATATGATAGTGACAAGATTAACACATATCATGTCATGTGTTTGGTGCACACATGATAATAATAAAAAAAGAGTAATTGAATAACTCAGCCGAAAATAAAGATTAAAATAACAAAGAGTAATTGGATAGACTTAATGGTAAGTTAAATTTATCCTTTTATATTGGTGCACCAAATAACAGATTAAAATAAGATTGAAAAACTTTAACATATCTTGTTTCTCTAACCTGCGCACCAAACGGACCCTTAATGTTAGAATTCGCTTGAAACTCTTAACTACTAAGACTATTTCCTTTAGAAATTAAAGTGTAAAAAAAAAAAAAAAAATTTATAGTGATGCATCACATTGTCTAACCATAGATATTAACTCTTGTCTTAAAACTAATTAATCGAAATTTGTTGAGTTATGAGGGATCTTGAGTGACCATCAATCCATCATTTTATTAAGCTTAATTAGAACAGTCACACAAAAGAATTTGAAATAACATGTTTATCTAAAATTTTTAATCTAACATTAGTTATATGAAATGTTAATTAATCCTCTCATTTATATGTTGTTCAATATATTGTGAGACTTCATTTGTTCACACTTGACAATACTTTATTATCCAATATCTTATTAATTAAGACATTTTAGATATATAATTTTCGTTAAAAAAAAGAATAGATATATAAATTATGAATCAATTATACGTTGTTTAACTTTTATTTTTTATCTATTACGATTTCCAAACACACACTTTTTTTTTTTTGAGGAATCCAAACACACACTTGACACATACCTTCAAAACTTAATAATAATCAAGATAAAAATTTCATTTAATATGCACACTTTTCATGTAAAAAAAATACTATTTTAATTTTGATCAACAATATGTACTCCCAACAATTTTCTACTTACCATTTAACACTTAATTTTAATTATCTCTATCTCTCTTCTTATCACATCATAAACTTATTGCATCTATTACATCACACATTTTTTCTCTTTGATTAACTCAAACTTACTTCAAACACACAATTTTCCATTTTTAATTTGGTAAATTTTTTAATTTCTACCATTTCAAAAGTATGATAATCAAAACAAAAAGATACTCCCTCAATTTTATATTACAAGCAAAATTCATTTTTTAAATTTTGAATTATGAGTATATTTAATTTATATTATTGATCAAATACATTTAAATTATTTATTTAATTTAAAAAGTAAATTTAGTAATATTTTTTAATGGATTATTGGGACCCGATTAGTGATGATTACCCATTCTTTGAAAAAGTAAAATAAAAAGGTGCATGCATATATTTTTTGTCCCAAAGAAAGTAATCTACATCAGATTTTATAGGCCCATTAGCACGTGCTATCATCTCTTTTCCCATACTTATCGACTGTGGGTCAGTTTGATAAAACAGCGGATAGTTGATAGCTTATAGCTTATAGATTATAGCTGATAGCTGATGGCTGATAGCTTATAGCTGATAGCTTATAGCTGATAGCTGATGACTTTTAGCTGATAAGCTAATTAAAGTGTTTGGTAAAATTAACGGTTCAACTAGCTGATAAATATAAAATTACACAAAAGGACATTCTTAAATTTATTAATGTAATATATCTTTAATAAAGGATTGACTCCAAAAATTATTTTAACAAAAACCTCCATTTTTAACAAAAAGGACATTTTTAATTTATAATAAAATCTATATCAATTTAATATTTAACATATTTAGAATTTATTAATTTAATATAACTAATATATTTTTAAATATGATTTTATTTTCATTTTTTCTTCAGTTTTAGTAATAATTTATAAAAAAAATTAAACATAATAGTAGTAGTTTTTATACCATATACATAAATAATAAAAAAAAAGATACATATATTTATATAAATAAAAAGAAGCATGTATCTATATAAACAAATAAAATAAAGAACTTGTAACAATAAAAATAAAAAGAAACGAGTTAATTAAAGTCTTTGGTAAAATTAGCGGTTAAGTTAATAATAAATGTAAAATAATATAAAAGGACATTCTAAATTAATAATAATTTATATTTAAGATATTCAAAATTTAATAATTTAACAATTATAAAAAAAATACTAGTAAACATGAATCATAAAATGTAATAAAAATATTTTACCAAAACAAAGGAACAATAGATTTAGAAGAAAAAAAAATAACAATGTATCGTACCAAAGTAAAAGTACGTAACATATTACATATAGTAACAATGTTTTTTTTTGAAGCAATATAGTAACATTGTTATATAACCAAAAACACAAGAATTCTACAAAAAGAAACATAACAAAACTATTACTACTATTAAAAAAAAAAGCTCACGGTTGTACTCTTTAAAAAAAAAACCTTATATGTTGGAAAAAAAATAATAATACAGCAGTAGCTTTAATGTAAATAGGAATAAATAATAAAGGTAAACTTGAATTTTAATTAAAATAGCAAGGGCAAAAGTGGAATAAAAAGTGATAAGCTATAAGCTATAAGCTAAAACGCTATATAAAATAGCGTTTGGAAAATAAGCTAAAAGCTAGTAAAATAAGTTATAAGCTAATATCCAAAACGTTTTACCAAACAAGGCTAATTTTTTACAAACGAGCTTATAAGCTATAAACTAAAAGTTATAAGCTTATTTTTATACTTGCCAAACATACTCTGTAACTATAATTCAAAATGTTCTATCTCCAAAATGGATAGACCAAGCCAAGATACATTTACAATTATTACCCCAAACAAGTTTAGGCTGCAGAGGTGTTATTAACCAAATTCATTGCACGGCAACAAACTAACACTGCTCTATTTCCTATTAATTATTGTGTTTACGAAAAATTTTATTGCTAAAATAATACTCATTTTAAAATAAAGAGTATGTGTGTTATTTAATACACATGTTAGTATGACCCGAACAGATTTACAGGATTCGAACCTACGTAGAAAAACTTCAATATGTTGCTTTTGACCACTCGGCCACTCTCCCCTTCTCAGGTCGAGGCCCCAGTTCTAAGAAGGACGGGGAAAAACCCCGAAATAAAGCTTATTGATTTTGAGAACTCTACAAGTACTGTTTCAACAAGTAAGATTTTGATCCCCAACGACAAGCGAACATGCATTTTCGGGGACTAGTCTGCTTCTCAATATACATTTTTTCTTTTTATCTTTTTAATATTTGTCTTAAAGTACACGTTAACATAACCTATGATTTAATTAAACGGAAAATAAAAAATGTAATATACACCCGTCTAAGAGAACTGTTGTAGAACATGAGACTACCTTGACTTGCGTTTGAAAATTACAACCCATAAACGATTAACAAAATGGAGTATAAACCACCGACATTATTAAAAAACAATAAATAAAAGAAGAGTTGGTGAAACACACATTATGGTATTTTAATGTGTGTTTTTGGTTGAATTTGTTCTAAGTACTTCAAGACATTTTAAATGGCTAGAGTATTGCCTATTGTAATTAGAAATCAAACTAATAAATTTTGGTCATAAGAGTTCCTATGAACTTAGTTCTATCGGTAAAAATATCACATTATAATTTATAAATGTAGAGATTGAGTTTTAAAAGGTAAAATTTTTAATCGCTTTACTACAAATAAAAAAATCGGCCATTGAATGTATGAGTATGACATAGATAGATGGTCAAGATCATCTACTACATCACAAACTCTTTAACTGTGTTACACAATTATGAAAGTTGATTAAGGTTGAAATTATTTTACTATATACTGTAAATTAGTACTAATTTTATTTCAAATCTAACAGTCAAAATTTATCAATGATTAAAATGTATGAAAGCAAAAGTATAGACAACAATCTTGGTCCAATTAAGAGATGCTCACAAACACACAGCATGGATTATGGAGAAAAAGGCGGTTAGAAAAAATAAACCAAAAACTTTGAACTTTATACACAAAACATGTGCTTCCAAAATAGCTTTTTCATTTCAAAAACAATTAAAAAATAACTTTTCTAACGTGATTTTTGGTAAGTGCTATCCATCATAATTTTTAAATATTTTATTCTTTTGGTTTTCCCTTTCTAAATTGAAAATATAAATTGAGTAGTTTAAAGTTCGAGATCGGGATAGAGATCTAATATTATATTGTTTTAATTTCCTTCTAAATACAGTTACATACATAATATAATACTTTTATTTTAATTAATTAAAATTCATATAAATCCCTCCTTTTATTATCGATAAAAATATAAATCTTTCATTTTTTTTTGACAGAAATAAATCTTTCATTTTAAAAATATATTCACTTAAAATAGAGACACACGTTAATTTCAATCGATGAAAAGAAAAATACTCCCTCTATCCAAAATAAGTATTATATTTGCCAAAATTGTTTGTCCCAAAATAAGTGTCATATATTATTTATAACATTAGTTTTTAATATTTTATCTCTTAAAACAATCATTAGTTATGAGAAAAAGTACACTAAGAAATCTACTTTTTAGTATTCCAATGTCTACTACCAATAAAAATAGAAGGTATTTTAATAAAATTTATATTCTCTCTCTTTTTTTTATACATTTTTTTTTAAAATGTGTGATTTGTGCAACTGCGACACTTAGAATGGAACGGAGGGAGTATTAAATAGTGTTAAAAAAAGAGTGTTAGATTTCTCTTTCCCACAATTATCATTTCTCTCTCCAATATAAAAACCAAGCCAACCTCTCTATCGACATCACTTCCATTTCCATACTTAGCTCTGCTTTTCTCAAAGCAACAAACAAAACCCTCTTCAATGGCGGTGACTATCTTTTCTACAATCTTTTTAGCTTCTCTCTTTGCTGTTTCAGCTTTTGCTTCTCTTCAGCCTAGAATACCAGAAGGTACCAATAACAATGTTGTTCACAATCTTTATTTATGTTTTATTTTTGTATAAGTTGAATCAATGTTACATTTTTTTACTTTCATTTATCTTCCTTTATTGGTTTGGATACATTTAGCTCACTTATGTTACATAACTAATTTATTTTCATACATATTCATTTCCTCTACATTCATTAGATTTTTATTTACTTTTATATAATTTTATTCAATGTTACATTTGAAGTCATTTTTCACTATACTTTGATGTGCTTGTTTCAGTCAGTGCTTTATTGGTTCATAGCTTCATTTCATCTAAAGATTGTTTTGAGGGTAGACAGTAGACTTAAGATCTGTCTCTTATGTTGAAATTTGAGTAAGCAAGATAGATACTGTATTTGGATCTGATTATTTATAAAGTTTTTTTTTAATGATGCATAGCTGAAATGACAAAGCCATCATAAATAAACTCACATAGACAAGTGAGGGAGCTGGAGTTTGAACCTAGGATGGCGTCCGGACTCCGGCCTAACAATTTTGGCAATTTATTGGCAATTGAGCTAGGACTTATTGACGATTATTTATAAAATTAACACCAATGAATTTGTTACCACGTATGTGTTATGTGTTTAGTTCTACTGTGAGAAAAATTAATCATAAATGAATTGATTTAGTAAAGTTGGTTTTGGTTTAAAGTGACAAATGTAAAATGACTTATGTTTGATCTTCATATAAAAGTGAGTTTCAATAAATTTGATGCAGAAGTTTCTAATTCTAGATTTAAATTTCAATCAATTCTGGTGTTAACATAAATTTTAATCGCATATTCAAATATGTCAAGATCAATTATATAACTTTAGAATCAATTTTGGATCCTCCAAATGTAGAACCGAGCATATGGTAAGTTTTTTTTTTTGAAAAGGAGCATATGGTAAGTTTGTTTCACTGTTTTTGGAGGTATATATATATATATATATATATATATATGTATTGTCTGTTTTGGGTCTTTTAAGTTTTTAGGTTCTGTGAATGTTTTGATAAGCTTTTATTCACCGCCACCGTACGATTATGAGGTACTTTAACATTAAAAAGAAGAAGCTACATATTGTAGAGTCTGTGAGGCACCGGGCACGCGTTTAGCCTCATTCCACTGTGTTTCCAAACATAGCATTCGTCCTTAGTTGTAAGACTTTCAGTTGTACTGGAACAAAATCTAAAGTTTGTTTTTGTGTAATTTTTTTAACTTTGCAGTTTATCTTCAAAATGGAAACTTTGAGGAGACGCCAAACCCTAAATATCTGAAGAAAACAAAACTCATTGGAAAATATTCACTACCGAAATGGGAAATCGATGGTTTTGTTGAGTATGTTTCCGGAGGTCCACAACCAGGAGGGATGTTTTTCCCAGTGAGTCACGGAATACATGCTATTAGGCTTGGAAATAATGCTTCAATTACTCAAACAATTAAGGTCAAACCCGGTCAACTTTACGCTTTAATTCTCGGTGCATCAAGGACTTGTGCACAAGATGAAGTTTTAAGAATCTCTGTCCCTCCACAAACTGGCGATGTTCCTTTGCAAACATTGTATAGTCTCGACGGTGATGTTATTGCTTGGGGATTTAAAGCTGTATCTAATGTTGCTAAAGTGACTTTTCATAACCCTGGTGTTCAAGAAGATCCGGCTTGTGGTCCACTTCTTGATGCAATTGCTATTAGAGAGTTTTATCCTCCAATGCCTACAAGAGGTATTGAAACTTCTCCATATTAATGTTGTTAAATCATGATTAAAACCGGGATTTGGATTTACTGCAGTCTCAAATCCATGCATTCACATAGTCACATCAGTAGCAGTTGTATCGAGATCATACAATGGCTACCAACATGGTGACCGTGCGAATGCGTGGATTTTCTAAGTGCAACAAATCCCTACAACTAAGCTACGGCATAGTGGATTTTGAGCAAAATGTTATAGTGGCTGTAGTGGGGGTCAGGGCTGCCTGCTGTAGAAACAGCACGTTGTTTCACGCAGTTTTAAATCTTGATCGTTGATTTGTAGTCGGACTGTTCAGATTACTCATTAATAAATTAAACTATATTCAATCAATCTCAAACATCGATTTCACATTGGATGGTTATAAGCAATAACTACATGATGTTGTTTATTGAAAAGTGCAACATTTAATGCATTGATAACCAAGTGTGTATTTGGTTGGCATATCAACTTCAAATACAGTATTGATTTAGACTCAAAATGTATGTTTTTTTCAACTGCAAACCAAACACGCTTAAAAACCCTGCACTTTTTAATGAATGCCCATCATTTTTATTGATTTCTTATTTAATGCCCTTGAAGTGTCTCTGTTACATCACCTTTTCAAAGCCAAGTTACATTTATTGAGTAGAAAGGAAATTGGATCCCTACCTATGACGCACTGATGTAGACACAAATATTGGACACGATAATGTTCCTTTGAGGTGTCTGTTAGCATTTTCCTTTTCAAAGTTAAGTTATACTCCCTCCGTACCAAAATATATGTCGTTTTGGAAAAATAATTTGTACTAAAATATGTCACTTTATATTACCAATGAAACATTTAATGCTCTTTTTCCTATTATACTCTTAACTATTTGTTTCTCTTTTTTCTTTCAATTTTATATTTTATCTTTTCCATAACATTAATAAGGATAATTTTGTAAACTAACTCATAATTTATCTTTTCTATGCAACGTTAATTACATTTCTTAATTTATGTGATTTGGTCAAAACGTCATATATTTTAGTACGGATGTAGTATTGTGTAGAAGGAAATTAGATAGCTACTTATGAAGTGCTGACACTTATACATATATTAGACACAATAATGAATCTGACACGTTTACACCAATAAGATACGAGAAAATGAAATGATGGAATATAACCATATGGGTTGGTGTCGTGTCAAACACCAGATACACTTTCAATCTGAAGTGTGGTTGCTACGTACATCTCTATCATAACCATGCCACGAAGAATTTGATAGTCTTGCAGATACATAATATTTTCCATCTGATTTTGGTTTGCATTTCTTTTGCTGTTTACTGATTGAAACTCTCATTTTGTGATCAAAATCAAACAATTATTTGACCTAAGGTTTATTATTGCAGCTAATTTGGTGAAGAATCCTAGCTTTGAAGAAGGTCCATTCCCAATTTTCAACTCAACCAACGGCGTCTTACTCCCACCACAACAAGAAGATGTCTTCTCACCACTCCCTGGTTGGATCATTGAGTCTCTCAAAGCCGTGAAGTTCATCGATTCAAAGCATTTCAACGTCCCATTTGGACTAGGTGCAGTTGAGCTTGTTGCTGGCCGAGAAAGCGCAATTGCACAAATCATCAGAACAGAAGCTACCAAACTCTACAAGATCGCATTCTCTGTCGGAGATGCGAAAAATGGTTGTCATGGATCAATGATGGTTGAAGCATTTGCTGCAAAAGATACTTTTAAAGTTCCGTTTAAGTCGGAAGGGAAGGGTAAATTCATAACTGTGAGTTTCAAGTTTAAAGCTGTTGCACCAAGGACTAGACTCACATTCTACAGCTCTTTCTATCATACTAGAATTGATGATTTTGGATCTCTCTGTGGTCCTGTTCTTGATCAGGTTATAGTCTCCCCTTTGGTTTAAATATGAATTTTTAAGTTATAGAGTTTTAATGTAAGGTATGGTAATTCAGATTTCTGAAAGTCTTTTGAGCTCTGTCTTTTGTATAATTGCATGAAGATTTAAAGATAATATTTTCTCAACTACATATTATTCAGGTTTCCTTTTAAATTTCTCTTTTACTTTTTTTTTGGTATCAACCCTCTGATTCTAAGAAGAAGAAACCTAGTAGTCTAGAGTTCGACTGCGAAGTAAGTAAAGTCTTACCAGAGTTGTTCCACCAGAAATTGAACTCGAGTTCTTCCAAAAGTCATTATTTGAGGGAGCTCATCAAGTATTTGAGATCAATATTTTAATTTCTTGTACATCTTGTGTTGAAAAGTAGTGTGACACTAAATGCGGACACCTGATGAAATTTGAACATTGATTCCTCGTGTTGAGGGAGGTTAGTTCCTTCCGCTAGAATAGAACAAACGACAACTGGTTGCTTATTGTATCTTCCAAGCTCCAACCATAATTTGATAGTTAGTTACATGGTTGATGCATTGTGCCCTTGATACCAATTTAGTGGAACATGGTTAATGAAAATAAAAGATGTAGTATATGGTGATTTTTATTTGGATTGATAGACGAAATAGTAATAGTCATTGGAAATTCACACTACAATGGAGGAGTAAGAGTTTGAACTCTGATAACGACGTTCGACATTACAAATTGATAATTTTGTAAGTTGAATTATGATTTATGGACTACCAGTGATTTGACGAAAAGAAAAAAAATATAGACAGTAGTAGTATCTTTAGTTTAATAATGTAACTATTTTAAAATGTTCATGTAACATATATTCTACAAATTAACTCACAATTTTAACAACCATGATACACTGAAAACACCAATAATGAAGCAAATTAAGAAACTATCCATAACCATTTATAACCAGTGCCGGCTGAAGACCAAATGAGGCCTAAAGCGTAATATTAAAATGAGGCCTAATTTTTTTTTAAAAAATTATTCAAAATTAATTTTTTAGGTTTTTCGAACGCAAAATAATTTATTAAAATATCATAATTAGTTTCACTTAACATTTCTTTTTAAATCAATCATAATAAAGCCAATATATTTAGCATTTGTTAAAAGGTAAGATTTTATTAATTTAATTTTGAAAAACTTCGTTCCATTGAAGCAATAGATACATGAGTTGTTAACATTATTCTATAAACAATAAAAGTTGTTGAAACATTGTTCATATAATGAAGTATGTCAATATAGGAGTTTCATCTTCAACTTATATGATTTCTCATAAAATTTGCGATTATGAAAATAAGTCATTGTGTTTTAAAGAACCCTTATAGGTTAAGATAAGATCCTTTTAAATTTTCAATTTCTAATGACTTTAATTTCTTGACATAAAATAGAAATTCAAAAACATCTTAATATATTTTAAATTGTTCAAATCTAATTTTAAATGAAGTAATTGTTTGATCTATATGTAAAAAAATAACGATTGTTTTAAGAGATTTTACGACTTCATTGCGAGCATTCTCGTCAAATTGAGTTTTCACGTTACAAAAAGTCTTAAACTGAGTTACTCATAATTGAGTTTTTAGAATATAATAAAAAAGTCTCGGCTTTTCTTTTAATAGTTAAGTTTAACTTTTCATGTGAAAGGGAAAATGAATTGAGTTGTATTTTTGCTAAGACTTTAGTTTTTTTTTAGGAGGCCTTTTATTTTACCATAAGTTATTGATCTGACTATTTATTGGGGTCTTTTTCTCTTAATAAAAAATTTATTTTTTTGGGGGCCTAAAACCTTTGCTTGGGTTATTTGACCCTTGAGCCGGCACTACCTATAACTAATCCAACCATTTCTTCATCAAAGAAAACATCAATTTTCCTCAAGTTAGCATGTCTTACAAACATAATCCAAATGTCTACGCACATAAGCATAAGGATATTATTTAGAACATTCAAAGATAAGCTATTTGACATAAGCACAATCTATTTCCCATGTTTTTTTTTGTTCACAATTTGCTGAACTTGACCTCGACCCCGTCAACAGGAGCTGGATGTGGAAGATAAGATATATTAGCGTTTGGATTAATAAGCTCCCACCTGCATTGCATTCACACACATCAATTAATATATGAATACTTTTCTCTGTTAGAAAATATAAAAGAAAATTGATAAAAGAAAATTGATCTATTTAGTCTAAATTAATTTCAAAAATAAATCGAAGCTCAAAGTATTCTACATTGAGTAAACAATCATTTAAATCCTTAATTGTGTCTGACACCATATATTATAAATGATTTAAGTGATTGTTTACTCGATGTGATAACAGTTTGAAAAAATACTTTTTCTCCTACCTAATGATTGTTTTGAAATTTTTTTTTTTTAAAGTGTGTGATTTGGTCAACTATGACACTTAAAATGGGACGGAGAGAGTACCATATAATGTGCTTGATGTGTTGTTTTATATTATGTTGTGCTGTTTTAACTTGTATTGTTTTATCTAGTATCGACTTCTAAACATATCAAACGCACCATAAAGTGATACTTTCCCACACATAACATATAATAAAAAGGACAGATTAATTATCCTATCTTTGTTATCAATGATAAAGACATGATTTATATCAAATAGTATGACTGTATGAGTATGACCAGATTAAACATTTACTTGTATCCAATGGACAAATGATGTAGCAGAAGTGCTAGTTTAATTCTGGCAAGTGTATTTCCGGGACATAGTCTTTGTCCACCCCCAAATGGTTGGTATGATCCATGCTTTGGTGGCTCCTAAGAATTTATATATAAATTTATCATCACTTGTTATTGTCTTCACAAATTAATTTAGAAAAAAAATTAAAAATTAACTAGCATATATAAAAAATATTAGTAATGTGGTAAATGAAAACATTAAAATTAAAAATGATATTGAAATTAAGAAAGAGTCATGATACGTACATCCCATCTATCTGGATTAAAATACATTGGATTTTCAAAGTTCTCTGGATCTGTATGAAGATAACGAAGGAAGAGCATTACATTCCATCCCTTTGGTATCTTATAACCTACAAAATAAACAAGTTATGATTTCATATACCATTGCAAAATATCAGTTTGTAAACTTAGAACTTAAACATGACATGTTTAAGAACTACATATTACCTTTATAATCGACTTCACATACAGCTGTTCTGAAAATAAATGGCGCAACATTGGTCATTCTTATCGCTTCTTGAACCACCAGTGTACAATTACTAATATATAAACTCAATGTAAATAACTAAAACTTTATGTGGTATGAGTTTAAGGACATATAATGGCAGTTAAGGGAGGTTAAATGGTCAATTTCTGATGAGAGTAATTTATCTTTATGATATAAAAAAAAAATTAGTTTATTAATTAGAATTTAGCATTGTAATTTCAAGGTGTCGAGTTCAAATCCTGTCAAAAACAGTTGTACCATGGCAATTATTGTTATTGATTATATTATTTTTCACATTTTCTCAATTTATAAAAGAAATATAGGCAATAAGAAAAAAATAAAGCTTTATTAGACCATATAAATATATACCCTTGATCATTTAGACTATAATGATAAAATATCTCTTCCCTTTAATTAGTTAAAGGTCTGAGTTCAAATCCAACTCAAGAGTTCAAATCCAACTCAAGAAACAGAGAGAAAGTTTTACCATCCTTACGGTCTTACCTAATTTGAAAGATAATTTTTACAGTTACATGCAGATAATACTCATTCAATTATATATTTGCACAATCTGCAGGTGACATACCTTGTTTGTGTATTTTAAATTGGAAATATCTTTAGGTGTAATAAAGTCATCTGGACTTCCCTTTCTGAAAGCCATGTTCTCTTCCTACATTGCAAACAAAAAGTAAACAAAGTTAAACTAACAAATTAAACTGCTGTTTTAACTACATATAATCTTTAAAGATCCTTGTAGAGATTTTTAATATTGTACAAAAATGCAATTTAAGAAAGAAAAACAAATTATTATTATTAACGAGAAAATTAGAGATATGAAATAAAATAAAAACTTATTTTTGCAATTCTAACATTTAGCGAAAAATTAAGGTCTTATAGATCTAAAAATTATAAAAACAAGACAGAAAAATACGGGATAGAATATCACATTGTAAAGTTTTAAGGCATTGAACAATTTGTCATTTTGTTGTTTTAGTACAATATTGGAAAAAATAAAATATTCTTTGTTATTTTGAACAACTTGTACTTAGATAAAAAAATTGTTTTATAGTTTAGTAGTGATAGACAAGAATTTCAATTTTGTCATGTCATAGAAACATAACAGTTTTAAAATAAAATACAGTATAACTAAAAATTGTCCCCTCTCATTTTTTATTTTTTTTCAACAAATCCAACACACATACATTTTTTGATACATAGATGAATTGACAATATCTTCATAAATTCTCACCCACAAAATCGAGGGACCGAAAATAGAATCTCGATCATAGACGTTCAGTTTAGTAATTTTGATATTTCCTATCAATTGAGTTAAGACTTCTAAACAAACACATAAATTTATTATTTTATCTATAATTTTTATCATTAGCTCAATTTTTTTATAACCGCATTTATTTTTTGTTGTAAAATTTATACTCGCATTTTAAAACCATGACTATAAGTAATAAACTTATAGTACAATTGGATACTTGGCAAGAAGGTAAATAGCCCACATTGATACAAGAGAAGTTGAGATATATATATATATATATATATATATATATATATATATATATATATATATCCACCAAGCACTAGAGAGGCAATGTTGTCTACAACTTCTTTGTCACTTAATTTATCACCTTCACTATCTTCAATTTGCATCAATCCATCCATTAGATCTATTGTTTCCACACTATTTTCCGTCTTTCTCTTACCTAACTCCATCCAAAAAATGTCTTCAAGCTTTCTTCTACACTAATAAAATTTTAAATAGTACACAGGGTAAATATGACGACAGTCACTGTACACAAAGAAAAATATAAATAAGCAAGAAATATTTAGAGAAGAAAAAAGTGAAGTCACTCATTTTGTAACTAAATTTTGTCAGATAATTAGAAAGTGATTTCATTTTTCCGTTGCTAATTTTTATAGCTTTTTTTATTTTAATTTGAAGCATAAGGTGGGATCATATTTCCTAATAAGCTTCAATTAACATTTATCACCACCAAATATATTTGGAAGTGAGCTGATTAATCTCGTTTGGGGAGAATTTTAGGCTTAAATTAAGTAGTGATTTCAATCTCCTCTTAAACACAGTTGTGAAAGATCGAACTATATTTCTTTCTATCAAGTTCAACGTCAATCACCACCAGAAAATCTAACATTTGATTGTTGATTCTATTTTAAGTGTACATATAAAAGATATATCATTTTGTAAGTGTATTGAATGATACTACGGTTATTCAATGAAACTAAAAATTAAATAGTACTCTCTTCCTTCTTAATTATAAGTACTATTGAAAAAAATTTAGTCTTCAAATATAAGCCCCTATCCGTACATTTATTTTTTTCTTACATATAGTCATGATTATTACTCTAACTTGCATTAAATATACATACACACAAAGGATAATTATTAATAAATTCACACACAAATTAGATATAATAATTACACTATTAACTTTTTTTTTTGGTCAGGTAATCTAGCGGCTAGAAATTCCTCGTTAAAAGTGAATTAAAATACGAATAGTCAAATTAAATTATACATACAAACAAAGAAAAATTTAATAAAATTCGCACACAAATTAGATATAATAATTATACTATTAACATTTTTTTGATCAGGTAGCCTAGCGGCTAGAAGTTCACCCTTAAAAATGAATAAGTGGGTATACCGGATTCAAATCCCAGTCTCTACATAAATATGCAATGTCTTTTACTAATTGAGTTAGACTCAAGACGACTATTAACTTATATGTAAAATTAGTCAAAGTGCTAAAGTACAATGGTACTAGTAGAAGTATTATAGAATCAAGGTAGTTGAAGAAATTATTTTTGATGATTGAATGAGAATTTAGTTAAACATGTACCTGAAAAGCATGGTGGTATGCAAAACCAGGAATGTTAATTGGATAAGCTCTCACTCCTGGAAGCACACCTTGATAGAGCTTTTGCAAAGTGTTTATAAAAGGGCCCGACTCCATGCCCAAGAATAATTTCCCAATGCTCTCAAGTGTCAGCAGCATTTAATAATTTAGTTCTCAAAGTGCACATTAATATATTGTTGCATGGTACTGATAAAAAAGATTAAATATGTTTTTTTTACTTATAATGAATCTTCTATTTTTATTCTCTTTAAAATTCTTTATGCACTTTTTGGTCTTTAAATATTTTCCGTCACAATATTTGGTCTTTACTTTTCAAAATATTTAGTAAGATTTGAAATTTATATTTATAATATTATGAAACTTAGTCTCACAAAAATTTATAGTAATTTTTAAATTTGAATTGTTATTGAGAAATGCCTTTTAAATTTAGAACTAGGATAATAATAATGTTATATCCTAAACTCTAGAGATATAGATTTAAGTTTAACATTCACTAAAAATTTCTATTTTTTTTGTTGAAGAAATTAAATTAACTCATCTAAACTGATATTAGAGAGAATCGAACCTGAAATCTCGAGGAGGAGCATACTCGCTAGTTCTAAGCCAATACCATGAGACTAAGCCAAAGAACTCAGCCAAGATTACAGAAAAAAGGCAGAGGAAGACCAGGGGAACAGAAAAAACAGAAGAAACAAAACTGGCCAGAACAACCAGGATGCATTCAAGTGAATCTAGTTTGTACTTTGAGATTTAATATGCAATATCCAAGATAATATTGACGTGATTAGTAATATGCAATATGCAAGGTGATATTGAAAACAAAGTAAAGAATCCATTAGAATCATGAGAGATTGAGGTAATGATATGTAGGGGAATATAATAAAATTGCAAATAAAAAATGGATAATACACTATTAATGTTGAGCAGAAAAATAATCAATGATTTAATTTTAATTTTTTTTTATCAATTAAACCGAACCAAATTTAACATCATTGGTTTTATTTGGTTCAGTTCCACATATAAAAAATACTATATTAAAGATCGAACGAATATAAATTTTACGGTTCAAACATTTTTTTGAATGAAAATTGAATCAAACCGAAGTTTTACACCTTTAAGCGAAAGGAGTAATTTTATTCCCGAATGGTGTTAGTCGTACCAAAGTAAAAAATTTCTTTTGATGTACCAAAAAAAAGTAAATTTCACTCAACAGTCAATACTCAATAAGAGCACAAGAAAGTGTTACTAAAAAAAACTATATATATATAAGTATTAGTTAAATACCTTTTGGGTTTCAATCTTGGCATTTATTCTACCCATTTGTGCCCAAGATTGAAGAGCAAGGACTATGTGAGGTTGGACAAGAGCAGCAATGCGGGTTAGTGCATCCGGCCGATTGATAGAAAAATTGCTTTATCCACTTCCTGAATTACTCCCACGCCCTCCAAAGTACCTAAATTATCCTTCGGAAGATATCTTCCGAAATATGGTAAGACCAAAAAATTTCGGAAGATATAATACGAAAATTCATAATTTATGGTAGATACGATTGGAAACATAAATTTTGGTAGTTACGATCTGAAATATCATATTTTTCGGAAGTTACAAACCGAAAATATCAAATTATGAGAATTTTCTCTCAGTTTGGTAGTTACGATCTGAAATGTATATAATTTTGGTAGATAAAATCCGAAAAAAAAAGGAGAAAACATAATCAGTCAAAACAGATAATCTTTTAGGTTTTTCACGTTTTCAAGCTATAAATCATCATTTATTCGCTCATTTGGAGCATCACACACTCATTTGAAGGCTTAAAACAGGCAACCTTTGTTTTAAAGTGATTAGTTTTTGATTTTTTTAAAGAAATTCTGTATACATAAAATTTGGAAGATAACTTCCGAAATCAGATTGGTAGATATCTTCCGAATTTTCTCCTAGTTTGGTAGTTACGATCCGAAATGTATATTATTTTGGTAGATAAAATCCGAAAAAATGCATTTTACAGATTATACAATCTGAAAATTCTATTTCCCTAAATTGAGGGTATTTTCGGGTTTTTGGGGGGCCTGAGAGCATTTTGAGGGGCCTAAAAAACAAATTTTGATTGATAGCGTTTGTGACAAAGTTGCGGACTCGTGTATGAGCCATCCCATGGACAGCCACCATTGAAGTTCGGCCCATAAGTTCAACAGTAGGCCATTCTAGTTTGATATTGCTATCTGATAATAGCATAAATTTGTTTATTGCTGGAGTGTATATTATGATAGACGGTTTTCCAAAGAGATGTGTTCTAAACATGCCTTCTCCATCTCCATATCTGTTTCATTTTTTTTATCAACAATAATGTTTTATGATCATGACATTCAATATATATTAACAAATATATTAAATTGACTTTGATTCTAAGAACAAATTAAAATTGACAACACAAATTAAAGTTGAAATCATTTTATTGTATAAATTGAATGTTTGATCTTGATCCTCCAATCTCAAATAAATCAACAATAAAAAAATATAATAACTTGTTGTTCTAAAATTTGAGGGCATAAATTAATGTGTACCTTAGACATTAGGCTAAAACCTAAAACTTACTTGCGTCTCTTAGCATTAATGAAGTCATCAGGACGTCGAACAATTTTGAAATACCAAAGAAAAGTAATCATCTCTCCAATAAATGGCAATCCCAAGTGGCCTGGTGGCAATTTTGTAGCTGATTTTGAACATTTGAACTTAAGAGGAATAACATACCAATACTCATTCCACCACCATAACACAAACCCAATTGCTAAACCCAACCATCCTAAATAAATTGTATCCATTGTAAACTTTGCCACTACTTAGCTAGATCTATGTAACTATCACTCTCTCTTGCTGACTTACATATTACATATCATGGTGGGCATATATTTATAATAATATATATAGTATGCCTTCCGTTTCTAAATAACTGTCGTTTGAAATACGTGTGGACTATTTATATAACTTACTTTGATCATATATTTATATTAATATATAATAACAAATATTAGTATATAAGTTGTTATTCAATTTGTCTCGATGAATATATAGTTTTCAAGTATATATATTTTTTATTTTTTTTGTAATATATATAATTAAAGTTTTTTTTTTTGAAGAAGCTAAACTAACCACCTAAATTGTCATTGGAGAAAATCGAACTTGAGACTTTGAGGAGGAGCATACTCCCAGGTCCCAAGCCAATACCACCAGACTAATACAAGTAGGTTATATAATTAAAGATATTAGTCATCAAAATAAAATATAAATTGACATGTGTATAGTAGTCAATTGTGACAGTTATTTAGAAACCAAAAAAATACTCAATTTTCATTTCATTGTCACAATTAAAAAGATTCTTCATGGTTTATTCCTTCAATTTCTAGTTACTAGCCAACAAACTTGCACCATGTGACACAAATACATTTAAGTTATTTAATTGTAATAGATTGCTCTTTAAAACTTCCCGTGAACCTAAGAATTTTTGCACCTAACATGTGCACGTATGGATCGGAGTTTGAATCTTAGTATTTTTAATTATTCATTTTCAACAGGTAAAATTCTATCCATTAGAAACCTAATAAAAAAATTACTTTTTAAGATATTCTTAACAATATCTAATTAAATATAAAATGTTATTTAATCTTCGACTGAAATGCCAAATATCTTTTAAAATTCTAAAATTTGTCAAATATCTTCTGAAATTTGGAAATAAGCAAATTAGAGTTTAACCAATACTTCAATCTTCAATAAAATTAGCTCCTTCAAATAGCTAGTGAAGTGCAACTGGTTGTTGAAAGTATTGTTAAACCTACAACATACATGAATATTTTTGGTTCCACAATCAAAATTAAATAGAAGCTCCCTCCTACAGGTAATCTTAAATATAATTTAATGTTGATGAAGTTTGTAGTAAAAGGAAAATGGCTTCTCAGCTTGTGGAGGGTTATTTAGAAATCCTCAAAGTCGTAGTCTCATACAAAAATTTTATTTACAATATTTGTCCCAATAATTCTCAGGGTGTTGAGATCTATAGCTTACTTTCATGTACGTTATGCGTATTGCTCACGATCTCCACGTTGATTGTTTATTTTTGAAACATATTCTACACTTGTGTCGGTTGTTGTCTTTAATCGTTGTTCTACATTATCTCTTATCTCAAACCTCTATTAGGAAAAATTCATATCTAAATTACTACATCTTCAAAATTGGTCTGCAACTATTCAACTTTGTTTCACCTCCCCAATTTACGTGCAAATTTGTTAGCAAAAAAAAGGATTTGATACTTCTTTCTTCCAAATTTTAGCTATTCCTAATTCTAACTTTTTACATGCACTTTTAATGTTAAATTATAAGGATATTCTCACCCCTTATTTAATTCATTAATTTATCCTCTTTTATTAAAAAAAATTATGTTTAATCATCTAAGTGTTACAAAATTAATCCAATTGTCTCTCTTTTATTTTGGGACAATAAACTTAATCCAAATGTCTAAAACATTAGTCAAAAGGAAATTATTCAGAGCAGCAACTGACAAATTAACATCAAAGATCAAAACTAGCTAGCATTTTCTTAATTTACAACTTTACATGCACAATCTATTTCACATGTTATTTTGTTCACAATGTGTTGAATTTGACCTCGACCCCGTCTATAGGAGCTTGATGTGAAAGATAAATTATATCTGCGTTTGGATTAATAAGCTCCCACCTAGATTAAATTCACACATAAAAAAAACATCATATAATATGGAAGCTCAAAGTATTATTCTTCATTGAGTAAATACTAATACTTTTAATTAGAAGTGGTATAAACACTCTCTTTTACCATTCACTCTTTAATTGATTGAATGCATGAATCCGTTATTTTAAAAATAGATCTTATACTCCTTCCGTCCTTTTTTATAAGACTCCGTTTAACAAAACTGCACTATTCACTTATTTTGTTTTGACCGTATATTTTTAATAATACATATGTAAATATTAGCATTTAAGATCTTGTTTGATTTGTTTTTATGAATATTTTCAAAATATCAAGTTTTTATAATTTTTACTATTAGATAATTAAAGATATTTGTGATCAAAATTATGCATTGGTGTACATGCATTGATCAAACAGGGTTTTATATTTAGAGATGAAGAGAGTATGTATAAAGTAGTGAGGTTCACTTGAGTTTTATATCCAATTAAAGAGAGAAGTTTAGAGAGAAAATATTTAAAAAAAGTGTTACTGACACTCCTATTTTAAATATGTATTTATTAGACAATTTAATTATTAAACGTGTTTTCTACATGTTAATTATTTTGGTTTATATATGTTTTGATAATAAAAACCAAAAACATGTTATATATTGTATCAAATAATCTACTTGGGTCGGTTTAATATTGTTGGTTTAAAATTTTGGAGTGTTTTTCTCATCACAAATCTTGTATTTGATTCTTATTGATGTCAACTTCAATAATTAGTTAGACCATACAAAATAAAAAAGTTTTGATTTTAAATAAAACTTTAATTTCACAAGGGGACAGTGAAATTAAATTTTTCTAATCAATCCCTAATCAATCTTTGGCCAAATATCAAATTAAGAAAAAAATGTTATATATCAAATCAAATAGTATGAGTATGACGAAACATTACTTGTATCCAATGGACAAATGATGAAGCAGAAGTGCTAGTTGCATTCTTGCAAGCATGTTTCCTGGGCATAGTCTTTGTCCACCGCCAAAAGCTTGGAACGTTCCCGGCTTTGCTGGCTCCTAAAATTTTATATATAAACATTGTCACTTAAATATTGTCTTGACATGCACATAATTAATTTAAGATAAAACATTATTATTAACTACTAACTACCATATCAAACATTGCAACCCAAAATGGAAGACTCAATCTACCTACATTCCATATTGGGTATGCGGTATACCTACATTTCTAGAGTTTAGTTGGGTGTGATAATCTATAGATAAAATTTATTTAAAATTTAAATTTATTTTAATATAAAAATATATTATGATATTAAATTTTGTCTATAGACTATATTAGTATCAAATTAAACTTCAGAAACACCGGAGTGCTTCATTTTTCATATATTATGGTTTTAAATGAAATACACATATCCATAAAAGTGTTATAACAAGGAGTATTATGGTGTATAAACTTGGAAGATGCATAGAAATTTGGGGGGTGCGCTAAGCAATATGAGGTGTTTATGCACGGTGCATAAACATATGGCTTATGCGCCATAACTTGTGGTCTTGTGCTGTTATAACGTCGATAGCTTAAATAAGGCATGAGTTATTATACATAAGGATTTTCTTTATGTACAGTACATAAACACTTCCTAACCATCAGATATGTTGTACACGTGTAATAATCTTATGCCCTCAGCTCACACTCTCACAATCGCCGGAAACACTATTCACGGTCACCAACCACCAAACTCCGGCTACCGCAAAAACTCTTCAAATTTCAAATCGAAACATCATTTAAACATATTAGGACCCCGATGAGAAAGAATCCGTCGTTAGAATTGTGAAAAAACGATCGGAAAAGCCTTAAAAATGGTCCCAAAATAACGAAAAATTTGAAAGCTCCGATCCGGCCATTTCATACACTAAAGAAGGTAGAAATACGTTGACTTATGCTCCTGGAACATCTCTGTATACTTTACTATAACATTTTTTATCGAATTTCACCGGAAAAACGATTTTGAATTTGAAATCCGAGCTCTTTCTTTCGTTCGATTCGCTTATTTAGTACACTATTTGTTAAATCTAATACTAGATCTAGAATATACGCAAAATTCCGATCAATTTGGTATACTCATGTGTAAGTTTTGGTGGTCAGAGGTGGTTCCGATGACGGTGAAGCCGGTGAAGTTGACGGAGAACACAATTCTGCATTTTGTTGAAGGAGAAGACCAGTGCCATGTGGCACCTTCTGATTGGTTACACTAAAAAATTCAAAAAAATAAACAAAAAACTGATGGTGGGCTGTGCTGAAGGGGGTCGGTTGGGGGGAGGGTGGCAGTAAAATTGGGGGTGGTTTAGAAATTCTGCTTGTGCATAAACAAAACTTATGTACTATAACCAATCCCCTTAAATAATGTTCAGGTCCCTGTAAGTTTGTGTTTTTTTTATATAAGTTCATGTAAGTTTTTTTGTTTTAAGTAAGTCTCTGCAATTATATTTTTTTTTCAAATTAGTCCATAAAGTCAAAATCCGTAGGAAAATCTGCAGTTTTCGTGCAGATTTTCCTTTAAATTTTCTTGCGGATTTTGACTTTAAGGGACTAATTTGAAAATGAAATGTAATTGTAGAGTGCGAACTTATAGGGACCTGAACATTGTTTAAGCCTATAATGATAGAGTAACAATTACAATTAACTAAATAATTTAGATATTTGACTAGATGTAGAATTTTATATGTTGATCTTTAATTTTTTTTTTAATTTAATTATTCCAATGGTTGAAAACCAAAAAAATAATACTACCTACGTTTCTATTTATAAGAGACAAAATGGAATTTTATTTTGGTCATTTTTATAAACATTCTTTAAAATTAAAGTTATTTTTTTATACTTGTAACTTCATTTATGTCCTGATTGAATAAATACCACAATCCTCTTCAAATGCAAGTTCATTAGTTTCAATGTCCATTTATTGGTGGTTATACCAATTTCAATGAAGGATAATTTTGGAATTCAAAATATTTTTTTAAAATAATAAATTAGAAAGACCACCCTCCTTAATTTGTTTAAATTTTTAAAATTTGTTTCTTATAAATATGTAGGAAGGGAGGATTTAAATAAAATTTTAATTATTATTTAGTTGGGCTTTATAAGTCATTAGGCCTTTAATGATATTATTCATCAATGGCCTTATATATGTACCCTTTATGAGTTGCAAACGTGAGAAATTGAGTTTGAATCCTTACTAAAATACTTATTAGTTAGATTAATTTTACTTATCTTGTGATAAAATCCACTTTTTCTTGAAAGAGGATAAAAAAAGAAAAGAAAAAAGCACTAAATCCAAATTAAAGATGAGTTTGAAATACATACATTCCATCTATCAGGGTTGAAATACATTGGATTCTTAAAATTATTTGGATCAGTATGAAGATAATGAAGAAAAAGAATTACATTCCATCCTTTTGGTATCTTATAACCTACAAAAAAAAACAAAGTATTGCTTCATATATATCATCGCGAAATATTAGTTTGGAAACTCCATACAAATGAACATAAACATGACATATTTAAAGAATAATCAATTCTTGCACATCATTATTTATTTATTTAGACAAATTGCACTTCATTCTCTTTACTATACGAAAATGTCGAAATTATTATGCCGGACGTTCATGATCAATGTTTGAATTTCGGTCCCTTCACTTTATGTGTGATTAGTTTTCAATGTGACAGGGGCTTAAACAAGGTGATCCAGTGATCCTCTTGCGCCATTTTTGTTCCTTCTTGTGGCGGAAGGGCTAAATGCTCTTATGCAAAGGGTGGTTTTCTTGGGCTTTTTCAAGGGCTTCAAAATTGTCTCGGAGGTCATGGTATCACACTTACAATATGCGGATGATACTCTTTTAATAGGAGAAGCATGTGTGGAAAATCTTTGGGCTTTGAAGACAATCATACGGTGGTTTGAGCTAATTTCTGGCCTAAAGGTGAATTCCTCTAAAAATAGGTTGTATGGTGTGAATGTGAGAAGTACCTTTATGGAAATGCCTCATTTTTTCTTCATTGTAAAATCGGAACGTGACCTTTTATCTATTTAGGGCTACCGGTGGGGGCGAGTTTTGCGTGAGTTGCTATGGGGTTCTGGAAACGGAGAATCATCTTCTTGTTTCGTGTTCCTTAGCTTGGGCGGTGGTGTAGGGTGTATAGTTGGTCTGGAGAGGTTACGGTGATGCCGACAAATATTTTGTCCTTGTTCGAGACTTTCCTTGTTTCTAGTAGAAAGGGGATCGGAAGAGTGGTTGGAATGAAGTGGTTATCATTTGGCATGCAGTTATTTGAATGTTATGGAAAGCTAGGAACATATTTTTCAAGCGAAGATCTTAGAGGTGAAAAGTATTTTTGAAGGTATTCAGTAGGTTTCCTAGAAGTGATTTTTGACTATAAAGGGTAAGACTCCTTAATTTATTTCATGAATGGAATACTAATCCCTTAGATTGCGTCCTTAGGTAGCTTGTTTTTAGACGGGTTGTGCCGTTTTTTTGTCTTTCCTTTTTTGGTTCGTGTACACCTGCTTGTTCTTGTATTTGAGTAAAGCACTATCTTTTTATCCTCTTTTGTAGATAGAGTACCTCTTGTACTTTATTTCATTTATCTTTTATATTAATAAATATTCTGGTTAAAAAAAAAGTTTTCAATGTCTTACCAGTTAATATATGTAAAAACATATTTTTCAAGAATTGCAACCATTATTTACCTTTATAATCAACTTCACGTACAGCTGTTCTGATTACAAACCCCGCAACATTGGACATTCTTATCACTTCTTCAACAACCTGTGTACAATTATTAATATATAAATTCAATATAAATAATTAAGCTTTTATTAGACCAAAAAATATATACCCAAGATGTTTTAGATAAGATGATAAAATAACTCTTCCGTTTTAATTAGAAGTATGAGTTCAAATTCAACTCTAAAAATAATATAGAGTGAGACCATAATCTACTATCTTAGTCAATTTAAAAAAATTAATTTCTACAATTGTATACAGATAATAATATTCATTTCAAAAAATAAAATTCGCACAATCGATCAGTGAAAGACCTTGTTTGTGTACTTTAAATGGGAAACATCTTTAGGTGTAATAAATTCATCTGGACTACCCTTTCTGAAAGCCATGTTCTCTTCCTACAATGCAAACAAAATGTAAACAAAGTTAAACTAATTAACAAACGGTTGTTGTAACTATAAACTTAAAATATCCTCTTAGAGATTTTTAATATTGTACACAAAATGCAACTTAAGAAAGAAAAAATAAATTATTATTATTATTTATTAAGGGTTTTTTATCTACAAAATATAAAACTGGAGGATAAAACAACACATGATAAAATACCAAACGATAAAATTTGAAGGCATGAACAATTTACTGTTTTGTAAATATTTATTATTGGACAGAAATATTATTTTAATATTTTAAACAACTTTTTTTTTACAATAATATTTTAAACAACTTATATTTTTAAAAAGAACTTGTGTTATAATTTAAAGATAGACTAAAATTTCAATTTTGTCATGTCATAGAAATAATTTTAATATCAAATGCACTGCAACTAAAATTGTCCTCTCCTATTCTTTATTTTTCAATAAATCAAACATATAAAACCTTTAGAGATGAATTTATATTTTGTCTCTAATTTTTATCATTAAATCATTTTTTTATAAATGCGTTTATAAAAAATACATATAACTGCATTTTTTTATAAAATTTATAACAGCAATTAAAACCATAACTACTATAAGTAATAAAAGATTTATACTATACCCTTAGCTTTTCTAGCACAATTGGATACTTGGCAAGAAAGTAAATAGCCCACATTGATGCAAAAGATGAAGAATTATATCCAGCAAGCACTAGAGAAACAATGTTGTCTACAACTTCTCTGTCACTTAATTTATCACCTTCACTATCTTCAATTTCTATCAATCCATCCATTAAATCATTTGTTTCCACTTTATTTTCATTCTTTCTCTTACCTAACTCCATCCAAAAAATGTCTTCAAGCTTTCTTCTACACTAAAATTTTAAATTGTATACATGTTAAATATGAAAGTACAAATCATTGTACACTAAGAAAAATACATATAAATAAACAAGAAACATTTAAAGAAGAAAAATGTGAAATCACTCATTTTGTAAATTGTAACTACACTTTGTGAGGAGATTATTAGAAAGTGATTTCATTTTTCTGTCGCTAATTTTGGTAGCTATTTCTTTTTTAGTTATGCATATAAAATACAATTTATTTTTTAAATTTATAGAATGCTTGAAAATATATGGGATCAGTTATTCAAATATATCTAAATATATCTAAAAAATGATCAATGAATTGAACGAGAATTTAATTAAATAGGCACCTGAAAAGCATGGTGGTATGCAAAACCAGGAATGTTAATTGGATAGGCTCTCACTCCTGGAAGCACACCTTGATAGAGCTCATGCAAAGAGTCTATAAAAGGGCCTGCCTCCTTGCTCAAGAACAATTTCCCAATGCTTTCAAGTGTCAGCTGCATTTATTTAATATTTTAATAATTAATTTACAAAGTGTACATTAATATTTTATCAAAAAAAAAGTGTACATTAATATTCCCGAACGGTGTTGGTTGTATCAAAGTACTTCCCCAGTTTCACATATAAGCAAATTTATAAAAAAAACTCTTCCTTTAAAAAAAATGTCCAAATATGTTTAAGTCATACATTCTTTTTAATTTTACCCTTAATTTTTGTAATAATTAGAAGTTTTTTTTTGCTTATATTTGAAACTTTTAAATTTTTTGTTTTGTTACTTATATATGAGACTGGAAGGAGTAAATTTCACTCAACAATCAACAAGAGCACAAGAAAGTGTTACTATTTTGGGATGATCCATGGTTGAGCGAAGGTCTTTCAGAGTGTATTCCCCGTCTTGCTGGGCTATTCATTGAGCCTGAGATTTAGGTGGTAGCTTTGCATCATAGAGGGTGGGGTGATGGTGGGACGGGTTGGAGACGTCTGTTTGTTTGTATGGAAGGAGAAGTTGTTGGAGGATTATTGTACTTTATTAGATAATATTGTTTTGCAGCATAATATTTCTGACAGGTGGTTGTAGAGAACAATAATCTCTGAGTCATTTTTCAGTCAAGGAAACTTATTTGTCTTTAACGAGTGATGTGGTCATCGATGACAATTTTGATGAGAGACAAAGTGATTTTATTTGGATCGATAGTGTTCCTATGAAGATTGCAGTTTTTGCTTGGCGTCTTTTGCAAACCGTCTACAAATAAACAAAAGACAACTTAATAAGGAGAGGCATTGTGAACGTTGTATCTCATTTTTGTAGACTGTATGTGGTTGTGCTGAGTTTTTATCACATTTGTTTTTTATTTGTGAAGATTCTCATAGGGTGTGGTGTGGAGTGCAGAATTGGTTAGGTGTTCAAGGAGCTCTTCCCAATGGTGATCTTTCTTATGCTCGCATTTTTAGTGGCCTTCATATGCGTTTTTTGAAGATCAAATACAATTTTAAAGTGACTTGGTTGGCGATAATTTAGAATATTTGGAAAGCTAGAAATGATCGAATTTTTAACCAGAAGGTGTTCGACGTATATGTTGTTATTCAAGTTTATTGGTCTTTTTATATGTGAGATTCAAACCCTTTATAGGTGCAACGTGAAGTGCCTCTCTAAAGGCATTGTATCTTCTTTTTTTTTGGACTCTTCTCTATATTTTAACTTTGGTCTGGCATTTTCGTTGCGCACATCTTGTGCTAATGAAAGTGTCTTTTATTTTAATATATGACTCTTTGATTGATTATAAAATAATTAAAAAAACTATATATATTAATACCTTTTGGGTTTCAATCCTGGCATTTATTCTACCCATTTGTGCCCAAGATCGAAGAGCAAGGACTATGTGAGGTTGGACAAGAGCAGCAATGCGAGTTAAAGTGTCAGGACGATTGATAGTGTTTGTGACAAAGTTGCGGACTCGTGTATGTGCCATCCCATGGACAACCATCATTGAAGTTCGACCCATAAGTTCAACACTAGGCCAATCTGATTTGAAATTGCTATCGGAAAATAACACAAATTTGTTAATGGCCGGAGTGTATATTATGATAGATGGTTTTCCAAAGAGATGTGTTCTAAACATGCCTTCTTCATCTCCATATCTGTTTCATTTTTTATCAACAACAATGTTTTATGATCATGACATTCAATATATATTAACAAATATATTAAATTGACTTTGATTCTAAGAACAAATTAAAATTGACAACACAAATTAAAGTTGAAATCATTTTATTGTATAAATTGAATGTTTGATCTTGATCCTCCAATCTCAAATAAATCAACAATAAAAAAATATAATAACTTGTTGTTCTAAAATTTGAGGGCATAAATTAATGTGTACCTTAGACATTAGGCTAAAACCTAAAACTTACTTGCGTCTCTTAGCATTAATGAAGTCATCAGGACGTCGAACAATTTTGAAATACCAAAGAAAAGTAATCATCTCTCCAATAAATGGCAATCCCAAGTGGCCTGGTGGCAATTTTGTAGCTGATTTTGAACATTTGAACTTAAGAGGAATAACATACCAATACTCATTCCACCACCATAACACAAACCCAATAACCAAACCCAACCATCCTAAAAACATTGCATCCATATTGTTAACTTTGCCACTACGTACTTAAGCTAGATCTATGTAACTATCACTCCCTCTTGCTGAGTTACATATTACATATATATCATGGTGGGCATATATTTATATTCATATTTATAATTTATAATAATGTATGTAGTACTCAATACTCATTTCATTGTCATAATAATTAAAAAGATTCTTCATGGTTTATTCCTTCAATTTCTAGTTACTAGCCAACAAACTTGCGCCATGTGACGACACAAATACATTTAAGTTATTTAATTGTAATAGATTGCTCTTTAAAACGTCCTGTGAACCTAAGAATTTTTGCACCTAACACGTATGGGCTGAGGTTGGAATCTTGGCATATCAATTTATTTATTTTTAAGAGGTAAAATTCTATTCACTTGACTACTTGACAAAAAAAATTTACTCTTTAAGATATTATTAACAATATCTAATTAAATATAAAATGTTATTTAATCTTCGAATAAAATGCCAAATATCCTTTGAAATTCCAAAATTCGTCAAATATCTCCTGAAATTTAGAAATAAGCAAATATACGTTTGAAATTGTAAAATATTAATCAAATTGTCCCTGCTCTGTTTACTCAATCTATTTTGATGACGTGACGATTAACTACATATGTGGCACTTGCCTGTGACGTCAAGTGCAATTTATTAGGACACACGTCACATAAGAGTAATTGACTAAAATTTGCAAGTTAACGGAATGGAAAGCAAGTTTTTCTTCTTTTATAGGTCACATTACATTGGCTCAGTCTTCTTTGGTTAATATTTCAGATTAATTGTAAATCAAACTTATTCTATTCCTCTGAAGAAGCAGAGAGAATTTATAGAAATTTTATTTGGGGATTCAAATCAGACCAACGAAATTTCAACTTATTTCACGGAGTAAGATTTGTATACCTAAATAGGAAGGTGGAATTGAATTGTAAAATATGCACATGTTGAACCAAGCGTACACACGTACATGTTGAAGCTAGTATGAAATCTTTGTTAATCCAGATAAACTTTGGGTGTGGGTGATGAACACTAAATATGCTATGTGATTCTAATGCTCTCCCTAATATTCGAATGAAGGAAACTTCCAACATAATGTTTGGAAAAAAGCAACAACCAACATATCTTGGTCCATTCAAAATTGGAAAGATATGAGGTTATGGAAAGATAAATAGATTGACGAGATGTCACTCCTCTTGCTAACAATTCTTCTGATAGTATTTCAATTGGTCAGATGAATTATTTTGTTTCTTTTTATGAAAACAATTATGATTGGAACTGGGAAGTCCTTAACCAACTTTTGCCTCAAGATGTATATACAAAAATCGCTACTATCAAAACCCATCCACATAATTGCATTCAAACTTTCCAAATTTGAGCATTTTTACTAATGGTAATTTTTCTCTCAACCCAGCCTATTCTATTCTAAGTTGGTTTAAAAATGGAATTGTCCCAAACAAGATCCGTTATTTTCTATAGAAAGTTGTCCATGAGAGATTTAGGACTAACGATTAGAGTCATAAGCTCAATATGACAGATGACCATAGTTGTACTCATTATCAATATGGACTAGAATTTATCATGCATGTTTTACGAGATCGATTGTGATGAAGCAATAGAATTTTGGTGTTCAATAATTAAGCCAGATTATTGGGCGAAATTCTTTAGCATAAGACTCATGTGTTGGCTTGAATGAAACCTTAACAAAGAAGATATATATATATATATATATATATATATATATATATATATATATATATATATATATATATAGTGTTCTATTCGGTCCAAAGTCTTAACTCCAAGAGTTGAAGCTACGGTGGTGAATGGTGGTTGCTACGGTGGTTCAGCTCCTTGACAAAGGGGAGGGGGGGGGGGGGGGGGGTTCCTGCACAAAAAGAGACTCCGATGCTCAAGTCAGTGAGTGTGTAAGAAGAGAGAATTAGGGTTAAGAATCATACCATGAGGTGGTGTGAAAACCACCTATTTATAGGCGTTTTGCCTTGTTGGATAAGAAGGATTCCGTGTAGGAATCCTGACCCTTGGGTGTACGCTTGTATTTGGGCCTTTGGCCAGCTCAGAACAGTTGCCCCCGAAGTCAATTGCTGCAGATGAAATCTAAGCGTTGACTTGATAATGTATGTTTCCGTGAAGGGATTCCTGCAAGGATTAGTCCAATAATGGCAATAAAGTAAAGAAAAAAAAGTTTTGGGAAAGGAAGCTAAGTATACCGTTTTGGACTCCTGTACCCTATTTATATGCCCCCGGGTACGATATCCGTCTAGGCATGGTGATGACGTGTCATTCCGTCTTCGGTGAAGAAATTTGTTGCCGAATTTTATCCTTGCCATTTTTAGACGGAATTATATCCATTGGGGTGTTGAATCGTTTTGTCTTCTTGAGAATGTGGGACAGCTGTCTTAACTGAAGCGTCGTGGCTTCATTCAATTGCTCACGCGTGTCCTTCATTACTGCGCATTTACTGCACGCACGTCACTAGCTGTCACTAGGGTACTCAAGTGTCCGTTACTTCGAGGTTTCATCTGGGCCGTTGATTTGGATTTTTCATATTCCTCCCTTCTGGGCCGTTAAACGTGCCTTTTCGCGGTTTATAAATACCCATAAGTTATTTACTTGTTTCTTTTTCGCATCTCAAACTCTTGAACCCTAGTTTCTTGCTTTTGGTGATTTTACTTCTTCTGCTCCAAGAGGTTTTCGTTGATCCCGATTCCGCACCAGTGATCACTACTTCTCGAGGAGATCTTTTGATTTGTGAGGTACTTTCGCTGACCCTTCATCTTTATCAATTTATTTTCTTCCTCTGCTTGTATCATTATGGCCAATGCAGGGAAATTGATAGTTTTAAGCGATAGTGGCGAGAGTTCTCTGAGTGATAGTGAGCGAATAATTCTGAGTGGTGATGATGTTCTTTCTGATCAAGAATTTTACGATGGACCTATCTATGAGAGAGCACCTGAAACGGTGTTGATACCCAGATACGGTGGGCCAATGACTTATGAACAAGCTCGTTGTTCTGAACTTGACACTTTTACTGTGAGTGTTCGTGGTTTAAGATCAATTTATCCCAAAGATGCAGAGTACATTTTGACCAACGGCTTGACGTACACTTATTATAGTGGTGATGATGAGATGGCCGTTGTTAGGTTTAGTAATGACAGAATCCAAGAGCTTAAACGTAAAATTGAGGACGGAATGTGTAAAAAACTGGCCAACATAGAACTTCAGAAAATACTTTTTAAGAAGATTGAGCTTAAAGCTGACGCTACTCCTGAACTTGCCAGGCTTGCAGAGAGGGAAAAGAGGCGCAACGAAGAGATGGTGAAAATTCATAAAGATGCTCCCGTCTTGCCTGTGGATGCCTGTAAGTATGGATGGGTTGTGCCGGATGTCCTTGGCGTTCCCTGTGATTATGCCCGGACAAACTCTCTCGATGGAGCATATAAGAACGTGGGTTCTTCAGAATACTGGAAGGTTGTGGTTCCCCCAGTAGAGAAAAGATTGTGTTCAACTTATGTTGAATGCGAAGTTTCCTTGCCGGAAACTTTAGTAAAGAACTTCCAAGTTCGCTTGCCCTTTACGGAGTTTGAGACCGGATTGATGGCCCATCTCCGTTTAGCCCCCTCACAGATTCACCCTTCTTCCTGGGTTTCATAAACGCTTTTCAATTCTTCTATGCGTATGCCGGTGGTGTTGCTAGTGTTCCTTTATTTATGAATCTGTTCACGCTATCAAGGACTAGCCAAAATACTGCGAATAAACAGGGTTATGTATCGTTCCGGCAGAAGACGAAGTTCTTTGGGGTTTACCAAGATTCTTTCAAGTGGGCACGGGGGAGTATTACTTCGTGGTTCCGGTTTCAGAAGCGGCTCACCGGAGTCTCTACCACCTCCCCGTGAACGGCCAAGTGCCCTGCGGAGGTTTGGTAGATTTTGATGATTATTCCGTCATCACAGATTCATCTGATGACGAAGGCGATGAAGGTGGAAGTACGGAGGCTGCTCCTTCTCAACCACTTGTTGAAAATGTAGCTCTTTTGGTTGTAGATAACGAAGTATTGGCCCCTTGTAAATCCAAATTTCCAAAACACTGGTATCAACGACAGTTTTTACTCGCATCCGGTGATTACTTGGTGAAAGATGAGGGTTTGAGCGAAGCTGAACAGGAAATGAAGGTGAAACTTCAGAATTTCTGTGATGAAATTTCTTCAGAAACCGAGCGCGGTTTTATCAACACGAGACGGTTGATGGGTTGCAAGTCTCTTGAAACCCGTAATAGTGCCTTGGGTGAGATTCTTAAAAATGAAGTCTTCTTGGTGATTTTGAACGTAATATGATATTCATTTCTTTTTGTTTTCCTTTGTTTTTCCAGAAAAGATGAAGGTTGATGTTGCTGCATTGAGGAGAAGGAAGTTGGAAGTGGACAACAAAGGCAAGCAAGACGATGCTGGTAGTCAACCTTCAGTGGTGAACCTCGTAACCGGCTCTAGTTCTACTCTGGTCACCGCTGTTGACAAGGGCAAGGGGAAAGCCATTGAAGCTCCTCAACAAGTGGATGCTCCCACTCCGGTGGTTAGCCAAGATCCTCCCGTCTTGCGGGTGCAACCAAAGGTGAAGATTCTTTCCAAGCCGCGAGTTCAAAGTCCTCCTCTAGCTCATAAACAAACTCAAGATCCTCCTCCAGCTCATACACAAACTCAAAATCCTCCTCCAACTCAAAAGCATGATAAACCCCCTCCGGCTGCTGGCAAAAAGAAAAACAGAAGAGACGTCAACTCAGCTGCTGAGAAATCTCCTAAGCGGAGCAAGCGGAGTCATGATAGCGGTAGCAGCAGGACTTCTGATCAGAGTCTTTGTCCTTTCGACCGTGAGGAAGGCAATGTGACTCGTGGTCCCCCTCCTGCCTATCAGCTCCCAGCCTGCTTGGACGGTGCTACTTCTCTTGATAAAAGGGTCCTCCGGAACACTGCTTCCCGTGCTGACTTTGAATACATCTCTGCACTGAGTCCTCAAGCCCGTCAAGAGGAACTCGCTCGCATGACTTTCGAGGGTCAACGGCTAGTCACTTACTCCTATATGATGGCCATTGAAAATTGGGATATTTTTTCCGGTAATGTGGCCCTCACGGAGGTCCAGAAGAGGAACCAAACAATCTCTGAGCTCCGTGAAAATCTGAAGCAGTCCAAAGATAAATTGATTCTGGTTGAGAGTAAGTTGAAAATGGCTGATATCCAGATCGAAACTGCTAATGATGACATCAAAGCTAAGGATGCTCTGCTGGAGAAAAAGAAGACGGAGCTGGTTGAAGAGCGGGTGAAATATGAATCCCTTAAAAAGCAGCATGAGGAGGAGCTGGCCGGCGTGAGGAAGAGGCATGATGAGGCGATTGCTATTGCCATTGAAAAAGCTGCCAAGGAGAAGGATGCTTATAACGCGTTGATAGTTTCTTTGGCGCGTCATGTTAGAGACATTGACCTCTACGGTGAACCTCCCGTCTTGGCTCGGCAACTTGCTCTCAAGGATCAGCGTCTGCTTGAATAGCAAGGGGATTTTGCGAAGTTCAAAATTGAGAAGCAAGCTAAGCTCGAGAAACAAATGGATGACGCTAATGTTCTCATCTTCTCCAAAATCTGCCCCAATACTTATGACCAGGTGGAGCTGCTCAATCCTGGGTCAAGATTGACCGGGAAACTATCAATCCGTTTGACAAGGTTGTTGACGGAAAGATTGTTCCTGATGAAGATGATGATGAGAAAGCTCCGCCCGCTGAAGGTGAACCCGTCAAGGCTGATGAGATAACGGATACCCCTAAGGAGAAGGCTGATAAGAAAGATTAACTTTTGTTGTACTTTATATGTATTCTCTTTTTATCCTCCCGGTGAGCATGTTCCCGGTTAGGAGTTTATGCTTGTAACATAAGTACAATATTCCTTTTAATCCAAAGTGCAATTATATGCATCTTTAAGTATTTAATGTGTTATATTCTATTTCGTTTTAGAATTTATTTAACAGGTACTCCTATTTATCTTGACGGATTCAAGTTCCGTTTGGATGTACAGGTGCCTTTCTTAAAGGGCTTTATTCTCCGTTTTGGGATTTATCCTTTGACATTTTTATGATCCCACCTTAGGAATTCATAACGTGAATGTATTTATCGTCCGTGTCTGTGTCTTTGAATGATATTCTCCTTTTGAAACGGCTTGACGTTTGTGTCACGAAGGAAGAAATTCCGTTATGGGAATATTGTTGTGGCATGTGTTGTATGTTTAAGAGTTATTCCATCTTAGGAATATTTACCCGTTAAAACAAATTCGTTTGGAAGGGATCCCATCGTAGGAATATCAAATTCGTTAAGAATCGCTCCATTCAGAAATGATTCCATCACAAGAATATTTATTTGCTAAGTGTAAAATCCGTTTAGAAAAGATTCGGTCATGAGAGCGTTTTGTTGTTAAAAATTGTTTCGTTTATAAATGATTCCATCATAGGGACATTTATTTGTATAACGTCGCTCCGTCTAGGAATTTTATCCGTTATGAATTAATCTGTTTCACCTTTTTAGGACTTTATAAATATTCCGTCTAGAATTGTATTCTTTTTGCGGTAATAATTGTGTGGGGGTGCCTAAATTTCATAGGGCTTTATTTTTGGCCTTATGGTTAAGGTCTTACTGGAGTTAGGGGATAATCTAGCCAAGACTTCCCTTCTTCCCCTGTGAACGTGCGCTACTTTCAAGTGGCTAGCCGGGAAAGCCATTCACTAAGTTGCCCCCGTTGAGAGAAGGTCTTTTGTCTTTCTGGAAGGGCTTTTACGTTTTCTTAATGTGTATTTATTTGAGTGTTTTGCATTTTGGATTTAGAATTCCGTCAAAGCGTTAACGTTAACATCTATTTTAAGACATTTCCAAATTTGCTGTAACATAAAAGAGAATAAATTTCTGAATATTCATCACTTCATTGAATCTTTTCAAGTTGTTACATAATAGCTTCCGTTCCATGACGGGTACAAAGGCTTCCGTTATAATGGTAAGCAGAAATAGATAATTCAATATCAACTAAAATACTTCTTCAACTTGGCGGCATTCCAAGTCCTTGGGATGGTTTCTCCTTTCAGGGTTTCAAGCTTGTAGGCTCCTTGGCCCGTAGATGCTGTGAACTTGTAAGGTCCCTCTCAATTTGCTGCCAGTTTTCCGTCAGAAGCATTCTTTCCGCCAACATCGGCACGGCGGAGAACCAGGTCTCCGGGATGAAAATCCCGTGAACGAACTTTCTTGTTATACTTTGAAGCCGTTATTTTCTTAACGGCAGCTTCCGTAAGGGCAGCGTAAGACCTTTTTTCGTCAAGAAAATCCAATTCTTGTTGGATAGCTGTGGAATTGTCTTCCACATTTAGAGGGTAAGCCGTTCTCCAACTTAACTCACCAACTTCCACCGGTATGACGGCTTCAGTGCCATAGGTAAGCCTAAATGGCGTTTCTCCCGTCGTGGAGTGGGGTGTGGTTCTGTAAGCCCACAAGACATGGCATAACTCTTCAGCCCAATTCCCCTTCGCATCGTCAAGTCTTCTCTTCAATCCCCTCAAGACTACCCGGTTAGCTGCTTCAGCCTGGCCGTTAGTTTGGGGGTGTTCAACAGATGAAAAATGTTGAGTAATTTTGAAGTCCTCCATAAGCTTTTTCATTTTCTTATCGGTGAACTGCGTTCTGTTATCGGTAACAACAAAACGTGGGACTCCAAACCTAGCTAAGATGTTTCTTTTGAAGAACTTGATGACGTTTGCAGCGGTGATCTTTACCAATGCCTCGGCTTCAATCCATTTTGTAAAATAATCAACAGCAACAATCAAATATTTCAACTGCTCCGCCGCCATTGGAAAGGGTCCCAATATATCCATTCCCCATTGGTAAAACGGCCACGGGATGGTGAGGCTGTGGAGTTCTGAAGGCGGGGAATTATACACGTCTCCGTGTTTTTGGCATTTCTCGCAGGTCTTTACAAATTTTTTGGCATCTGCGACCATTGTAGGCCAATAGTACCCTGCACGGAGTATCTTCCTTTCCAATGCTCTCCCGCCAAGATGTTGACTCTCAATTCCTTCGTGCACTTCTTCCAAGGCGTAAATGGCTTCATCTCCTTCTAGACATTTAAGTAGGGGTGTGGAGAACCCTCTCTTGTACAATTGTCCAGACACAATCGTATGTGATGGAGCCCTTCTCTTGACCAGCGCTGCTTCCTCCTTGTTTCTTGGGAGCTCTCCACTCTCAATGAATCTCATCACGGGCAAGATCCAGGAAATCTTGCCGCCATCTCCGCCAAGGACCATAACCATCATTTTCTCCGTGATGCTGGGCGCTTCCAATGTTTCCTGAATAAAAGAATGGTTCACGCCGCTTCTTCATGTGCTTGCTAATTTGGATAGGACGTCAGCCCTTGTGTTTTGTTCCCTTGGAACATGCATAATCTCAAAATCTTCAAACGTGCTGATGGTTTCCCTTATTACCAACAAATATTTCTGCAACAAAGGTTCTTTTGCCTGTGCTTCACCTTTCACTTGCGTCACTACCAACTGGGAGTCAGTCCTCAGTTTTACTTCTCTTGCCCTAGTTCTCGCGCTAGTTTCAGGCCGGCAATGCAAGCTTCGTACTCGGCTTGGTTGTTCGTGGTGGTGAACGAGAATCTCAAGGATACTTCTATCACTAACCCTTCATTGCTTTCCAGAATAAGTCATGCTCCGCTTCCTTTGTTATTTGAAGAACCGTCTGTAAAGATGGTCCACTTTGTACACGGTTCACTGGTGGCCGGAGTCATCTCCGCCAAGAAGTCAGCAAAGGTTTGGGCTTTCAAAGCCTTTCTACTCTCAAAAGTAATGTCAAATTCTGAAAGTTGTACGGACCACTTTGTCATACGTCCGGCCAGATCAGGTCTGAACAACACCTGCTTGATTGGTTGGTCCGTCCTCACCACTATTGAGTGTGCCAAGAAATATCTTCTTAATTTCCTCGCAGTTGTTACTAACGCCAACACCACCTTCTCAATCTTCTGGTATCTTACCTTAACTCCGGCTAGAGCCTTGGAAATGAAGTATACTAGACTCTGGCTGGCTCCAGTTTCTCTTACCAACACGGCACTGACGGCTTCATTCGATATTGCTAGATACAAAAACAGCGTCTCGTCTTTCATTGGTCTAGACAATACCGGTGGTTGAGAGAGTGTCATTTTCATCTGAGTGAAAGCCTTTTCACACTCCTCCGTCCAGATGAAATCTGTTTCTTTCCTCAGCAGCTTGTAGAAAGGTAACGCATGTTGTGCAGATCTAGAGATGAATCTGTTTAGTGCAATAAGCATCCCGTTTAGCTTCATAATCCCCTGCTTTGTAGACGGGGCCTCCATTCGGATGACAACGTCACATTTATCTGGGTTCGCCTCAATCCCTCTTTCAGTCAAATAAAAACCCAAGAATTTGCCCGCCTTCACTGCAAATGTGCATATCTCCGGGTTCAACCTCATGTTAAACTCTCTGACTTTGTGAAAAATTGCCTCTAGATGGGCACTGTGTAGACTCTCTTCTGCTGATTTGACGATCATGTCGTCCATGTATAATTCAAGCATCTTGCCAATCTCGTCTTCAAATACTCTGTTCATCATTCTTTGATAGGTAGCTCCCGCATTCTTCAAACCAAACGGCATCACGTTATACCGGTAATTTGCTCCTTCAGTCATGAAAGCTGTTTTGTCACGGTCTTTAACGGACATGGGGATCTGATTGTAGCCGGAATAAGCGTCAAGAAAACTCAGCAGTTTGTAACCTGCTGAATCCCAATGACCTTGTCAAAGAGCCATTGAATCCTTCAAATCTAACCCTTCATAGGGAGACAAGTCTTCCTATTTTAGTCCCATCTTGTCAAATAAATCTTCATACATGATATCGCAAAAACTTCCTTCATCAACCAAAATTCGGGACACATCAAAACCAGCAATGGTTGCCATGATTATCAGGGGAAGTAGTTTGTTTGGTTTGTTGCCAACCCTTTCGTCATCAGAAAATCCAAGAATGGGCCTTCTAGGCGCTGTGCTTGTTGACGGAGTATCCTCTATCTTGGATATGGAAAAAATTTCCGCTATCGTTCTCTTGATGGTTCCTCTTGACGGCCTACTGGTAGTTAGGAGTCCTTCAGTAATGGAGCCAATGAAAGGACGCTTGCCTTTGCTCCTAACTGTTTCTTCATCGTTGGAACTGGAATTTTCCTTCTCTTTACTCTTCTTTTTCGAAACCGAATCTATAGCCTTCCGGCTAGATTCTTCCCTTCTTGGTGATCGTTTCCGCTTAGGGGATTCACTTCTTTTTCAGCTTCTGCTGTTGTTTTCCCGGTAGCGTCTCACATCTTTCTTATCCTTCTGTCCGTCTTTGGTATAACGGTTTAATTTCCCCTTCCTTATCAAATCTTCAATGGCATTCTTCAGGTGTATGCAATCATCCGTATCATGGCCATAGCACCTATGAAAACGACAGTATTTGGATTTATCCGCCTTGGGGGATTCTTTGACCGTTTGTGGGAACTTCACCCCTTCATCCCGGAACTCCGTGTTTATACACTCTCCTAGAATCTTATCTACGGAGGTGTTAAGAGGGGTGTATTATGAGAATCTGGGCCTGGGCATCCTCATCTTCCCTTTGCTATATCTTTCGTGTTCTTTCCTTCCGTCGTGGTTTTTGTCTCAGGATTTTGCTTTCTCTGCTCCCTTAGAGATAAGTTTCTCCTCATAGTTGATGTACGGTTGGGCGCGTCTCAACAACTCGCTCATATTTTGTGGTTCTTCCAACCCCAGTTTCTCCTTGAACATGGAATCCGGCTTCAATCCCTTTTCAAAAATGAAGCACTTGAGTTTGTCACCGGCTCCTTTCACATCAACTGCTGCAGAAGTAAACCTCTCAATATACTCCTTGAGAGTTTCCTTCTTCGCTTGGACGATGACACTTAAGGTGGCAACTGTTGTGTGGTTTGAATACGCAAGTATACGCAGTCAACTGTAGCAAGTAATAAGTAAAGAGTGTGTTGAACCCACAGGGAATAGTCTATGAGTTATGCATTCCAAGTTCAGATAAAGTGTTTAGTTTATTGCAATAGTAACAAAGCATAATTGGTTTGTTTGATAAAATAAAATAACAGTTATGTAAAGTGATGATTGAAAACAAGAATGAAATGGTAGCTGAGATTATGATCTATTTAACACATGAATGAAGTGCAGTGAATGATAACTACTGTCGTGCCATCTGTGAGCAAGCTTGCCTTATGGTGTATGTCTACAACGTTAGATATTAAAACAGGGTATAATGGACTGGCTCTGTCGAGGTCACTATTAATCCCATTAGAGTTCAGAAACGCACTTGCTTGTTTGGTTTCCCACTAAGGCCCTTAACTTATCCATAAGAAAAGGTAGGGATTACATGTCTGCTCCCACTTAACCTTATTAACCTTATTATTTCCATTAACATGCTAGATGTCTCTACACATGCAACTTGTATTTAGATCTAAGTTGATCAGTCAAAGAAATAAATGTATTTTCATAAAAACATAAGGTTAAAGATGACACAAGAATAATCATTCATTCACATAAATGCTTTCATCCATTATATTAAATTTCACATAATCTCAACTACAAAGAGTTTAGCTCAGAGTGAGCATAGAAACAACAACAATAATAACAAGTAAAGTAGTGATACCCATTACAATGCAATAGATACTCCTACAGACACTGTCGTGCCTCTCGTTATCACCGGTCGCCTTCTATAGCAGAATAGCTCTTCAAACGGCGCAGTTACTCTTCTTCTTCTCAGATCTATTCTCTAAGTTTCAAGCATGCATTTTTAGGTTTAGGGTTGTGTATTTATAGGACAATCCTTCTTGGATCGGGTGCAACCTTAATTGTGACTAGAAAGCCCAAGGAATAAAGGATATTCCATTTGCAAGGACCACTTAATCATAGTACAATCATTGTGATGCTAACAACATTTCAACCTTATCCTCCAAAGATGCCTTCCACTATGTTCTAGCACGTTCCCAGGTTTTGTCTTCTAGCAATGCTTGACTTGTGTTGACTTGTACGGAACATGATGTCTTGACAGTCATTATCAGTTGATGCCTTTGATGACGATCCAGAACCAAATAACATGCCTTGACATAAATTGCCTCTAAACTAACTTTTTTTCATCCAGATTACATAATTATTCCTAATACATAATTCTAGACTCAAAAGTAAATAAAACTAATGAAATTGGATTAAAACATGGTTTGATCACCATATTGGCAAGAAATAATTCATGAATAAAGGCCTAAATAACACACAAATAGTGAGTCATCACACCCCCAAACTTGAATCATTGCCTGTCCTCAGGTAATGGTAGAAAGCAAAAACTGTGTTCAACTACTCACAATATTGACATGTAAACAGCACATTTAAGTAAAAAGACTCAGACCCTAGGAAAGTTTTCAAAAATTGGCACAATTCTCATAAAGTCAACCATCAATGATGACCATGCGTGTGTGTGTGAACTGTTTAGTACTGCCAACCAGATTAATGACTACATCCCACTCTAAAACTACTCATTCTAAAGGCTAAGCTATCCTCTTTTTCCTATAATTTTGAATTTACTTAGAATTTCAGCAAATAGGGGGACTATTTCTTTTCAAGAGGGACCAAAGCATTTTGATTATAGCCAAGGAGAACTGCTGGGTTGCTTTTTCATTATCAATTATATATACATTAGTTTTGGGGATACTCCATCTTTTCACTGAGTAGATCCTACTTGTAATAGGTCTAACCTGCTAATAAGAATAAAGCACCCTACTCACTTGTCTCACAAAGACTTATTCATTCATTTTTTTTTTAGCTAACCAACAGCCTCCTATTAGGAATTATTGTAGCAATGATCACCAATTCAATACTCTAGTCCTTTCCCCCAAACTTGATTCTAATTATACTCTCCATTATATTCATTTTTAGAGAACTTAGAGTAGAGAATGTGTATTTCAAAGAGTTATCTAGCCACTCTTAAGTTTGACAGTATTCAACAGTGTGCATTAAAGTGCAAAGATCATCAAATCAAGCATCAAACATAAGAATTTCCAAAAATTTCTAAACAAACCTATGGTCATACATCTAAAAACTATAACCTCTGTTTTGGCATGTCAATAAAATGCTTACAAGAACACCTTAAAAGCGATCTATTTTAAAACATTTTCAAAAGTTTTTATTTGATGCTACCCCTCCCATAAACTTAAACTAAACAGTGACCTCACTGTTGACACTAAGGAGAGGCAAAGACTGACTCAACAAAAAGTTTTCAAAAACAAAAAACAGAAAATAAAAACTTAAACTAGACTCGATCCTACAGGCAAAGTGTGTCAAGACATACCATTAGGTCTTGAACCTCTTGCTTCTCCTCAGAGTAGAGTCAGCTTCTTTCTTTGATTTTGCTTCCCTCTCTCTGTTTCTTTCTTCTTCGTTAGTCTCCTCTTCTGATGGTTGTTTGGCTCAGGAACAACTTCCTCAGGCTTGTCAGTGGTTGCTTGTGGTGCATCTTTCTTCTTTGTTCTCTTTCTTTTTGCAGTAGGAGTGGTCAAGATCTGATCCATCTCCTTGGATGCAGCCTTATCCGTCATAGCCAAATTAACCTATGGAGGTGCATTATCAGGCTCATGCACAGTCTCCACTCCCAGAGTACCCTCCTGCAAAGGGGTATGCTTTGCAGCATCTGCACCCTTCAAAGGCGTGCCAGTACTTTCCTCTGGGTTTTCAGGGTCTTGTCTGTCTGACCCATTGCTTCCTTCCTCTTCTTCACTCTTCTTCTCCTCTGACCAGTTGCTCACATTCTCATTTAGGTCAAAAGTTGCATCACCCTCAATGTAGTCACTATCAGCCCTCTCATAGTGTTCATCTTCCTCATTTTCCAAAGCTACATCCTGGTTCTCACCAATTGGTGGTGAGGCAGGAGTTTTCTTTGTTGATTCTGCAGGGGCCTCCTTATCTTCCACTACCACCTCAGCTGGTAGCTTCTTCTTCTTGTGACTCTTCTTCTTTTTCTTCTTTTCTTTCTTTTTTTCTTCTTCCACAGTCACCTTCTCAACAGTTGCCTTTCTTAACTTTTTCTTTTTCTTCTTCTGCTGCTTGCTGGAGCTCTCAGGCACGTCAGTGGTTTCCTTTTCTTTAGGCAAGTCCGGATTGAACTCACCCAAGATGTCCATTGGAAAAGCAGGTGCCCTCATGAATTCAAAGTTTGGGAAATGGGTAGACAAGTTGCTAATGTACCATGCATGCATGTCAGCACTCCACTTCCAAAACCTCTGCATATCCCTTCGCAATTCAGATAGCAGGTCTTTTTCTCCAGAAACACTAGCACCAGGTGTGCTAGGTTTAGCAGCAGGCAACTGTTGGATTGCCTTTCTCCCTGTGTTTCCTTTGATCAGCACATTAATAGCCTTGGCATCAAAACCAGCCACAGGCTTCTTCACTTCATCTCCCTGTCTATGGGGAACCACATTCTTCTTCTTTGGTTCACCTGGTTGCAATGTTTTAAAAACCGGACCGGCAATCAAACCGTTGCGACCTCTGGTTCATGGGTTAACCGGTTTGACCGGTTAAACCGCTACTGAACCGGAATAATAAATAGTTAATTATAATATTAAATTTCATGAATATTAAATATAAATAATAACTTTGTAAGTAAAAATCACTTAAATAATAATATTTTTTTTTTGACAATAATAATAGTAGTTTTAAAAAAGAGACAATATGGTCCAATATATTTTTCTTACTCCAAACAAAAGGCCCAAACAAGCTATTATATATACTTTCTAGTAACCCTAATTTCATTAGCTAATGATTCTCCCTCCCAAGCTTTTCAACAGCCGCTGCACACATGACCTCTCACCCTTGTCTTATTGTCAATTCTTCCCTTCTTTTTTCTAATGAGAATACCTTCTCCCCTTCTTCTATTTTTAATGACAGTACTTTATTTCATTCTATAACCACAACATCATACATATTTTTCATTTTATTTTTTCTATTACATGCTATAGAAGAAATTTTGGAAGAGAAAGAGAAGAGATCGTATTGAAAGAAAAAACTCAATAGAAAAACTGAATTTTTCTTGTCATTTTCTGTTTTTTTCAAATGAAAATGACCTGGCCGGTTTTCTGAAACCGGGACCGGTTCACCGGTTCGTCCGGTTCACACCGGTTCGTCCGGTTCATCTGGTTTTTTGAACGGTTCTCAAGACTGACGGTTTTGTAGTGCAGCCCGGACCGGTGCTGGATCCGGTTCTCGGTCAAACCGGTCGAACCGGACGGTCCGGTCCGGTTCTTAAAACATTGCCTGGTTGGCATATAGCTTAAGAATGGTGCCAGTCACCGTATCTGTCATAACTCAGCCAATTAGACAACGACAACTAATGCCTTGCCTCCTAACAGCAATGTTTTTCCACACAATACCTGAAATTAACAAAACTAAAAACAACAAAAATTTATTAGAATGCAGGGTTGCCTCCCAGCAAGCGCTTGGTTTTCAGAAAGTCCTCAGCCTGACTTGTAAAATCATGATTAAGAATCATCAAGGGTGGTGGTGACTCTCTTCCTTGAGTCATCACCCCAATAGCTTTTCACTCTCTGACCATTCACTTTGAATTCTTTACCAGTTGTCTCATCAAGAAGGTCAACAGCACCATAAGGATAAATTTTCAAAAGTTTGAATGGTCCTGACCATCTTGATTTTAGTTTACCAGGAAACAACTTAAGCCTAGAGTTGTAGAGCAACACATACTGACCCTCTACCAACTCTCTTTTTTTGAATCTTTTTGTCATGCCAGGCTTTAGTTCTTTCCTTGTACATTTCAGCATTTTCATAAGAAAACAACCTATGTTCCTCCAACTCAGATAGTTGCAAAAGTCTTGCCTTACCAAAAGCTTTAAAATCAAAATTAAGTTTCTTAGTAGCCCAAAAGGCTTTGCATTGAAGCTCTATTGGTAAGTGGCAAGCCTTTCCAAAAACTAATCTGAATGGGGACATTCCCAAAGGTGTTTTAAAAGCAGTTCTGTAGGCCCACATAGCATCATCTAACAGTTTAGACCAGTCTTTCCTTGATGGATTAACCATTTTTTCTAAAATCCTTTTGATCTCTCTGTTTGATAACTTTGCTTGCCCACTTGTCTGTGGATGATAAGCAGTGGCAACTCTATGTCTTACACCATATTTGGCCAGCAACTCCTCAAAAAATTTGTTACAAAAATGTGAGCCTTCATCACTGATGATTGCTCTTGGAGTGCCAAATCTAGTGAAGATATTTTTCTTTAAAAAGTTGGTTACCACTCTAGCATCATTGGTGGGACTAGCAATTGCCTCCACCCATTTAGACACATAGTCTACAGCAACTAAGATGTATAGATTACCAAAGGACTGAGGAAATGGTCCCATAAAATCAATACCCCAAACATCAAATAATTCAATTTCTAAAATGTTTGTAAGAGGCATCTCTTGTCTATTAGACACATTTCCAGTTCTCTGACATCTATCACATTGTTTCACAAAATTATAAGCATCTTTAAACAATGATGGCCAATAATAGCCACACTGAAGAACTTTGGCAGCAGTTCACACTTGCAAAATGTCCACCATAAGGTGAAGCATGGCAATGTGATAAGATCTGTCTCGCCTCTTCTTCTGCTACTCATCTTCTCATTATTTGGTCAGCACACTTTTTGTACAAAAATGGTTCATCCCAAAAATAATTTTTCAATTGAGACAAAAATCTTTTCTTTTGTTGATAATTAAAATCAGGGGGTAAGTGTTTTCCAACCAAATAATTTACGATATCAGCATACCAAGGTGTCTTATCATTAGTTATCATTAAAAGTTGTTCATCAGGAAATTGCTCTTTAATTACATACCTGTCATGTCTTTGCACTTCTTCAGGTAATCTAGACAGATGATCAGCAACCTGATTTTCAACACCCTTCTTGTCTCTAATCTCTAGATCAAATTCTTCCAGCAGCAATACCCATCTGATAAGCCTTGGTTTAGCATCCTTCTTTGTAAGTAGGTACTTGATAGCTGAATGATCTGTGTACATCACCACCTTTGTACCAACAAGATATGATCTGAATTTGTCAAAGGCATACACAACTGCCAATAACTCCTTCTCTGTAGTAGTGTAGTTCAGTTGAGTTTTTGTCAATGTTCTGTTGGCGTAGTAGATAGAATGGAAAGCTTTGTCATGCCTCTGACCCAACACAGCTCCAATAGCAAAATCACTAGCATCACACATTAGTTCAAATGGTTTTGTCCAGTCAGAAGCTACAATCACAGGTGTTGTGATCAGAGCAGTCTTCAATGTTTCAAAGGCCTTGCGACATTCCTCAGAAAATTGAAATGGCACATCATGTTGTAGCAGTTGACATAAAAGCTTTGTAATCTTAGAGAAATCCTTGATAAACCTTCTATAGAATCCAGCATGTCCTAGAAAACTTCTGACTCCTTTAACATTTGTTGGTGGAGGCAACTTCTCAATCACTTCCACTTTAGCTTTATCCACTTCTAATCCTTTCTTAGAAATCCTATGACCCAACACAATTCCTTCTTTTACCATGAAGTGACATTTCTCCCAGTTCAGCACCAGATTACTCTCTTCACACCTTGTCAAAACCAATTCCAAGTTATCCAAGCATCCTTGAAATGACTCTCCAAAGACAGAAAAATCATCCATGAATACTTCCATAGCAGATTCAATCAAATCAGAGAATAATGCCATCACACATCTCTGAAAAGTAGCAGGGGCATTACACAATCCAAATGGCATCCTCCTAAAGGCAAAGGTACCATAGGGACATGTGAAAGTAGTCTTCTCTTGATCTTCAGGAGCTATAACTATCTGATTATATCCAGAATATCCATCAAGGAAACCATAGAACTCCTTGCCTGCCAATCTATCCAACATCTGATCAATGAATGGCAAAGGAAAATGATCTTTCCTTGTGGCTTTGTTAAGCTTTCTATAGTCCGTACATATCCTCCACCCTGTTACAGCTCTGGTGGGGATTAACTCGTTCTTCTCATTGGCAACTACTGTCATGCCTCCCTTCTTAGGAACACATTGAACAGGACTAACCCACACACTATCAGAGATAGGATAAACAATACCAGCATCTAACCACTTGATTATCTCCTTCTTCACTACCTCTTTCATAATGGGGTTCAGCCTTCTTTGACATTCCACACTGTTCTTGGAATTTTCTTCAAGTAAGATTCTATGCATACAAACAGTGGGACTTATACCCTTGATATCAGCCATTTGCCAAGCTATGGCTCTCTTGTATCTTCTCAGCAACAATATTAGGCTCTCTTCTTGTTTAACAGTCAAATCAGCAGAAATGATAACAGGCAACTACTGACTTGTCTCCAGAAATGCATACTTCAAATGTGAAGGTAATTGTTTCAATTCTAAAGCAGGTGGCTTTAAAACTGAAGGAATGTTCTCCTTCTTAGCATCAGGTGGTATTTCTAATACTTCATATCTTCCAGCCCATTTGATAATGGACTTTTCCTTTGTAACTTCATCATCTACCAATTCGTTGTTTTCATGAGAAAAAGGAATCTTCTTCAAATGATCAGAATCTTTCATGAATTGCTTGTGTACCAGAGAATCCCAACTTTGCAGTTGTGATACAACCTCTAACTTCTCAGTAGGAAACTTCATAGCATTGAGAATGTTGAACTTGACTTCTTGGTTGTTAACTCTCATGGTTACTTCTCCTTTCTCTACATCAATCAATGTTCTTCTAGTAGCAAGGAATGGTCTTCCCAAAAGTATGGGAGTATCTTCATCAGCAGTGAAATCCATAATGATAAAATCAGCAGGGAAGACAAATTTGTCAACCCTAACCAGCACATCTTCAATCTTTCCTTGTGGGTAGCATATGCTTCTGTCAGCTAGTTGAAGAGTAATGGTTGTTGGTCTAGCAGCACCAATACCCAATTTGTTGAAAACAGATAAGGGCATCAGATTGATGCTTGCTCCTAGGTCACATAGAGCTTGACCTACATGTACATCTCCAATGGTGCAGGGTATAGTAAAGATACCAGGATCTTTCAATTTTGGTGGTAACTTACCCTGAACCATTTGGCTACACTCTTGTGTAAGTGCCACAGTCTCGAACTCACCAATCCTCTTCCTCTTTGTTAGTACATCCTTCATGAACTTTGAGTAATTAGGCATCTACTGAATTGCCTCAATGAGTGGTATGTTGATATGCAGTTGCTTCATCGTCTCAATGAACTTGTTGTACTGTTGTACCTCTTTAGCTTTTTTCAGCCTTTGAGGAAATGGAGGAGGTGGTCTCTCATTCATTAGCTTCTGAACATCGATAGGACAAGGATCTGGAGGTAATGTCATATCAATGTCAGCCATAGTCTTATCAGGTCTCGTCTTCTTCTGTGGTACTTCAGTCTTCTGTTTGGTTATAACTTCAGTAGGTAACTTCTGGCTTGCCTGTTGAATATCGTCATTCACAGGTGCAGAGGCAACTTGTGTCTTGCCTTTTGAAGCCAGTTCAGGCATCTTGGGGCCTTCATACTCTGTTCCACTTCTTAATGAAATAACTTTACAAGTTTCTTTCCCTTTATCTTTTGAAGTAGAAGCAGGTGATTCAGTGGTACTTGGAAGTGAACCACTAGCTCTTGAAGTTAAGGCAGTAGCAATCTGCCCCATTTGAGTCTCCAAATTCTTGATACTAACTCCTTGGGCAGTAATTTGATTTTTTGTCTTAGCAGCAAAACTCTTGGTCTCTTGCATAAATGCTTTCAAAATACCTTCCAGTTGATTAGTGTTGGCAACTGGAGGTGTTGCCTTCTGTTGATTGTTAGACCAAGAAAAATTTGGATGGTTCTTCCAATTAGGATTGTAAGTCTTGCTATATGGGCCGTTGTTCCTAGCCACATAATTTACACTTGCAGGATTTGCAGGACAGTCTTCAAACAAATGAGAACCAGCACAATACACACATGAAGCTTCAGCTCCACTAGTCAATGCTTTAGCAGTCTCAGTAGCAGGCTTCTCTGGAGCAGTAAGCAAATTTTTCAACATGGTATGCATAGATGCTATCTGAGCAGCTAGTGCAGTAGTTTCACTGACTTCATGCATACCAACAGCCTTCTTAGTTGGTTGAGGGTTAGCCCTCACAGTTGGCCACTGATATGTGTTAGCAGTAATGCTCTCAATCAGTTCAAAACCATCAATATAAGACTTTGACAATAGGGATCCACCAGCAGATGCATCTAGCATATTCCTTGAAACAGGTATCAACCCATTATAGAATGTCTCAAGTTGGATACACACAGGAATACCATGGTGTGGACATTGTCTCAGCATCTCTTTGAATCTCTCCCATGCATCAAACAAAGTCTCATCTTCTCCTTGTCTGAATGAAGTGATTTCATTCCTCATTTTTGCATTCTTGACAGGAGGAAAGTATTTGGCTAAAAACTTCTCTGCTAGAGTATTCCAAGTGGTAATGGAATTAGGCTCTAGAGAGTTAAGCCAACTCTTTGCTCTATCCCTTAATGAGTAAGGAAAGAGTCTCAACTTGAAAGCGTCATTAGTAATTCCAGGAATTTTAAAGTTACTCGCAACCTCCAAGAATTGTCTAAGGTGCAAGTGAGGATCATCAGTAGCAACTCCACTAAATTGTCCAATAGTTTGCAACATTTGGAACATCATAGGCTTGAACTCGAACGTAGCAGTGGTAATCTCCTCTCTAACTATGCTAGTGTTCATAGAATTATGATCAAACACTGCATAATCTCTTATGCTCCTCCCTCTATCATTGGAAATACCAATAATGTCAGGATTTTGAGGTTCAACATGAGGGTTCTGCCCTCTTGCAGCTGGTTGTTCTTCAGGATCAGCCATGGTTACTTCTTCTTCTTCTGAACTAGAGCCAGAAAATTGAATGTGTTCACTTGTGTCTTCAAAAACCAAACTAACACCAGTGTCTTGCCTCTGATTTGCCTCTTGTATTCTTCCTACGAATTCTGAATGTTCTTTCTATCTCAGGATCTGGTCTGTACTCTGGTGTAAGTAATCTACGCATGCAATGTCAACGCACCCTGTAGATAAACCAGTTGACAGAAAAGATCAAATAACAACAATAAGATAAAACTACAGTAAATGAAAATGGAACTTAAAACTACGCTATTCCCCGGCAACGGCGCCAAAAACTTGTTGTGTGGTTTGAATACGCAAGTATACGCAGTCAACTGTAGCAAGTAATAAGTAAAGAGTGTGTCGAACCCACAGTGAATAGTCTATGAGTTATGCATTCCAAGTTCAGATAAAGTGTTTAGTTTATTGCAATAGTAACAAAGCATAATTGGTTTGTTTAATAAAATAAAATAACAGTTATGTAAAGTGATGATTGAAAACAAGAATGAAATGGTAGCTGAGATTATGATCTATTTAACACATGAATGAAGTGCAGTGAATGATAACTACTGTCGTGCTATCTGTGAGCAAGCTTGCCTTGTGGTGTATGTCTACAACGTTAGATATTAAAACAGGGTATAATGGACTGGCTCTGTCGAGGTCACTATTAATCCCATTAGAGTTCAGAAACGCACTTGCTTGTTTGGTTTCCCACTAAGGCCCTTAACTTATCCATAAGAAAAGGTAGGGATTACATGTCTGCTCCCACTTAACCTTATTAACCTTATTATTTCCATTAACATGCTAGATGTCTCTACACATGCAACTTGTATTTAGATCTAAGTTGATCAGTCAAAGAAATAAATGTATTTTCATAAAAACATAAGGTTAAAGATGACACAAGAATAATCATTCATTCACATAAATGCTTTCATCCATTATATTAAATTTCACATAATCTCAACTACAAAGAGTTTAGCTCAGAGTGAGCATAGAAACAACAACAATAATAACAAGTAAAGTAGTGATACCCATTACAATGCAATAGATACTCCTATAGACAATGTCGTGCCTCTCGTTATCACCGGTCGCCTTCTGCAGCAGAATAGCTCTTCAAACGGCGCAGCTACTCTTCTTCTTCTCAGATCTATTCTCTAAGTTTCAAGCATGCATTTTTAGGTTTAGGGTTGTGTATTTATAGGACAATCCTTCTTGGATCGGATGCAACCTTAATTGTGACTAGAAAGCCCAAGGAATAAAGGATATTCCATTTGCAAGGACCACTTAATCATAGTACAATCATTGTGATGCTGACAGCTGGCAAGCCAGCTATTTCAACCTTATCCTCCAAAGATGCCTTCCACTATGTTCTAGCACGTTCCTAGGTTTTGTCTTCTAGCAATGCTTGACTTGTGTTGACTTGTACGGAACATGATGTCTTGACAGTCATTATCAGTAGATGCCTTTGATGACGATCCAGAACCAAATAACATGCCTTGACATAAATTGCTTCTAAACTAACTCTTTTTCATCCATATTACATAATTATTCCTAATACATAATTCTAGACTCAAAAGTAAATAAAACTAATGAAATTGGATTAAAACATGGTTTGATTACCGTATTGGCAAGAAATAATTCATGAATAAAGGCCTAAATAACACACAAATAGTGAGTCATCAGCAACAGATTTGGGCTGTTTCTACCTAGAAGTGAAGTGGGAGGTGAACTCTTTGCAGAGTGTTCTCCAAGAATCTATAGATCCATCCGGTAACGCTTTGAACCAAGTCATTGCAGCAGCCTTAAGCGTTAAGATGAACAGCTTGCATTTAACAGAACCACGCGCGTCATAATAGTCCAAGACGGTGTCCACGTGTTCAATGTGTTCGCCTGGGTCACCGGTTCCATCGTGGCTCTCCAGCTTTGGGGGCTTCTCAAGAACTTTCGGTATCTTACAGCTAGAAATCCTGGTGGCAAAAGGACCACGGGTACGGGGAGGACGCGATGGGTTAGGACGATCTTCTCCGCGTCCAGGTATATGGGAAGGCGAACCTTCACCATTTCCCCCATTTTGGCCTCCCCTGCCTTTGCCTCCGTCATTCCCGCCGGCATATCGGCCACCGCTACGGTGCTTGGATAGGGGCATACCATCGTTCCTGGTTCTTTGCGTATTCCTGGATTCGGCTTCATCATCTGGCTTGGATCTTACCTTGCCGGATTTGCTCCTTGCTGGTTCTGGTATAGCAGCTTCGCTTTGAGCTTGAACTTGTAGTTGTTCAACTCTCACCAGCCTTTCCTTCTGTTCCTGTAACAGAGCCAGAATCGCCGTCAAAGTGTTTTTATCAGTTGTAGCAGCAGCTACTGCCACGTCATTGGCTGGTGGTGGTGGAAGAAGTTGTTCCTGGGTGCGTTCGTCGTCCTCTACGATTCTGACTTCACTCCTAACTATGTTACGAGTACTCACAGAGGGAGTGGAATGTGTTTCTTCCTGAACCGGCGACAAAGCATGAGGAATCTGCTCAGAGGTATTCCGTAAGCTAACGGAAGATGATGCTCTGGTTGGTTTCGTTCCTTTCGTAGCAACCATGGTTAAGAAATTTGGAAATGGTAACTAGAACAGATTTATCAGATTTGATACTGATAAATGAAAGAATGAGTTCGAGAAAATCAATAAATGATTCCCCACAGTCGGCGCCACTGTTCTATTCGGTCCAAAGTCTTAACTCCAAGAGTTGAAGCTACGGTGGTGAATGGTGGTTGCTACGGTGGTTCAGCTCCTTGACAAAGGGGGGGTTCCTGCACAAAAAAGGGACTCCGACGCTCAAGTCAGTAAGTGTGTAAAAAGAGAGAATTAGGGTTCAGAATCATACCATGAGGTGGTGTGAAAACCACCTATTTATAGGCGTTTTGCCTTGTTGGATAAGAAGGATTCCGTGTAGGAATCCTGACCCTTGGAATTCATGCCAGTTTATCCAACGGTGGAGATCTCAAGGCATTGCTGTGTCCGTCTACAGCGCGTGTATTGTGCCTTTAGGTTGGAATGCCCTTGGGAAGCGTGACGGGTCTCCCACATGTTAATGGGTTTGGGTGTACGCTTGTATTTGGGCCTTTGGCCAACCCAGAACATATAGCAACTGATTAAAGTATTGTTAAGCCTACAACTTACATGAATATTTTTGGTTTCACTATCAAGATTAAATGGAAGCTCCCTCCTACAGGCAGATACTCTTAAGTTAATGTTGATGAAGCTTGTATTAAAAGGAAAATGGCTTCTCAACTTGTAGAGGGTGATGCTCAAAGTAGTCTCAAACAAAGTTTTTATTTGCAATCTTGGTTGCAATAATTCTTAGGGTGTTGAGATGAATAATTTCTAATTTCACCCTCTATACGAAGAGAGTATTGGAGGGTGGAATTAGAAATTATCGTTGAGATGTGGAGCTTTCTTCATGCTATGTGTATTGCACGCGATCTCCACCTTGATTGTTTATTTTTGAAACAGATTCTACTCTTGTGGCAATTGTTGTCTATAATTGTTGTTCTACTATCATCACTTATCTCAAACCTCTATTAAAAAAGATTCTTATCTTTTTTTTTTATATAAAGGCCACATAAGTATAAAGGTGACATCTAAAGCATCCCAACTATGTTGGCACCCTCTAAAAACACCTAAAAAATACTCTTGCGAGATATATTAAAGTAAAATAAAATAAAACAATACAAAATAACCTTGAGGCTACCTAGAAAATACCTAGAAAAGATTCCTATCTAAATTACTACACCTTCCAAATTAGTCTGCCTCTATTCAACATTGTTTCATATAGACCAATTCATGCGCAGATTTGTTTGAAAAAAAAGGACTTGATGCTTGTCTCTCCCAAATTTTAGTTATTTCTAATTTTAATTTTTTACATGCACTTTTTATGTTAATTTATAAGGATATTCTCTTTGTAAAAAATAAATTATAAAGATATTCTCACCCCTTATTTAATTGATTAATTTATCCTTTTTTATTATAAAAAAAATGATGTTTAATCATCCAAGTGTTACAAAATTAATCCAATTGTCTCTCTTTTATTTTTGGACAATAAACTTAATCCAAATGTCTAAAACATTAGTCGCAAGGAAATTATTCAGAGCAATGTAGCAATTGACAAACATCAAAGATCAAAACTAGCTAGCATTTTCTTAATTTACAACTTTACACATGCACAATCTATTTCACATGTTATTTTGTTCACAATGTGTTGAATTTGACCTCGACCCCGTCAATAGGAGCTGGATGTGAAAGATAAATTATATCCGCGTTTGGATTAATAAGCTCCCACCTATATTAATTCACACAATTAAATATGAAAAAAATTAGATGGAAATTCAAAGTATTCTAAATCGAGTAAACAATCATTTAATTGGATTTGGATCCTCTCTATTTCTTAAAAATAATAAATTTTTTAGTTAAAGAGAGATAAATACAAAAAATAATGGGATTCACAATAGTAGTGTTTTATTGGTGGTGGTGTTGGTGGTGTTTCGGCGACGGTGTTGGTGGTGTTTCGGTTTTGTTGGTTGTGGTTCGGTTTTGGATTTGAGTGCTTCGTTTGTTCAACAATGGAGGTATTCCTTTGCTCCGATGGTGGTTTAGGTGGTGTTGGTTATTGTGGGTGGTGGCGCTGTTATTGCTTTGGTGCTGCGTTGGCGGCGGTACTTGAAGGTTGTGGGTGATGCAGTTGGCGGCGTCTGTACTTTGGTTCTGTTCTAGCCGGTGTTGGTTATTGATTTCGCTGTTGTTATGTTATGGTTTGTTCTGGTGTTATTTGATCTGGCGAGAGTTTGTTCTGTTGAGTTTCTTTGGTTTTCCGAAGCTCTCTTGGGTGTTTGGCTTTTTGATTTGGTATGTCCAATGGTTTGGTTTTGGGTTTTTTGTTTTGCTGGTTGTGGAGGGGTGTTTTGGAGGTTTAGATCGTTTGTTGAGTTTCATGTTGTGGGTGTTGGTGATGTGTTGAGGAGGTGATGGTGGTGGTGATTGGTAGTGACGTAGGGTGTTGTTGTGGTGAGATGTTTGGATTTGGCAGTGCCGGTGTGTGGTTGATGTCACGTGGAATTGGTTTTCTAAATTCCTTGATTCCCTGACCAATTGTCAAATCTGTTGAGATTTGCAGGACTCGTTTTGAGTCTCTGATGGTTTCCAAATTTGTTGAAATTTGCAGGATTCTCGGTATATAGTTAACCTCTACTGCGTTGATATTAACAGTTTGGATGAGACTACAAGCTAATTTTATTTGCTTAAGTTTTTTATTCTACTATTGTTCCTTCAACTTCCGGCTCTCGGGGCTGCACTTTAGATTCTGATGGGCCGATCACTTTTGATTCGAGATCGGAGTTAGCGTCTAGTGCCATTATTTTGGGTTGGGTTGAAGTCCCTCTAGTGGTTAGAAAGCGGGGGAATGTCTTCTAAGAATGAGATTAGAAGTTGTTCTTCTTTTAGGTAGAATAGGTTTTAGCGTTTTTTTTTTTTGGTGTGTGGTGTTTATTGGGTGTCTTTGGTTGTAACTTCTACTTTATCGATCTTTGTTCGTCTTGAACATCAATTCAGTTTTATTAATAATATATATTTGCCGTTAAAAAAAAAATTAGTAGTGCGGTCCACTATCTATTTTAGTGTCTATATAATACAAATAGAATTTTACATTATTTTTAAGAAAATGAGAGATCCTAAAATGTGTCAGATACTATCATCATAGTCGTTTTCTTGCAAAAAGGTCTCATATATAAAGTGGTGAAGTCCATTTGAGTTTTATTAGAGGGAGGACTGAGGTAGTGTTAAATATAAGGGTAAATGAGTTAATATTTTTCTGTAAAGTTTGTTAGTTTTGCAATATTTTCTATAAAAAGAAAATTAGATTCTTCCATGTAATGTTAGATTAGATTCTTTGCAATACCTCCCTTGACTCATTAAACTATAACATTATCGCAGTAAAATAGAACTGCCGCAAAAAAATTATTACAAAATATAATTTTAGCGACTATTTTAAACAGCTGCAAAATTGAATTAGAGGGTATTGCAAATTAATAATCTAACATTTCAGAAGAGTGTTTTATTGATGTATTTTATTGGGTTAACCAGTCCATATAAAATAAAGAAGTTATGATTTTAAAAAGGACTTCAGCAAATAGACAATGAAATTAAACCCTCTAATTATCGGTCTTTGGTCGAATTAATACCAAATTAAAAAAAAAAAAAGTGTTATATATCAAATCAAATAGTATATGAGTATGACGAAACATTACTTGTATCCAATGGACAAATGATGAAGCATAAGTGCTAGTTGCATTCTGGCAAGCGTGTTTCCAGGGCATACTCTTTGTCCAGCACCAAAAACTTGGTAAGTTCCAGGCTTTGCTGGCTCCTAAAAATTTATATATAAAATTGTCACTTTAATATTGTCTTCACACATAATTAATTTAAGATAAAACATTATTAATAACTAGCATATCAGACATTGCAACCCAAAATGGAAGTGTCACCATAATACATAGTATCATCTAGGTAAAATTTTTTGATGTTTGTTATTGTTAACTTATACCGATATCTTATAAACAAATTTTATTTTAAATTTCAATCTATTATCTTTTTGATAAAATAAATTTAAATCTATTTGAATATAAAATAACAGAAAAATATGTTATTATGTTAAATTTTATCTATAAAATATCGGTATTCAACTAAACTCCTGAGTAGCATAAAAAAAGAACTTCCGAAGTACCTAAGTGTAAGTTCACCTTCCATTTATTAGGGTTGAAAATAAATGGAATCTTAAAAGAAAACCATTGACTTACCAAAAAAAAAAAAACCATTGAAATCTAAATTAAAGAAGAGTGATAATATATATACATACATCCCATCTATCTGGATTGAAATACATTGGATCATCAAAATTATTTGGGTCTGTAAGAAGATAACGAAGGAAAAGAATAACATTCCATCCCTTAGGTATCTTATAACCTACAAAAATAAATAAATTGTGGTTTCATATCATCACAAAACAATAATTATAAACTCCATACTAGAAAATATGAACATGACATATTTAAATAATAATAATTCTTGCACATTATTATATATTTTTTTATTTACAAATTGAACATCATTATCTCTTAAGATATATCAAATGTGAGTAAAAAATTCCACATTAAATAGAAGAGTAACATACAAATATACAATATAAGAAGATCTATAAATTTAATAAGGTATTAGCAGAATCATTATTTCGATGTTTTGTTATTGATTCAATGTGTCGATTCAATTCAATCAAATTTTTCTCACACCAAAACATTATAGTACTTATATATATATATATATAAAACACTACAAATATCATTATAGAGAACTGACTTTTGACATACTAATATGCATACCAAAATATAATATTCTGCCTATCATACTTCCTCATCCATGATGAGAGAGGTGACTAAGACCGGCTTTAAGGATAAGATAATTCAAATAAAGGTTTAAACTTTTGAAAAAACAAAATTTACTAAAAAAATAAAATTTCTCACAAATCATATATGTCCAATAACAGTACATAAGAACAAGATCTAGTGAAAAAACATAAAACTATACGAGATTATAAAAATAAAACAACAATTATGAAACTTTGCAAAGTAATTTTTCTTTTATGAAACATTTCAAGAATTCAAACGTTTCAAGAAAGGTCAAATATATTAGCTTCATTATCAATTAGAAAAGAAATTTTCAAATGATTATTAAAAAAAAAGATAAATAAAATTTGTTATGATAATTTAATAAATGAAATTGTATCAAAAATTTATTTTAAATAATTTTCTTTTTAATAAAACACATTTTTTTAAAACAAAAATATCTCACTTTATAATTCACTTTAGATTTCGTGCTTGTTTTTTCAGAAGTGGCACGTTAATTATTTTTGAAAAAAATTATTTTAGATATAACATACAAATTAATAACTTTCTCAAGAACTGCAACCTTATATACCTTTATAGTCGACTTCTTGTAAGGCTGTTCTAAAAATAAACGCTGAAACATTGGTCATTCTTATCACTTCTTCAACTACCTGTGTACAATAAAAATTAATATATAAAAGTAATTTTAAATAACTAATTAGGTTTTATTAGTCTAAATAAATATATATCCAAGAATATTTAAACGAGATGATAGGATATCTCTTTAAGTTTAATTCAGCCTAAAATATAACGGTGTTAAATTTTTTTGAAGAAAATCTTATCATCCATTGCAATTCTATCCAGCTTAAGAGATTAATTTTTGCGTTTATATATGCATAGAATATTCCGTTCACACCATAAAAAGACTAAATGTATATTTGCACAATCGGTCAATAAAACACCTTGTTTGTGTATTTTAAATTGGAAACATCTTTAGGCGTAATAAATTCATCTGGACTTCCCTTTCTCAAAGCCATGTTCTCTTCCTACAATTTCAAACAAAAAGTAAACAAGTTAAATTGAACAAATTGTTGTTGTAACTATAAGCTTAAAATCTTCATTTTTGAGATTGTTAACATTGTACAAAAATAAAAAAAATTAATATTAATGAAAAAAAAATTAGAGATAAAAAATAAAAGAATTAGAAATAAAAAACTTACTTTTTGTCTCTAATTTTGATCATTAATTCAAATTTTTCCGTATAACTACAATTTAAAATCATGACTATAAGTAACAAACTTATTATACGTACCCTTAGCTTTTCTAGCACAATTGGATTCTTGGCAAGAAGGTAAATAGCCCACATTGATACAACAGAAGTAGAGATATATCCACCAAACACTAGAGTGATAATGTTGTCTATAACTTCTTTGTCACTTAATTTGTCACCTTCACTATCTTCAATTTGTATCAACCCATCCATTAGATCTATTATTGTTTCCACCTTATTTTCACTTTTCCTCTTACCTAACTCCATCCTAAAAATGTCATCAAGCTTTCTTCTACACTAAAAATTAAGGAGTAAATGTGTTAAATATGAAAGTACAATCACTACACTAAGAAAAAATATAAATTAGCAAGAAATTAAACATTTTGTGAGGAGATAAATAGAAAGTGTGATTTCACAAAATGTTTAATTTCTTGCTAATTTATATTTTTGACATTTTTAGAAGCAAATGGACATTTTTGTATTTTGACGCAAATGGACATTTTTTTTTAATGTTTTTGACATTTTTAGAACATAAAGTGAATATATACAGACATAATTTTTTTGATGCAGAATATACAGACATAATGAATAAACATAACATGGACACATCAACATTTAAAGTGTCATAGCTTTAACAATAACAACATGAACATAAAACATTCTGTTTTTACTACTATAATAAAAATTCACTATAATTTTGAAGACTTGTTGATCGTTGAAATGAGAATTTAATTAAAGATGTACCTGAAGAGCATGGTGGTATGCAAAACCAGGAATGTTAATTGGATAGGCTCTCATTCCTGAAGGCAGGCCTTGATAGAGCTTATCCAAGGAATTTATAAACGGGCCTGGGTCCTTGCCCAAAAATAATTTCCCAATATTCTCAAGTGTCAACTGCATTTGATATATAATTATTTAGCTCTCAAAGTGCTTAATTGAAAAATTCTACATTAAAGAGACTCGAATTCTGGTACGTCCACTTATTCATCTTTTAGGGGTATAATTTTAGTTATATTAAGGAGTGAAATTTTAAGGGGATGAAAATATCATTGATTTAAATTGAATATCAACAATTTAACTTGATGCGATTATTTTGCTAAAAGAATTAAAAATCGAACCGATGTAGATTTTATTTGTTCAAACATATTTTTTACCGATAATTGAACCAAACCGAACCATTACACCTTTAGACAAATGAGTAATTTTTATGTCCTAATGGTGTTATAGTGGTATCAAAGTAATTTTTACTATAAACGATAAGAATATTAGTTACTAAATACCTTTTGGGTTTCAACCTTGGCTTTGAATCTACCCATTTGTGCCCAAGATCGAAGAGCATTGACTATTTGAGGTTGGACAAGAGCAGCAATGCGGGTTAGTGCGTCGGGCCGATTGATGGCATTTGTGACAAAGTTGCGAATCCGTGTATGGGCCATCCCATCGACAGTCGCAATAGAAGTTCGACCCATAAGTTCAACAGTCGGCCATACTCGATTGAAACTTTTGTCTGAAAACAACACAAATTTGTTAACGGCTGGAGTATATATTACGATAGATGGCTTCCCAAAGAGGTGTGTTCTAAACATGCCTTCTCCGTCTCCATATCTGTTTGTTTACCAACAACGTAACCATATGTCACATGATCATGATATTAATATATTAAAATTGACCTTGATTCTAAGAATAAAATTGGCAACACATTTATATTGGGTTTGAATTTCACGCCGTCTGATCTAGATTGACAATTGAGATTGATTTATTCTACAAATTAACTAAGAAATCTGAAATCTAGACCGTTCAATCTTATATAGATAGTCAACTACGTGAAAGTTGTGCAACCAAAAAACTTGATCCATTCCTATCTCTTTCCCAACAAAAGTACAACAACAAAAATAGAAGTAATTAACACATCAGCCTAAATTTTTTTGTTCTCCATTTTACATGAAAGCTAAAAAACTAAAATCTAAAACTTACTTGCGTCTCTTAGCATTAATAAAATCATCTGGGCGTCGAACAATTTTAAAATACCAAAGAAAAGTAATCATTTCTCCAATGAAAGGCAATCCCATGTGGCCTGGTGGTAATTTTGTAGCAGATCTTGAACATTTGAACTTGAAAGGAACAACATACCAACACTCATTCCACCACCACAACACAAACCCAATCACTAAACCAAACCATCCTAAAAACATTGCATCCATATTGTTTATCTTTGCCCCTACCTAGCTAAATCTATGTGTAACTCTCACTCTCTTGCTGAGTTACATATCATAGTTGGTGGGTATATAAATATAATACGAGAGCTAGTAACCTATTTTTAAGACATACTTATAGGTCCCACAAAATTTATATGAGATTTTATAGGAGTATGTTAATTTAAAATTTCTCTATCTCCCACACCATGACTTTTTATAACCCCCTAAAATCTCAAGTTGTCCTTTAATTCATAATTTAAATTTCAAACTTTAGTTTGGGGCGTAGATTTCGAACTAAGTAAAATTAGAGGTATAGACATTAGTTCAGAATCTAGAATTCAAACTTTAGTTCGATATCTACATCCCGAAGTTTATGCGCAGTTTTGGGGGCATATACACCACTTCAGAATCTAGAATCCGAAGTGATGCTTATGTCCCCAATTTTGCTAGATTCTGAACTAGTGTCTATACTTCTAATTTTGCTTAGTTCGGAATCTACGTCTCGAATTTTGCTTAAAAATCCCTAAGGACAAAAAAGGTAGTTAAGAGGGAAAAATAGAATGTAAGGGGGTGTTAGAAATTTTCGTGTTAATCAGTGACCGTATTCTGATCATTATTCTATTTATAATAAAAGATTAATAGACCTTTAATTCCTGTAATGTTGGAGAATTTTAGTTTATTTTTATAATATTTTTGTTCTGGATTGGGCCTAATACTGAGCAGGCCCAATCCCATACTTTCGTTGGGCAGGCCCAATACCATGTGGCTCATCGCCACGTCACCGTCGGACCGTTATAGAATGGAAGATTCTGTAACGGTCGACCGCGGAATGATGAACATTAACTGTTCTTCATGGCTCAACACCAGATTCCGACAGCCATTTAATGAGGGGCGGATCTTCCTCCCCCTTCATTAATGGTCTTAGCCCAGCGCTGGGACTATAAATATTGTCATTCTGACAATGGCACATGTATCTATCATTCTCACTTGTACTTGCTTCTCCTATACTCTGCTGACTTGAGCGTCAGAGTCCCTACAGGTACAAACCCCCCTGTCCTCCAACAATCATGTTCGGTGGTGCTTCTCTTGCTGGTCGACACTCCTAGTCAGACAAGATCAATTTTTACTTCTATCCTTCTGTATAATAGAAAAATTATATTATTCATGATGTAAATGATGAAACTTTCAAAAGAAAATATTATAGAGATAAACCAAAATTTATCCATAAAAACCTACTAACCTTATAATAATTACTCATTTCATTGTCATAATCATAATTAAAAAGATACTTCATGGTTTATTCCTCCAAATTGTAGTTACTAGCAAACAATATTGAACCAACTTGCGCGCCATGTGACCCAAATAGTATTAAGTTATTTAATCGTAATAGATTAGTCTTTAAATCTTGACCAAAAAAAAGATTAATTAGTCTTTTAATTTTTATTTTTATTTTGTTTTAGATTGAGTTTTTAAGTCGTCATAAAACATATTTATGAGTTTCTGTGTTTCAAAATCAATTATTGTTTAAGTTTCTTTGTGTGTGAGATTATCATCTTATGTACAAAAATAAAATAGCTAGTTTATCTTAGGGACGGATGTAGGTATGTTGCTGTGTAAGTTTTTGGATTTTTTTATTTATAAAGACTAGAAGAGTACAAAGGTAATATCTAAGGCATTCCAACTATATTGGCACTTCCGCGAAGTCACAAAAAAGTACCCTAATGAAATAAATTAAAGTAAAATAATAAAGAAAAATACAAAAGAACGTTGAGGGGACTAGACCAAAACTCAAGGTGTAAGAATATCTCTGCCTCGTTAAAAACCTTACCGAGGAAAACCTAAAGGGATAAAACTTTGGTGAAGGAAAAAAGAGTGTGGAGATAAGATACAAAGGCAAACATAAGCAATAACATCGACAAAACCTATATAAAGGTAAACCTAACTTGTTATGATTGAAGTCATTCAAAATAGAGCTAGGCAAACTATTCCACCAATTGAAGTTATTTATTGATAAACTAATGTTCGCTAATTTATAATAAGCACAACAATTTTCTTCTCTAAAAATGTGTGACTTTGAAATTTATTTGAGAAAGAAAATGCATACAATTCTGCCATCTGTTGTGAAGAGTTCACGAGATAATGCGAGGTTGCTTGAAAGACAAAGTAAGAAGTTGTGAATCAGTTTCTAACTAAAGATGATGTCAACCCTTAACAAAAGCAATTTCGATGGTCAAAATAGTTCCCATTAATTCAGCATGCAGAGCAGAGGAGACACCAATATTAGAAGCATAACAACCTAAGAAATTAGCTTGATAGTCTTGGAATACACCACCACAAACTGCATTGCCAAGACTACCATGAGCAGCTCCATCTGAGTTGCATTTAATCCAAAATATTAAAGGGGGGAGCCATAAAATCTCTTTAATTCTAGGAGCCTTAGGAGGATGAATCTTCACATTAAAAGCTTTAAGAATCATAAATTCTACCATGTTATTATGAGCACCTGAAATGTTAGAGCATCTCCAATGGTGATACCACTGTTAGTATCATATATTACTAATAAGTGGTCCCTACAGTACTATGTAATATTTATGTAACTTATATATGTTTTGCTCCAATGGTACAAAATTATGCAACTCATAAGATACTCATATTTTTTTTATATATATGAGAGCATCTCCAATAAGAGTATCTAAGAGAGTTTCATAGACTATTAAGGAGTACCTTATATTTTTTAACCATTGGAGCAATGATGATGTGTCATTGATGGTATCATAAAAATGATTCAAGTACCTTATTTAAGATACCGTATCATCAGTTAATGTTTGTTTTTTGTTTGGTATATATATGTAATTAAACTCATTTATATATATATATATATATATATATATATATATATATATATATATATATAGGTTTGTTAACTTCCCCCCACATAATTTCTGTGCGACCCCCCCCCCCCCCCCAAATTCTCCTTGCTCACGCGCGCCTCCCATTTTCTCTGCGCCCCCCCCCCCAACCCCCTTTTTACTGCGCGCGCCCCTCATTTTCTCTGCACCCCCCCCAACCCCTTTTTACTGTGCGCCCCCCCCCCCTCATTTTTTCTGCGCCCCCCCCTTTCTACACGCACCCCCCACCCCCCCCCCCCCCCCCATCCCATTTTTTTTAGATTTTTTTTTAACTTTTTTTTTAGTTTTTTTATTCATTTAAAATACTTATTACATGTACTAAAACATCAAAAATATTTTTTCGATGTTTATATATCTTTAAATTGCATACTAAAACATGTACTATAATTATGTTTACATTTATGACAATTAACATAAAAATTATTAAGTGGAGCAAAAATGGTTTTGACATACTAATAATAATCTCATTGTTCTTTTATTTTATTAGAAACCATAACATCTTGTATTAATATTTGACTAAATTTATTTTTATTTTAGGATAACGAAACCATTAGACCATACCAATGGTTTCAGTTTATAACGTCTTGAAACCATTTAACAATGTTAATGGTTTCAAAGATCTATTTAATTAAAATTTAATTAAGTAAAAAACTCCACAAAATTTATTTTATGTATTGAAACCAATGTTTAAAAAACCGGACCGGACCAGACGGTTCGACCGGTTGGACTATGAACCGGAGCTAACACCGGTCCGGTCAACATAGGAAAACCGGTAGTCCGCAGAACCGGGGGAAGAACCGGAAGAACCGGTTAGAACCGGCATGAACCGGTAAAACCGGCGAACCGCTGACGGTTTTCTAAAACCGGTCAGATCTGGTTTTATACAATTTTTGCTGCAATTCCACCTTTTTTCTGCGTTTTCTTCTTTAATTTTTTTTCCTTTTCATTACTGATTCACTCAATTTTCTCCATCACCAACAATAACTCACTCATAACAAGTAACATCATAACAACAAAGCAATGAAAGCATATGGGATGAAAATTAAAAAGGTATGAAAGAAGAAGAAGAGGAAACAGCAAGAATGAAGAACTAGAAACAAAATGAATAAGAACAAGAGGAAGGCAAACAGAACACAATGATAACATTGCAGTTGACGGCTGACAACTAGGGTTAACTTGTGAATTATTATTGTTATGAAAAACTAATGAAGTAGATTAGTCGTGATTTAATTATTGGATTCTAAACCCATCAGCCCAAAAAGAAGTATTGGTCTCTAAATGAATTGGTTAAAAAAATGATTGAGCCCATAAAAGTATGGTAAAATAATTTTTTGGTAAGTAAAGTATGGTAAAATAATGACATATGGGGTAGTTTATATTAATAAAAATTATAAAATGTATAATTTATTTATTTATTTAATATCCGGTTCAAACGATTAAACCGGTCCAACCAGTTAAACCATGAACCGGAGGTTACACCGGTTCGATCTCCGGTCCGGTTTTTAAAACATTGATTGAAACCATTAGACCATACTAATGGTTTTAGTTTATAACATCTTGAAACCATTTATTTTATGATTTCAGTCATAATCATTATTTAAAACTATTTTACAATAATATTTTCATTGTTCTTTTACTTTATTATACACCATATAATATTTTAATATTTGACTCAAATTTTTTCTATTTTACGATAACGAAACCATTAGACCATACTAATGGTTTCACTTTATAACATCTTGAAACCATTTAACAATGTTAATGGTTTCAAAGATTTATTTTATGATTTCAGTCATAATCATTATTTAAAACCATTTAAAAATAATAATTTTATTGTCCTTTTATCTTTATTAGAAACCATATCATCTTGTTTTAATATTTGACTCAAATTTTTTCTATTTTAGGATAACGAAACCATTAGACCATACTAATGGTTTCACTTTATAACATCTTGAAACCATTTAACAATATTAATGGTTTCAAATATCTATTACATAATTAAGTAGATGTAATAGTTTATGAATCTATTTCACCCAAAATGGTTTTGGTGTAATAGTTTATGAAACCATTCCACCCCAAAATGGTTTTGGGTATCGAAACCATTAAACCATATTAATGGTTTCACTTTATAACATCTTGAAACCATTTAACAATATTAATGGTTTCAAATATCTATTACATAATTAAGTACATGTAATAGTTTATGAAATCATTTCACCCCCAAAATGGTTTTGGTGTGATAGTTTATGAAACCATTCCACCCAAAAATGGTTTTAGTGTAATAATTTATGATAATTTACATAATATTCTGTAAAAAAATTTTAATCAATAAATTAATATTTGACTCAATTTTTTTCTATTTAAGGGATCGAAACCATTAGATCATACTAATGGTTTCAGTTTATAACGTCTAGAATCCATTTAACAATGTTTATGGTTTCAAAGATCTATTATGAAATTATTCCACCCCAAAATAGTTTGGGCATGCTTTTAGTTTAATCAATAAATTCAATTCAATTAATAAAAAAAAGTAAAAAAAAAACAATTAAAAAAAAATAAAAAAATATGGGTTTGGGGGGGTAGGTGGGGGGTGGGGGGCGCGCGGAGAAAGTTTGGGGGACGCGCGAAGCAAGTTTGGGTGGGGGGCTTGGGGGGTGCGCAGAGAATTGTGGGGGGCGCGCGTGAGTAATATGGGGGGGCGTGCGAGTAATTTTGGTGGGTGGAGGGTTGCTAACTTCCTCCCACGTGATTTTAGGTGGGAGGATGTTAGCAGCCCCCATATATATATATATATATATAAAGTATAAGTATCTTAGGAGTTGCATAATTATACACTATTGGAGCAAAACATGTAGAAGTTGTATAAATATTACATGACATTGTAGAGACCACTTATTAGTGATATATGATACTCATGATAGTATCACAATTGGAGATGCTCTGAAGAGAGTTAAATTACATATACCAAACAAAAAACTAACATTAAATTGATGATATGATATTTTACAAAAGGTAATTGAATCATTTTTTTGATACCGACAATGTCACATCATCATTGCTCCAATAGTTATAAAAACAAATGTACTCATTAATAGTTTAATAGTCTATGAAACTCTCTAATTAGATACTCCTATTGGAGAAGCTCTTAGTACAATTTCTACTAAAAGAAACATTAGAAATAATAAAATTGATAGCAATTCTCCAAAAAAATTTATCCTAAAATCTGCAACTATTTATGCAAAACCAAATAATGTTAAACATATTAATAATGTCACTCTGAATAACAAGCTTTGCACTGGACAGACCAGGACTTATCCAAAGAATTTAAGAATCAAATTCGACGAATCAATTAATTGTCAAATCGAGTTTTGAACTTTTTTCAAGTGGGTTCATTACCACCCCTAGAACAGTTAGGTCCACGTTCTGTGCCACGATTAATCTTGGAAATTCCACACCAACCGAGAGTTGGTCTCTCCCAAGTCGGATCGAGAGTTAGCCCCAATTTTGGTTCTAAATCTCCTTTTTCATCAAGAATTCCAAAAAATTCATTTTCTCATGAGCAATTTTTGAGTCAAAAATACGTAAGTATATAATCTATACGGAAACATAAATAAATTAAATCATATTAGAGTAATTTTTTTTTACAAAAATTTAATTAATTTCTAAAATGATATTTAATCATCTACTTTTGACAAAATTACTCAAGATGTTTTTTTTTTTCAGAAACTGCTAATTTATATTGAAAGAAGTAATCTAGCATAAGAAATGCCAGCTACTCTGAGATACATAAAAACAAGGTATTAACACCCAAAAAGACAAAGCAAAAAACAAACAAATTGTATCAGGTGGTGCTTAAAACAACACAACTAGCAAGCCTCTTCAAATCAAAAACAAAGATACAAAAACTAAATAAGAGGCTGTAACACTAGTACTTATATCCTAAAACCTGCAGAATTTTAACACAGACATAGCAAGGCTGAAGGGACATATCACAGCCGCGTCACAAACAATCCAGAAGGTAATTAGTTCGACAAACAGATTTGCGGTTCTGCTCTCCACTCGAACTCAAGATGTTTTAATCATTTATCTTTTATTTTTTTACAATATTGACAAGGAAATTATTCAGATCATTGTAGCAACCGGCAAACATCAAACAGGTTCAAAGCTAGCTAGCATTTTCTTAGTTTACAACTTTACATGCAATAATGCCCAAGTTTTCCATGTTTTTCTCTTCACAACTTGCTGAACGTGACCTCGACCCCGTCAATAGGATGAGGATGTGAAAGATAAGTTATTTCTGCGTTTGGATTAATGAGCTCCCACCTGCATTTAATGTGTTAAACTATATAATCATAATTCTTAAATGTTTCAAAATTATAATATGTCAGAACTGAATCCCTAAACATATTAAACTTATGCGAAAATAAAAAAATTGTAATGTATCTTTTGAAACTGAAATATTTTAAATTGTCAGTTAATTAATACTCCCTCTGATCGTATTTATAAGCAAAAATTTACATTTTGAATTGATTGAACAATTTATGCATATAGATTGTTCAATAAATCAAAATTATTGACGAATTTAAAATGACGGTTCAATCATTCCACCCTATTACCAAAATAAAAACTAACAAATGTTATATATATTAAATATTACTTGTATCCTATAGACAAATGATGAAGCAGAAGTGCTAGTTGCATTCTTGCAAGCATGTTTCCTGGGCATAGTCTTTGTCCACTGCCAAAAGCTTGGAATGTTCCCGGCTTTCCTGGCTCCTAAAATTTTTATTATATATAAAAAATTAGCATATATATATATATATATATATATATATATATATATATATATATTGTCTTGATAAAACAATTATTAATTCAATCAGGAAATAAAAATTAACTAGCATAAAAATTATTTAATCACAAATTAAAAAATAGAGTCATTTTACTTACATTCCATCTATCTGGATTGAAAGACATGGGATCTGTATAGTTCTCTGGATTTGTATGAAGATAGCGAAGGAAGGTAATTACATGCCATCCCTTTGGTATTTTATAACCTAAAAAAGAATAATGTTTAATGATAACAAAATTAGTTGTAATTAAATTCCATAGACACATAAGCATGACACTTTTTTTTGTGAAAACATAAACTTGACATTACTAAATAATAATTAAATTTTGCGCATTATTCATTATCTTGAGTAAAGTTTCACAACAGAACAAACTACAACCATGTACCTTTATAGTCGACTTCATTTACAGCTTTTCTAAAAACAAAAGGTGTAACATTGGTCATTCTTATCACTTCATCAACGACCTATATGTACAATTATTAACATAAAAGTAAAGTTTAGTTTAATGAATAAAATGCTACACCAATGTAATTTAATTCATATATATTGCATATTTGGCTAGTGAAAGACCTTGGTTGTGTATTTTAAATTTGAAACATCTGTAGGTGTAACAGAATCTTCTGGACTTTCCTTTTTGAAAGCCATGTTCTCTTCCTACAATCGCAAACAAAAAATACACCAAGTTAAACTTAACAAATTGTTGTTGTAAAAGCAATATATCCGTCGTTAATTATGAGGAAAATTAAATCAAAAGATATTGATATATATATATATATATATATATATATATATATATATATATATATACACACACACTCCCTCTGTCCCGAAATATAAAGAAAAAAATCACTTTTTCTTTTGTCTCAAAATATAAGGGAAAACCATTTTTAAAAATATGTTTTTTCTAATTATTTTCATAAAATTAAATGCAAATTGTATTTAATTTTCATTCTCTCTCCTTTTCTCAATAAACAATAACTAATAAAAGACCGAAAAAATAAAAATTATTAGTATCAATTAGAGAGGAATTATACCCTTAGCTTTTGTAGCACAATCGGATACTTTGCAAGAAGGTAAATAGCCCACATAAATACAACAGAAGTAGAGATATATCCACCAAAAACTAGAGAGACGATGTTGTCTATAACTTCTTTATCACTTAATTTGTCACCTTCACTATCTTCAATTTGTATCAACCCATCCATTAGATCTATTATTGTTTCCACATTATTTTCATTCTTTCTCTTATTTAACTCCATCCAAAAAATGTCCTCAAGCTTTTTTCTACACTGTAATTTTAAGGAGCACATGAGTTAACTATAAAAGTACAAAAAAATATATATAATTTAGCAAGAAACATTTTGAGAAGAAAAACGTGAAATCACTACGTTTGTAACTAAATTTTGAGAAGAAACATATCACTTTCTAAATTTTTTAAATAATTAATTAATGTAACTAGTATGTATTATACACCACAAACATCAGTTATTAGTTAATAAATCTAAAAAGTTATTTATTTATTTTTTATGTTAAAAACTAGACGGAGTAATTGAAAAGCATGATTTCATATTTCCGTCGCAAATTCGTAGGTAATTTATTTTTTGTTTTCCATGTTATAGAATCAAGGAATTAATTGAAGCAAACTTGTTGATGATTGAAATGAGAATTTAATTAACCTGAAGAGCATGATGGTATACAAAGCCAGGAATGTTTATTGGATAGGCTCTCACTCCCGGAAGCACACCTTGATAGAGCTTATCTAAAGAATTTATAAAAGGGCCTGACTCCATGCCCAAGAATAATTTCCCAATGTTCCCAAGTGTCAGCTGCAGTTAATATATAAGAATTTAGCTTTCAAAGTGCTTAATGAGAAATTTCACATTAATAGTATATCATTACATGGATGAGATAAAATTAAAACTATATTGACTACGTACATGAAGTTTTTATGGAATTAGCTAGCACATATATATAACTTAATTAAAGATGATTTTTATGTTTCACCAGTGGTTTGCGGTATCAAAAAAGTGTGTGAATAAGAACACAAAGAGAGTCGTGGGGTACAAACCCTGGATACATCGTCCGTTTTAATAATTTCGACATTTAATAGAAGTTGAGTTAAGATTTGGGTTAAATACCTTCTGGGTTTCAACTTTTGCTACGATTTTACCCATTTGTGCCCAAGATTGAAGAGCAGCGACTAAGCGAGGTTGGACAAGAGTAGCAATGCGGGTTAGTGCGTCGGGCCGATTGATGGCATTTGTGATACATTTGCGGACTCGTGTATGGGCCTTCCCATGGACAGCCGCAATTGAAGTTCGGCCTAAAATTTCAACACTAGGCCATTCTAGTATGAAGTTTTTTTCAGAAAATAGCACAAATTTGTTAACAGTTGGAGTGTATACTACGATAGTTGGGTTTCCAAAAAGGTGTGTCCTAAACATGCCTTCTCCATCTCCATATCTGTTTCATTGTTTATAAACAATTTTGTGTCATGAATGATATTGAATACTATAATAAACATATTGAGTTAACCTTGTTTTAATGAACAAAGTTGCAAATGCGAATTATTCAACTGTCATTTTAGTGATGGTTTAAAGTTATAATTTGTCAACTATATATACTCATAGTTCTCAATAATTCTACTTCGCATTTTTCATAAAATTTACAGTTTTTCTCAATAGCTCTCAATTTTTTTTTTAAAATCTTTGAAAAGAGCCAACAATCTACTATAGTTAGAGAGTTTTATGCTAGAATGAGTATAACACCTAAAAATAATGTTTAGAATGATTATTCCTTTTCCATTTTTATCTTCCTAAAAATTATTTTAAGTTAGAAGATAGCCCTTTGACATGGACAAGTGTGTAAGAATCAAACCAATGATGTTATGAACCCAAAAAATTCATTCCAAACCAATTAAATTATTTCTATTTTTTCTAAGTTCGAGTTCAAAATGAAACAAAACAATAAGATTATATTCATGTAACAATTTTACGTCGCTCAAAACCCGATAAATCACCCAAAAATCAAACCAAACCATTATATTTATTATCATTATATTTTTATTTTTTTGGTAAACCAAAGGTATCCTCCGCGCCGCATCGGCCGGAGATCGAACCCAGGACCAAATGGTTAAGGGGCTCAAGCATCTACCACTTGTATCACACTATGTTGGTATTATAATTATATTTTTGACTCACTAAATGTTTCTTTTATTTTGCACCATATTTGTAGTATTATTATCTTACTAAATATATATGTGTTCATCATATATATTTTCTACTCATTACTCTCCCCGGTTTTAATTATAAGCAACTTTTCATTTTTTAGATTCATGGAATAACTAATGTATCCAACCTTAATTATCAACCAGATACATTAGTTATCTAATGAATCTAAAAAGTGAAAAATTGTTTATAATTAAAGCCGGAAAGAGTATATATTAATTATTTCTTCATTTTAACTTTTGTACTTGTTGATTTCTTTTTCTAAACGTATGTACTTGTTTTAAAATAAGTTCTTTTTTTTTTTTACCATTAAAAAAAGTTCTTTAAATGTCTAAAAATGTTAACACAATAAAACATATGAAATTAACATTACAAATATCGAATCATATTAAACCAAATATTTTTTATTAGTTCAAATATATTTTCTCAAAAATTAAACTAAATTTTGTACGTTACAAAACTTACTTGCGTCTTTTAGAATTAATGAAGTCATCCGGGCGTCGAACAATTTTGAAGTACCAAAGAAAACTAATCATTTCACCAATGAAAGGTAAACCCAAATGGCCAGGTGGCAATTTTGTAGCAGATTTTGAACATTTGAACTTGAGAGGAAAAACATACCAATACTCATTCCACCACCATAGCACAAACCCAATGACTAAACCCATCCATCCTAAATAAATTGTATCCATTGTAAACTTTGTCACTAGCTAGATCTATTTTATTTTCACTATATGTTTCTGAATTAATTTACATGTCATGGGTATATTTATACTAATAACAGTACTCCTTTCTTTTGAGGAAAGATTCCTTTATTTTTTTTGAAAAAAAAATTATATTTACTTATTCAAATTGATAGAATATACTAATATTAAATACATATTTAATATTGGTAAAAACGTGAATGTAAACAAACCCACGACATCCAAATTAATAGTATAAAATGGCAAAATGACTACTACAAATAATATGATAAAATTAAATTGACAAAAATATTTATGCCTCCGGATTTGCGACATTGATTATCAAAACACTGATTAAATTTGTAATTGACTGAGGTCAATCTTTCAACAAGAATCAAATGAACACCTCAATAATACAGAAAATTAAATAGTGCTGCACAAGATGACGAACAACACAATGTCACACTAAAACGACGAAATCACGAAAAAAGTACAAAAAATATTATCTATACGAAAACCAATTATTTATATTAAAAAGAAAAAAAAATGTAGAGGAATAATTCTAAACTAAAAATAATCTAAACTCACCCTTCTCCTATGAACAAAAGAGAAATTAAAAAGTTTTGAAAAAGATAAATTTTTCCTCTTAGAGAGAACTGGGGCAGGCTCCATTCAATTTTTAGGAAAGATTCTTGATGTTTATTCCTTCAGCTTATAATTACTTGCAAACAAATATCCAACTCGATACCAAAAAAAATATTGAACCAACTAGCTTCATTTGACAAAAAGACAACCGGGAACAAACAAATATCTTACTGTATTTTATCCACAATGATGCCTTAGATTTCATGATACCCTATTTTTTTTATTTTATATTAATATGATGGAGGATATTCGATGTACATTTTTTACTATTAATGTTTAATTTTAATTATGTACCAATAATAAATTGGTTTAAGTAGTACGGGTCTTAATTAGTTCGCTTAAGTATTTTGTCGAGGATTCGATTCATGACTCATATGTATGCAGAAAATTCAGTTTGGCGAGGGGAGAACTCATCTTGTTTGTCCCACATATTTCTTGACTGAGATTAATCATCGCTTACGGTGGTGAAAACTTCGTATCAATATCATGTTAACCCAAAAAAAATATTTTATTTAATCTATTATAAAAAAATTATATTTTAAAATTATACGTCGAGATAAATTGAACAACACATTATATGCTAATATTTATTTTTATATATTAATTATTATCAAAATCCATTATATAAATAGTGCAGCAGTATTTCAAACGACATTTAAAAAGTAAAAAATGGACTCTGACTTTGAATATGTGTTTGATCGCCTTATAATTCCATTATTTTTTATTCACAGGGTTTGATCTCTTTGTATTTAATTTTATGAAAATAAGTAAAATTAATACTTGTGAAAGATAAATGTTTAGTTTTTTCTATATATTTTGTGACAAAAAAAATATTTTTTCCCTTATACTTTGGGACGGAGAGAGTAACAATATTTTTAATTTGAAGACTACCAGGAGCTTATCAGCTTCAAAACATTTTCCTTCTGTCCGGTTGTCCCTAACTTTTACAAGATTTTTTTTTGGTCCAGTAGTTTAATGGCTAAAAAATCTACTTTTAAAGTAGAGAAGTGAGATGAACGGATATATAATGTGGTGTCCAACCAATTGAGCTAAACTCAAGTAACTGAGAAATTTTTTATCTCTAAATATATGTCTCTTTTCAAGTTTCGAGACACATTTATTTTTGTATATATTTTTTTTGAACGGAAAATATATATATTATTAATAAAACCCGATCTTCGCACAAGATGAACAAAGATCGATAAAAGGTGAACTACATAACAAAAGCACCGTATGTAAACGGAACACCAATGAAAACCAAAACATATACCACCTAATAAAAGTCTATTTCTAATCTCATTCTTAAAAATACACTCTTCAGCTTTCATACTACCAAAGAAGACATCAATCTGACCAAAAAAGATACCAACTCCTAATTTATTTTTGTATATTAATTTTATTTATATACGACTTCTCATATTATCATATTCCATCTACTAGCAAATTTACACATTCCCGAATACTATTTCCTTTTACATATCTAGAGGTTGAATGCTTAAGATTAAAATTAATGCATTTGTTGCTTGACCTCTTATATATATACAAAGTGTTTTTCATATGCAATCATCTACAAATATAGATATCTGAAAAGTTTATTGCATGCATAAACTATTTGATTTGTTTCTTAGAGCATTTTCAATTGTGAACTCTACAAGTAGTATTTTGTGGGTTTTATTATTTTTCAAGGTGCTTCGATAGATTTTGATGCTTTATTGCATAGTATTAAATTCTATTCATGGTTTTGGTTATGTAGCCGTGTAGGCAATTTTTCATCTGTAGAGTTTTCGGATTGGCAACAAGATCCGTTAGCTTGTTTTTCTACTATTGTTGATGACTGAATTGTAAGGGTTGAGTACCCCTTGTACTCCTTATAATTCATATTGCTTATCAACAAAAAAAAAAGTTATATCATTTTAAAATAACTTATTTATTTTTTTATTAATAATATAAATTTAATCTCACGACTTATATTATTTACATTCCATATTGATTTTATTTTTTTGAAAGCTCGGTATCCGGCCTAAAGACCGACTAATTTGAGGGGATCAATCCCACCGCCCACTTGCGGGGACCCCATTTAAAGCCAAAGCTTTTTGCTCTGTATAGACTTAGCCCACCGAAATTGTCACCAGTGGGAGTCGAACATGAGACCTTGTGAGGAGCAAAGTCCAAGAACCCAAGCCAACACCACTAGACCAACTCAAATGGGTTCCATATTGATATTTTACTTCAATGGTGCAACTTTAATGCTTCTCAAAAATCAAAATAGTAACAATTTTATTAGTATTTTGTTCAAGGACCAATAAAGTACCCTATTTTGTGAAATACCCACTATTTTTGTACTCCACGCTAGCAGACACTCACAAAGTACTGCTGCTGAAGTTGCTCTCACACAAATGATCATGATACTTGAGTAGTCATAATTGACATTCACAATCTCCTATTTATTACTTGAGAAAATAGAGTCGTTGTAAAACGAAGCTCAATGCAATAGTTTTTTTTTTTGAAACGGCAAATATATTATTAGATAGAAAAGTAAAGTACAAGGCGTACTCCACCCACATATCGGATGGGAACGAAAAGAAAATAAACCAAAACCCAAACAAAGACCCCAAAAAAAGAACTATCTCAAAATGCAATCTAAGGGGTTAGAATACCACTCATAATATAGACAAGGAGTCCTACCCTTAAGAGTCAAGAACCACTTCCAAGACACATATTTGATTCCATCAAGAACACTAGACGCATCAAGAGTTTTCAACCGGAAAATGGCCTCGTTCCGAGCTTTCCAAATCATCCACATGACCGCATGCCAAATCATAACAATTCATTTCCAACCAATCTTTCCTTTCCTAATAGTCACAAGGAACGACTCAAACAACGACGAAATATCCTCCGGTAACACCGTAACCACCCTAAACCACCGATAAACACCACACCACACCGCCCAAGCAAAAGGACACTTGACAAAAATATGATTTTCCGTCTCCGGAACACCCACACAACAAACGCAAGACTCACCCACACCTCTTTGGACCACCCCACGGCGCGCTAAATTCACTCTAGTTGGGAGTCTACCAAGAAGGGTTTGCCAAGAAAAAACAATGACTTTTGATGGCGCCCAACTTTTCCATACAAGAGCCACCAAACCCGGAGGAGCCAACAACACCGAAGACGAGCTAGAGAAGATAGAATATAAAAACAAATACACGGAACTCACCGAAAAACTCCCATCCAAGGCAAAAGACCACGTATCATCCACTTTTGAGATTGAGTTCCCGTTGATTAAATCCAACATTCTCTCTAAAGAACTTAGCTCCCAAACAAAGAACGCCCTCCTCCAACGTAAACTCCACACCCATCTCTCCTCTACCCACTCCCCCATCTCTTGAATGACACACTTTGATTGAAGAGAGCACGTGAATAACCTAGGGAAGGTCTCTCGTAACGGTGCATTTCCAATCCAATGATCCGACCAAAAACTCGTTCGGCCACCATTCCCCACTTTCTTGACAAAAATCTTTGGGATCCACTCACCCACGACATCCTTCTCAACTCCCAACCCAACAAGATCCTTCCACCATAAGGAACACAAGGTAGCCCTCCCAAGCGACAATTGTAAACAATCGACCTCCCCGTACTTTGCCTTCAAAACCGATTGCCAAAGCATTCCCTTTTCAACCATAAGCCGCCACCTCCATTTAACTAACAAGGCCAAGTTAAACCATTTGAGATCCTTCACTCCGAGCCCCCCCTCATTCTTCGGTCGAAAAACATCCTTCCAACTTACCCAAGGAATTTTTGTTTTCTCACCAAAAGAGGCGCCCCACAAGAAATTTCGTTGGATACGGACAATAGCTTTCTTCACCCTTAACGGCATTTTAAGGTAGGAAAGATAAAACACCGGTAAGGATGTTAACACTGAATTAATAAGGACCACCCTCCCCCCAAGGCTAACAAACCGGTTTTTCCAAGATAAAAGTCTTTTGTCAATCGACTTTATCACCGGTTCCCAAGTTGCAAACTTTCGCGGATTTGCCCCCACCGGGAGCCCCAAGTAGACAAATGGCAAAGTGCCAATTTTACAATGAAGAAAATTCGCTGCATTTTCCAAGAAGTCACTTCCCACATTCACACCATACAATCTACTTTTGGAGAAGTTCACTCTAAGCCCCGAAATTAACTCAAACCACCGTAAAATTGCCTTCATAGCCCAAAGATTTTCCGCGCACGCCTCTCCAATGAAGAGGGTGTCATCCGCATATTGGAGATGAGAAACCATAACCTCCGAACTAACTTTGAAGCCTTTGAAAAAATTCAAGGAAAACGCCTTTTGAGTAAGAGCACTAAGCCCTTCCGCCACGAGAAGGAAAAGGAACGGTGCGAGCGGGTCACCTTGTTTAAGACCTCTCTTAATATTAATTTCCTCCGTTGGACTACCATTCACCATGACCGACAACCTCCCATTGCACACACAAGCTTTCATCCATGCCCTCCATTTGTCACCGCACCCTACTCTTAATAACATATAATCAAGGAAGCTCCAACTAACCGAGTCATAAGCTTTCTCGAAATCGACTTTAAAAATAACACACTCCTTTTTCGCCCGCTTCGCATAATCAACCACTTCATTTACTATCATCACCCCATCGACCAAATGCCTACCTTGAAGAAAAGCCGATTGACATTGAGATATTAGGGGGTTCATCACTTTCCCAAGCCTATTAGCTAACACTTTAGCCAATAGCTTATAAAGACTTCCAAGAAGAGAAATAGGGCGGAAGTCCCCCATCTTATGCGGACTCAACACTTTGGGGATCAAAGTGACAAAGTAGGACAAGAAGGCCGTAGGAAGTCTAGCCGAAGAAAAAAATTCTCCAAAAAGACCCAAGATATCGGTCTTAAGTAATCCCCAAAAGGATTTAAAAAATGCAAAGTTAAACCCATCCGGCCCCGGGCTTTTGTTTCCGTCCGCCAACCTAATAACCTCATACACTTCCTCCTCCGAAAAGGCTTTTTGAAGGTCTCCCATCTCCTCAAGAGTCAAATGTTTAAAAGCTAATCCATCTAACTTTGGTCTTTTCCACACCACCTCATCAAAATGCCCATTAAAAAATTCCACCACCTCCTCCCTAATATCCTCCGGTTTAGTCAACCACTCCCTCCCCCTTTTAAGACCAACAAGAGCATTTGTTCTCTTACGACTCCTAACACAAGCATGAAAAAAGCCGGTGTTAGCATCTCCTTCACGAAGTCACCGCACCCTTTATTTTTGGAACTCTAAACTATCTTTACTTTTCAACAAAAGCCAAAGATAATTAAACTTCACTTTTCTAGCCTCTAATCCTTCCTCCGACAACCCAACCGTCTCCCCCTTCAACTCCAACGCCTCAATCTCCTCCAAAAGAGCACCAATTTTATTGTCAACATGCCCATAGACATCCTTGTGCCAAGATTTAAGCACACCTTTAAGATGCTTAAGCTTCTCCTTCAAGACAAAACCCTTTCGCCCCTCCACCACATTTGATCGCCAATCATCCTCCACCACCTTTTTTAAGCCCCTATTTTCTAGCCAAAAATTATTAAATCTAAACGGTTTTGGTCCCCAATCATACCCTAAATATTTTAGAATTATAGGGCAATGATCAGACACATCCCGTTTAAGGCCCCAAAGAGAGACCGACCCCCACTCCTCAAGCCAATTAACCGAAACCATCATTCTATCTAGTCTACTCATACATCGCCCATTCGGTTGAACCCAAGTGAACTTTCTTCCCATCAAATTAAGGTCCACCAAACCTAGGTTATTCGTGAAAATATTAAATAACCGGCTATCCTCCGCCCACACCTCGCCCCCTCTAACACCCCTCCTTTCCTCCCGGCTCCGAACTGAATTAAAGTCACCCGCAATGCACAAGAGAGACGTCTCATACACCCTTGACATCACCAAGAGATCAATCCAAAGAGCCTTTTTATGACGAATTATACAAGGGGCATAAACATTAATAACTACACACATTGAATTTTTTACTCTCCACCTCAACACAACGCCCAAGTAGCCTTGCCCATGGAAGGAAGACACCAACGAACATTTTGTTCTATCCCACATAGTGATCAAACCTCCACTTCTCCCCACCGCCGGAACACTACACCAACCTACATTATCGCCTCCCCATAACAAGGCACATATTCTATCATCCACCATCTCAAGTTTAGTTTCTTGAATCACCATTACCTCCACCTTCTCCCGAATAATCAACTCTCAAACTTTTCTTTTTTTAATTCTCCCCCCCAAACCCCTCACATTCCAAGAAGCGACTAACATTAAGACACCTCTTCCTCCTCCCAATCTTCCACAATATCATCATCTTTTGCTTCCATCTCGATTAGTTTTTCCACCATTGAGATACGTTCCGCATTTGTGGACACACCTAAATTAATGCCAATATTGAAAAGACGCTCCGCTTCTTTTCGATATCGCCTATATTTCTCTTCATTTTCCCCATTTGATTCACCTTCCAATAGGGCCACCTCCAAGGAATCCACTGCCACCGTCATCCTCTTTTCGCCTTTCTTATGTTGATCACAAATAGGAGAGATTACACTGCCTGACTCAATGCTCTGTGCTTCCAAATTCTATACCCGTGCTATCTTCTTTGTTTCTTTTTTAGCGTGATGCCCTTTTAGTGTTTTGTATAATTGCTGCAAACCGTTCTGCTTTTGGCAAAACTCCAAACCCTCCAGCTACAGTACCGTTCCCCCCCTCCACACCTTCTTTTCCTTTAAATTTTTTCAGCCTCTTCTGTTTTCTTCCCGCCCCTCCCTTAACAGCAACAAATTTAATTCTTAAATTTTCTTCACAGGCCAACTGGGCTATCTCTTGGCTATTTAAAATGTTAACAGGGGAATTTTCAGATTCTCCAGTTGACATAGGTCCAACCAGCCCAATATGTTTAACTGATCCACCTCCCTTTATTAAGCTTCTATTTCTCATATTTGTTTTAGGTGTTAATATTACTTCAGCCTTGTCAGCCAAAATAGTATTATTAGATTGTATACCCAGCCCATCCTCTAGGCCCAAATGCATAACCTCTTTACTAGGCCCACCTTGCAACCCCTCTTCTTGTCTTGTTCGCGTAACCTGATTCACTTTTCTACTCTTCTCCAAATAATCAGCCGCCGATAACTCCCCTTCTTCCTCTTTTGACCCATCATATCCTTCCTCATCTAACCATGTCAGAGCCAAATATTTGTTTTCATCTGCAAAGGTCTCCCCTACCCCAACGTCTTCATTGTCTGGTACGCCACCCTCCCCCAAAGAGAAAGCATTAGTCTCCATCATCTGACCCACGTTCTGTACACCTACTCTGGCCTTGTCTTTTGCTACTGGGTATAGCTTCGTTTTGACCGCTGGATAAAACCTCAATTCTCGGCTTCCAATTTCCGGCGAGGCCGACTGATACCATTCTAACGCCTTACCACCACCGTTATTCTCCGAGCAGGAGCCTTCCACTAATTCATCATCTGACGCTAAAACTACTCCAATCAAACCATCACTGTAGAGTTGTGGCTTGTTCTTCCGAAAACCCCTCAAATCTGAATCACCAAGCTTTTCCTCAATCACCCTAATTGAAAATCTCAGATCTTCAACTTGGATGCAAAGTGAGCAATCAACACAGTCCTAGGAGGGAACTGAAATCTGCACGCGCGCCACATCTAGCCGCACCTGATTTTCGGTATCTCCGTCAATGGCTACCACAGTACCCAGCTTATGAACAAGTTTCTGAATACAGTTGCTACCCCAAGCATGAGGAGGGATTCCAAAAATTCTGACCCAAACCCTCCTTCCAGTTGGTTGTATGGTTGGTTTCCATCTTTGGATTTCTGAAAAAATCTTCATCCACCAGTCCCGGTCTTTATCTAAAGCTTCCTTCACACCACCTTCGATAGGACTCGACAATAACATCAAATTCGAACCCAGCAACTTCGCTTGAATGGGATGGAAGCCTTTCATATTAATCTTCACTTGAACGTTCTCCGCAAACTCGCCATCACGTAAGGTACCCACATAGCTATGTTTTAGCTTAGCCATATTTGTTGATTCTGTTTCCACAACTAAGATGTTATCCTCAAGAGTTGTTTTTTGCTCCTCAACATTCATCTGCCGTGGTTGCTTCTGTGTTGAGATTTGTGCAGGAACTTCCTTCTGTTCCTTCTCCTTCACTTGTACTCCCTCCATCACATCCTTAAATGAAACATTCCTCCTTACACGTTCACTCCATACAGCTCCTCTTCCTTGTTGTTGTTCTATAGAATCATCAATTTTGTGCTCTGGCTTAGCTTCCCCTCTTCTAAAACGTGATATATTGGCTCTAACCTTGTAGGTTCCAAGCCAAGTTCCTTCAATCTTCTGCAGCAGCTCCTCCACATCCCTAACATCTGCAAATCTAGCGAATCCAAACCGTTTACCAAGTTTGTTTCTCTTCGCCGGAATGAATACTTCTCCCACCTTCCAATAGCTAGCGAAAATTTCCCAAAGTTCCTTTGCCGTAACATCATCAGGGAAATTCGTTATGAAATAAGTTGTTGTGTTGTCTTCACGATTCCTGTAGCCTATTGTTTCCGGATTTGATGACTTGAAAAAAGGTTTGTTACCTGATATGGAGTTTGTTGAATTCTTTGTGTTAGAATTCAAAAACCCCTCCCTCCACTCCCTCTCTCTCTAACTTTCTCTCTCATCAAATCAAATGTTGTGTCTTGAAAAAAATAACATTAGCTCAATGCAATAGTATTATGAAACATGTCTACTTAATTCAATCGGACACATTTTATGTTATATTTGAAAGGATTAAATATGTTTTTGTCCCTTTAAATATACTAACTTTTGTTTTTAATAATCTAAAAAATTAAATTTTCTGTTTTCAATTTTAATTCCTTTTTTTAATAAAAGTACAGGGCGCATATTTCAACTAATTTTTTGATGATATGTCGTTGATAATACCTTAAAAAATTATTAGTTTAATAATTTATTCTTTAATTTTTATTAATTTATTTATAACTTCAAACTAAAGATTAATTTATTTATAACTTCAAATTAAGTATTAAATAGTAAAATTATTAAATTAATGATATTTTACAGTTTTAATTAATAATGACATGCATGTCATAAATAATTAAATCAAAGTTAATCTAACTACTATATATGGCCTAAAATTGGTATTTTAGAACATGTTACGTGAACTTTTATAAAAATATGGCTTAAAATTGAAAACAAAAATTTAAAAACCAAAGTTTAAAGAAAACTATCAAAAAATCTAAAAATAAAACTTAATGTATTTGAAGCAATTAAAAACATATAGGTAACTGTTACCAGAAAAAAACATATAGTTAACCGTATTTTGGTTCCATAATGTAACAGAAGTGAGGACAAAAAACTGTTAATTTTGGTTCGTAATTGATGCTGAGTTTGGTAAGGAGGACTATAGTTTGATCTCGTAATTATGTTTGAGAGGGGTTGATACTATTTGATTTCAGAAGTGATTCACACACCATATTAAATTAATGGTGAAAACAAAATAATAAATGAGAACAAAAACACAAGTTTTGGTAGTAATCATAAGCATAATATTCAGAATAATTCGGCGGACGGGAATAAGAGTCCGGGTCCGGATGGTTACAATTTTGGTTTCCTTAAGTCATTTTGGGGGTTAATTAAGTCCGATATATTGGGGCTTTTTGGAGAGTTCTTCTCTTCGGCTAAACTCCCGAAGTGCTTTTCTTCTTATTTTGTCACTTTGATACCTAAGGTGATGTCTCCTCATACTTTGGGGGAATTCCGTCCAATTTCCCTTCTCGGATGCATTTACAAACTTGTGGCTAAAGTCCTTGCTAATAGATTGGGTAAAGTCATGAATTCGGTAATATCTCCTAATCAATCGGCGTTTCTTAAAGGTCGGCACTTGGCCGATGGGGTGGTGGTGGTTAATGAAGTGGTGGATTTAGCGAAACGTGCGAAAAAGGAATGTGTGATTTTTAAAGTTGATTTTGAAAAGGCTTATGACTCGGTAAGTTGGAAGTTTCTTGATTACATGTTGATTAAAGTGGGGTGTGGGGATAAATGGAGAGCGTGGATGAAAACTTGTGTGTGTAATGAGAAGTTGTCGGTGTTGGTTAATGGGAGTCCTACGGAAGAAATTAATATTAGTAAGGGCCTTAAAGAAGGTGACCCTCTCGCGCCATTTTTGTTCCTCCTAGTGGCGGAAGGGTTAAACTCTCTCATGCAAAGGGCGGTCTCTTTGGGTTTTTTCAAAGGTTTTAAAGTTGATTCCGAGGTGACGGTTTCTCTTCTCCAATATGCGGATGATACCCTCTTCATTGGAGAAGCATGTGTGGAGAATCTTTGGGCGATGAAAGCTATCTTAAGGTGGTTTGAATTAATTTCGGGTCTAAAGGTGAACTTTTCAAAGAGTAGGTTGTATGGCGTGAATGTGGATACAAATTTTTTGGAATATGCCGCGGTCTTTCTTCATTGCAAGATTGGCCGGTGGCCTTTCATCTATTTGGGGCTTTCGGTGGGTGCAAATCCGAGATTGCTATCTACTTGGGAGCCGGTGCTTAACGCGTTAGAGAGAAGGCTCCTCTCATGGAAAAATAGTTATGTTAGTCTTGGAGGTAGGGTGGTCCTTCTTAATTCGGTGTTGGCTTCCCTTCCGGTTTTCTACCTTTCATATCTTAAAATTCCTACTAAGGTGAGGAAAGCGATTATTCATATTCAAAGGAAGTTCTTGTGGGGCGGATCGCTTGGTGAGAGGAATAAAATTTCGTGGGTTAGTTGGAAGGATGTTTGTCGCCCGAAGACCGAGGGGGGCCTCGGAGTCAAAGACATTAAATGGTTTAATTTAGCTTTACTAGCTAAGTGGAGGTGGCGTATTTTGTCGGGGGATGACTCGCTTTGGACTAAGGTTTTGAGGGCCAAATATGGGGATATTGATCGTGTAGATTTACCCATTGGTCGGAGGAATTTATGTTCACTTTGGTGGAAGGATATGGTGAGTTTAGGTGTAGATAAAGAGGTGGTGGGCGATTGGTCCCGGAGTATCTTTGTAAAGAAGGTGGGGAATGGGTGTAGGACGAGATTTTGGTTGGATCATTGGATTGGAGATGCACCTTTGTGTGAGAAGTTTCCTCGCCTTTTCAATTGTTCTCTTCAACCGGATTGTTTAATTCATGAGATGGGCGTTTGGAGGGGTGAGAGGTGGGTTTGGAGTTTCACGTGGAGGAGGGAGTTTTTTATTTGGGAGCAAGATATTTTTTTGAGGTTTAATGATTTACTCGACGGCAACAATATCTCTAGAGTGGCGGATTCTTGGTCCGTCGCGTTGGATGGTGGATTCTCGGTTAGTGCTCTTTATGCATTTTTTTATTCTAGCTATATTCCTCCTCATTCTTTGTTGTTGGCTTCTCCGAATTTGATAGCTCGTATTTGGAAAAGTTGGGCTCCCTCTAAAGTCATTGTCTTTTCTTGGCAAACCCTCCTCGGGCGTCTTCCGACTCGTTCTAATCTTGCTCGGCGGGGTGTGGTGCAAAGGCGCGGGGGTGAGTTTTGCGTTTGTTGTCATGGAGTTCTGGAGACGGAAAACCATCTTTTAGTTTCTTGTCCGATTGCGTGGGCGGTGTGGTGTAAGGTGTTTAGGTGGTTTGAAGAAGTCACGGTGATGCCAGATAATATTTCGACTTTGTTTGAGTCCTTCCTTGTTTCTCATAGAAAAGGGAAGCGGGGCGCGAAAGGCATTATTATGGTTTGGCATGCGGTTATTTGGATGTTATGGAAAGCTAGAAATGAAGCAATTTTCTGGGCTAAGACTCTAGATGTCGATAGTATTTTCGAAGGTATAAAATATGTAGCTTGGAAATGGTTATTGGCAATCAAGGGTAACTCTCCTTGCCTCTTTTATTAATGGAGTACTCATCCTCTTGATTGTATTCTTAGGTAGCTTGTTGTTAGGTGGGTTCCGGAGGTTCCTTTTCCAGTAGTGGTGTTGTATTATTTGGTTTCGGTAGAATTTTGTCGGTATTTTTTTCTCCCCTGAAGGTGGAGTACTCCTTGTACTTTAATCCTTTTTTATATATATAATTCATTCTGCCGTTTCAAAAAAAAAATAATATTCAGAATAATAGTATATATATATAGTAGCAACTAAAAAACATAAAAGTTTAAAATTAGCATTTTCATCGTGTACAAAACAATTCTACATATAGAAAAGGAAAAGTGATTGTTTGAGTACATATGATGAAATAGGTAATGGAACAATCCATTTTTCATAGTTTTAAATTTCTTCACAATTTGCTGAACTTAACCTCAACCCCATCAATAGGGGCAGGATGTGAAAGATAACCTATATCTGCGTTTGGATTAATGAGCTCCCACCTGCATTAAAAAAACCAATTAGTTCGTAGCTCAATTTTTTTTTACATTGATTGAGTGTATCTTTGATTTATCATAGTGGATATATCAAAATTATCATGATGCATGCATCATAATTTTACAAAAATTGTAGCTAGAATATATTTTTTAAAAATTGCAATTGAAACATTACTTGTATCCTATGGACAAATGATGAAGCAGAACTGCAAGTTGAATTCTGGCAAGCGTATTTCCGGGGCATAGTCTTTGTCCACCTCCAAATGGTTGGTATGATCCCAGCTTTGCTGGCTCCTAAGAATTATATATAAAATTATCATCACTCACAAAATAATTTAGAAAAAAAAACATTAACTAGGACATTAATAATGTGGTAAATGAGCTTGAGATAAAAATAATTTATTTGAGAGAATTTTAGTTTAAAATCTGACCTTTTAAAGTAATTATTATTTTTATTATCAAAAAAGTAATTATTGTTTAAATTTTACACATTTTTTTACCAAATTGATTTTTCATGGAAGCAGATAAGAAAATACGAAAAATGAAAACCTAAAAATGTAAATTAAGAAAAAGTCATGATACGTACATCCCATCTATCAGGATTAAAACACATTGGATCTTTAAAGTTCTCAGGATCTGTATGAAGATAACGGAGGAGGAGAATTATATTCCATCCTTTTGGTATCTTGTAACCTACAAAAATATACCTTAGTTTAAATCACAAAAATATTACAGGTAATAAACTCTCCATACAAGTGCTCACTATATATAAAATAAAAACACTCTCCATAGAGGATATATTTAATATATAATTTTTAACATATTTTTGAAGAAAATTAATATGAATAAATTTATTAAAGTCAAATATTTTTTTTAACTATCTAGAAAATTATAAATTTATTTGATAATGTCTTACAAAATCTTGGTGGTTTATTCTCAATAAAACTATTGACCTTTTGAGCTTAAAATAATATTGACCATAAAATGAATGTAGTTAATTTGAAATTTCTAAAGAAATATGTTTAATCTCATAAAAAAAGTAAGAAAATGTGTATAATCAACAAATGAAAATAAAATAAAAATGGAGAACTTTCTCAAAAATTGCAACCACTTACCTTTATAATTGACTTCAGTGTCAACTTTTCTGAAAGCACATGCTGCAACATTGGCCATTCTTATCACTTCTTCAACAACCTATGTGTTAAAAATAATATATTATAATGAAACTAAACTTTTGTACTGCACTAATTACATATTATATATGCAAAACCTTAACAAAATGAAATACCTTGTTTGTGTATTTTAAATTGGAAACATCTTTAGGTGTGATAAAATCCTCTGGATTTTTCTTTCTCAAAGCCTCGTTCTCTTCCTATAATTGCAAACAAAAAATTGAGTGAAAAAGTTAAACTTAACAAACTATTGTTGGAACTATAAGTTTAAAATTGTTTTTGTGATCCTTAATTTACTACCGCCAATTAATTTTGTAAGAGATCATTCACTTTTTAAATTCATTAAATAATTGATGTATCTTATTTATATAATATAAATTAGATACACCAATTATTTAATCTAAAAAATAAATTATCTTGTATAAAAAGGATCAGTGATATATAGTATTGTAGCCAAATGCAATTTAAAAAGAAAAAAATATAACCAACAATAAAATTAGAGAAATTACAATTTTTTTTTGCAATTCTAACATTTATAGCAAAAGAATTAGAGATGTACTTAATTTTTGCCTCATTTTTGTTGTTAATTCAACTGCTTTTAATAAAATTAATGCAATTGTAACTGATGTCACAATGTTATTGAATAAAAATAAACTATACATAGAATATAAAAAAAATAAAAATAAATAAACTATACATAAGACTGAAATTTAGCATACCCTTAGCTTTTTTAACACAATTGGATACTTGTCAAGAAGGTATATAGCCCACATTGATACAAGAGAAGTTGAGATATATCCAGCAGCCACTAGAGAGGCAATGTTGTCTACAACTTCTCTGTCACTTAATTTATCACCTTCACTATCTTCAATTTGTATCAACCCATCCATTAAATCATTTGTTTCCACCTTATTTTTATTCTTTCTATTGTCTAATTCCGTCCAAAACATCTCCTCAATCTTTTTTCTACACTGAAATTTCAAGTACACATGTTAACATAGGTTGAGTAAATTGACATTTTGATCATTGAAATTATAAAGATCATTAATTTAGTCTATCAAATTTACAAAATAGCAATTTAGTCTCTTAAATTAAACAATAGTAGTATCAATTAATTTAGTCTTTTTTTTTTTTAAATTCACAAAAAATTTAAAGGTCGTGATTTTTATTTTGATGCAGCAAAAGACTATTTATAAGTCGATATATATATATATATATATATATATATATATATATATATATATATATATATATATATATATATATATTTGATAAATGTTTACTATAAATAAATGTTTTGATGAAAGATTAAATTGATTGATTTTTTAATTTAAAAGACTAAATTGCTATTTTGAAAATTTGAATGACTAAATTGACAACCTCAGAATATCAAGAAATTAATTGAAACAAATTTGTTGATGATTAGAGTGGTAATTTAGTAAACATGAACCTGAAGAGCATGGTGGTATGCAAAACCAGGAATGTTAATTGGATAAGCTCTCACTCCTAGAAGCAAGGCTTGATATAGCTTATCCATGTTTTGAAGTAATGGGCCTGGCTCCATGCTCATGAATAACTTCCCAATGTTATCAAATGTAAGCTGCATCAAATTTTATTAATGGCTTAGTGTAATAGCATTTTCCTTATTTTAATAAGCTCCCTAAGTGTTTAATGAGAAATTGAACATGAATATTGCATGGTAAAAAACAACAACAACAAAATATAAGGGGAAAATGGATATTAGAATAATATTAAATGATTGGGGTGATAGATATGCGGAGACATTCCAAATAATTTGCAGACTCGGTTCTAATATTAAAAATTTGGTCTTTATAATAAGAAATACAAAATTCAAAACTACTGTTTAATTTTTATCCATATTTTTTTTGGTAAAGTAGTTTTGTGGACTCATACACTTTAAGTGTGAATAAGTGAAGAATTTGGGGTTCATACCAAACCCCATCACCTCCAATGACGTCACGATTCTCGAATAACACAAAATATAATATGTGAGACTCAAACCAGCAAGCATGCATATGACTTCACACAAATGACGCAACCATTAACTAATAACACATTATATCATTTTAAACAGTTAATTAATAATGAAACATTGTCCACAAATATTTTGAGCCCCCCTATGTTTAAAGTCATGTGTTGAGAGTCATGATATCAGCACATATGACCACTCTTTAAGTATGTACTCCTTCCGGCCATATTTGTAAGTAAAAATTCATTTTTTAAATTCATTCGGTAACAAATACTATATTTTATCTATATTTATAGGTCAACTATATCAATTATTTAATAAATCTTAAAAAATGCATTTCTACTTATAAATACGATGAAGAGAGAATATTCAACAAAATTCCAAAATACGAGAATATTCACAATAAAACATAGTTGTACCAAAAATATGTCAAAGATTAAGATCCAAATACCTTTTGGGTTTCAATCCTAGTATTGATTTTACCCTTTTTTGCCCAAGATTGAAAAGCAGCAACCATGCGAGGTTGGACAAGAGCAGCAATGCGGTTTAGAGCCTCAGGCCGATTGATAGCATTGGTAACAAAGCTACGGACTCGTGTATGAGCCTTCCCATGGACAGCAACCAATGAACTTCTGCCCATAAGTTCGATTGTAGGCCATTCTGCTTTGAAAGTTTCCTCTTTATGTAGCACATATTTGTGAACACTTGCATTGTATACTATGATTGATGGTGTTCCAAAAAGGTGTGTTCTAAACATGCCTTCTCCATCACCATATCTGTTTAATATATTTGGACACAAGTTATTTACATATACATAAACTCATATATATCAAATTTATGTATTCTTTTTTTGATAAATTTGTATATGTTAGTCATTTTTCGAAATAAAAAATAATAATATCTTTAAAAAACAATTTTCTCTTACAACTATGTACTCTCTTTTTACCCCTACTATAATAACCAGATTTTGTGACAAACCAATTTACAATTCTTTTATAGGTAAAAATTAGTAATTAATTAGTTTGTTATGTTAATAGTTTTTATTTGTTGAGTTTGAACTCAAACTTAAATTTTTTGTAGTTTTTAATTCAAATTAGTTGAGCTACTAACAACCAACCCAATCCAACTCTTGATTAGTATTGATTATTAAGGTGAAGACAGTCCAAGGTAGAGAAAACTTTAAGACCCAAAGAACACTTATAAAAATATTTCTATTTATCTCCCTTCAAAGACACTAGCTAAAAATGAAACTAGAATTTAGATTCTAGAATCTAGAATCTCTTACATTCAAGATCTATTTTTTTTTATCACTAGAACAAACCTTTAAAGTTATAACTTATAACCAAAGGATTACTATTTTCATAATCTTAACAAATTTATGTAAAAAATCAAAACAAATTTATTTACAAGACATTTTTTTATAATAATTTTCATAAGACATTACTATTTTTATAGGACATTACTATTAATTTTAGAAACTAGGTTGACTTCTGATAGAAAAAGAAACTAATTTCAAAAGGTTTTTCCATAGAAAACTATAGTTGCTATAATTAGGTTTTTTTAGTGTTCATTTTATTAAAATCAAATAAAATATGACCCTTGACATTGGCTATAGAACCTAAACTTACTTGCGTCTCTTAGCATTAATAAAATCATCTGGTCGTCGAACAATTTTGAAATACCAAAGAAAACTTATCATTTCACCAATGAGAGGAAAACCCATGTGGCCTGGTGGCAATTTTGTAGCTGATTTTGAGCATTTCAACTTGAGAGGAACAACATACCAATACTCATTCCACCACCATAACACAAACCCAATTGCTAAACCCAACCATCCTAAGTAAATTGTATCCATATTGTAAACTTTTTTTTCTAGATCTATGTTGCTGAATTAATATACATGTAATTATCATGGTATATTTATAATAGTACTCCTTTGTTTTAGGTAAGATTCTTAATCGTTTATTCCTTCATCTCATAGTTACCTTCAAACAAATATTGAACCTTACTTGCTTCATTTGACAAAAAAACAATTGGCATCAAACAAATATCTTATTGTTTTTAATCCACGATGATGCTTTTTTTCCTTGGGAATATTCTATGTTTCATCCAAAATGATTGCAAGATGACACACACAAAAACTATAAAACTTGTACTCCCTTTTGAGGAAAGAGTGATTATGTGGGAATATTCCCTTGAAAGGAGATTGTTTCATCGAAAATAATTGAAAGGAGATTGCAAGGCATAGTTTGATAAGAGTGATTATGTGGGTTCACATATATATTTTAATGACTAGTTTAATGTCAACTATTGATTTTAATCTAAAGGTTGATATTCAATCCTCTCATTATCAAACTTCCTCTCACTTGATGTTCTCTCTCTCTCTATATATATATATATGAGACTGTTAACTTCCCCCGACGGCCTGCCTAAAATTATGTGAGAGGAAGTTAGCAAGTATACTCTCATTAAATATTGACTAAAAAACCAATTATAACAACTCAAACCAATTTTAAACACAGGGATAATTTTGTAATCCTCCTTTAATTAATTAAAAACAAAAGGAAAAACCCTTGTCACACCTAAATCTCCACCTTGGACAATTTTGTATTTTTTTTAAGGTCACATTACAAATGGCAAACAACATCAGCAATCAACCAATTTACACTAGAATTTAGATGCAATCCCAAGCTTATGAATCAGTTCTTTATTAAGAAGAGAACAATGATACTCTTTTTGGTCTTTAATATAAGAAAAAATTTACTTTTTAGATTCATTGAGTTTTTAATGTATCTAGTCCATATTATAGGTTAGATATATTAAAAACCCAATAAATCTAAAAAGCAAAAATTTTCTTATATTAAGGACCAGAAATAGTATCACCGAAATAGCATCGACATCAACAATACAAATGATTAACTATATATGCCTCTCTATTCAAATAAACTCACTTATCAGAGAGAGAAAAAACCATACGAAGTCTACTTTTTTGTGACTAAACCGGCGATGTTTACTTTGGGTGAAGAAGGTTTTTATTTTTGTTTTTAATTAATTAATACAAAATTACAAAAGTAACCTTACGAGTTATGTTGGTGTTTATAGATATAATTGGTTTTTACGTAAATATATATATATATATATATAACGTTATCATATTTTATATGCAGAATCAACCGAAGTTTGAGTCTTGAACACTCTATTTATTTATTTTAAAAAGATAACCATACTACTAACCTAAACTAATATTTGGGGATCCGTTGATTTATGGAGTAACTCTGAGATGAGTTATTCCGTTTAATATCTTATTATTCACGATAAATTTCATCAATACAATCTTTGATTATTATTATTATTATATATTAATGATCAAGTACACACATTTTTATATAAATTTAAAACTCGTAGATATGTAATCTAAACATTGATATTTACATTTACTACTCCCTCCGTACCACTATGTTGTTTTGAAAAAAACTTTGTACCACAATATATGTCATTTTACATTACAAATATAAAATTAGTTTTGATATTTCTAAATTACCCAAACCTATATACTTTTTTATCAACAAAAGTTACTACTCTCTCTAACTTTATTAATTTTCCATATGCCAACAAAGAGATAAATAGAGAAGTTATATATTGTCAAGAGTAAAAGAGGAAAAACGTATATAATTTTGACAAGATTCTTAGAAGTTACAAATTTCTTAATATGCGTAAAAATGTTGGAACAACATGTATTAAATAAAAACTTTTAATTGAACGGTTGGACTGATGAAAATCTCATCGTAAATAATAAGATATTAAGCATATTAACTCATCTCATAGTTACTCATAGGGTCAATGAATCTCTCATAATTTCGCCTAGAATCAACATATACCTTTTTATTAGTTCAAAGTAGTTGAACTATTCACTCTCACATATTAACTTCAAAGTAACTATTTGATACAAATCGTTAGTTGATTTAGTGGTGATAATCGCTAAACTTAATAGTGAGGTCCACGGTTCAATCTCCGCAACTGCGATCAAAAAGAGGTTAAAACTATTTAATGCCAGAACTAACTCCCAATTAAACCGGTGGTGAATTTTTTTTTTTCTTTTTTTGATACATCTTGTGTTCTTCATCTTCTTTTGACCAACACATAGCATACTCACCCACATGGTCACATTCACTATATGACCCGACCCAAATCCATAAAATCACTTTCCAATTTCACACCAAACAAACGTCATTTCCATTTCATCACTCAAACGAATCACCCAAACCCGAAAACCCGAATCAACATACCAAATACCTATACCCCTCGTCAAAATTTCAAACTCCCGCTCCATTCCCTTCATTCGAATTTCAAACCCCAAAAACAACCGTTAGATTCTATCACCTCTCTCTCTCTTCAAATCAAATTAAAATCAAACCCCTTCCATTCATTTCCATCACACACACACACACACTCCCTCTCTCTCTCCCTCTCTAACTCTCGAAATCTCCGACGACACCACCTCCGTGTCAACCACCACCACAACCACCATGGAAAAACAACCACTCCAACCAAGCACCACCGCAAACATTCCTTCGAAAACAATCGAAGAAATGTACCAAAAGAAATCACAGCTCGAACACATTCTCCTCCGTCCAGATACCTACGTAGGTTCAATTGAAAAACACACTCAAAATCTCTGGGTTTACGAAAACGAAGAAATGGTTCACCGATCAATCTCCTACGTTCCTGGACTCTACAAAATCTTCGACGAGATTCTCGTTAACGCTGCTGATAACAAACAGCGAGATCCGTCTATGGATTCGTTGAAGGTTACGATAGATCCAGAAGCGAATACGATTTCTGTTTACAATAACGGTGACGGTGTTCCGGTGGAAATTCATCAAGAAGAGAAGGTTTATGTTCCTGAGTTGATTTTCGGTCATCTTCTTACTAGTAGTAATTATGATGATAATGTGAAGAAAACTACTGGTGGACGTAACGGTTATGGTGCTAAGCTCACGAATATTTTCTCGACTGAGTTTGTTATTGAGACAGCTGATGGTCGTCGTTTGAAGAAGTATAAGCAGGTAGTGATTCGTTGATTCAGATTATGTTGATTTGCATGTATTTTCTAGCGATGGATTTGGTTTCAGATTTGATAATTAGTTAGTATTTTTTGTAATTTGATTGGATTTTTTGATTTAGGATTCACCTAGGGTTTTGAATGTTTGATGTTATGAACTGAAATTGATTTTGAGTTTGTTGATTTTAGGATTTGCTAGGGTTTTAATGTTTAGTGTTATGAACTGAAATTGATTTTGAATTTGTTAGGGTTTTAATATTTGGTGTTATGAACTGAAATTGATTTTGAATTTGTTGATTTTGAATTTGTTGATTTAGGATTTGCTAAGATTTTCAATGTTTGGTGTAATGAACTGGAATTGAAGTTGATTGTGTATATAGTATGGTGCTAGGGTTTTAAATCTTTATAATGATGAGCTGGAATTGAATTTGTTGATTTTGGATCTTGCTAGGGTTTAGATGTTCGGTGAACTGACATGAACTTAAGTTTTTGTTTGTTTGATTGATGATTATATTTTGGTATATCCTCAGTGGGTGACTCGATTTTGGGGCATACACTGTAGAATCAATGTAGTCTATGTGTAAATTTAGGTATGCTAATTGTGGACTTACAATCTTGTTATGGTTTTAAATATTAATGGAAATAGCTGAAGGTTGGTGGTACGCTTGACTATTGTAAGGTTGATTTTTAATTTATATCTGCTTTTTTCATTTTTGTGTTAACATACCAGAACTGTAGCAGTATTTGTTTGAGTCTCGGTATTTGATTCTCGTGCTTTTCTTTCTTCTTCCAGTGCTCTTTATTTTAATTAATGATCAATGATGATTAACTGATTAGCTGAAGTTTGGGTATATATTTGACTGTTCTGAGGTATATGCTCAGTCAGTACTTTCATTTTGGTGCTAACATTGCAGCATCAATGGAATGATTTGTTTTAGTTTTTGCTTTCTTTTGAATGGTTCTCCTTATTATGTTTGTAAATCGCAAAGCCTAATTTTCTGTTACTTTAATTTCTGTGCACCTTCAGTATATTATTAGCTTGTGGACCATTCATGAAGCTCTTTATTATATGGTTCTCCTTATTATATGGTTATTGATGATTGTGTGTATTCCTTGTGTTATGAAGGTGTTCTCAAACAATATGGGGAAGAAGTCTGAACCAGTGATAACCAAATGCAAAGCTAGTGAGAACTGGACAAAGGTGACCTTTAAGCCTGACTTGGAGAAGTTCAAAATGACCTATCTTGAAGAAGACGTTGTTGCTTTGATGAAAAAGCGTGTGCTCGACATGGCAGGGTGCCTTGGAAAGACTGTTAAGGTTGAACTCAATGGCACTGTGATTCGTTTTAAGTCATTCCGTGATTATGCTGATCTCTTCCTGAAATCTGCTGAGAAGTTCAAAGCCACGCCCCTGCCAAGGTTTATTTCTATAGATATACAGTTTGAGAACTCCATATGTGTGTGTGAGTGTGTTTTCCCTGTTGTTATATAACTTGATAAACTTGATTTGGTTGTTTATTAGGACTTATGCCAAAGTAGGTGATAGGTGGGAGATTTTTGTGAGTCTAAGTGATGGGCAGTTTCAACAGGTGACTAGTGAACTTTTTAAGTATACTAACATGGAGGTTCTTTGATGTTAATTTTTTTGTCTTACACATTACCTTATTTTTTTACCAGGTCAGCTTTGTTAACTCCATTGCTACAATCAAGGGCGGGACTCATGTTGATTACATCACCAATCAGATTACTGCCCATGTAATGAATAAAGTAAATAAGAAAAAAAAGGATGCCAATGTGAAAGCTCACACTGTAAAGAACCATCTGTGGGTTTTCGTCAATGCTCTTATTGACAACCCTGCATTTGATTCTCAAACTAAGGAGACTCTAACTACTAGACAAGCTAGTTTTGGTTCTAAATGCGAAGTTCCAGAATCGATGCTGAAGGATGGTTAGTAGTGTTTCATTTGTTGGCTGTACTGTGATTAATTAACTGGAAATTGTGCTCTTATTTACAGTCACATGTTTAATCTCTGCAGTTGAAAAATCTGGAATAGTGGACACCCTCCTATCATGGGCGGATTTTAAGCAAAGTAAAGATTTAAAGAAAACAGATGGAACCAAGACCCAGAGGCTTCGTGGGATTGTAAAGCTTGAGGATGCCAATGATGCTGGTGGAAAGAACTCTGAAAAGTGTACCTTGATATTGACTGAGGGAGATTCCGCTAAGGCCCTTGCTGTAAGTGGGTGTCTATTGTGTATATATACAAATACAACAACTAATAGAAAAAAGTATATTTCAAATTTAGGTTTGAATATTGTCATTTAAGTTTTTGTCTACCACAAAGAATGAAGAAATCTTGACTTAATTTAAATTCTTTTATATGAAGATGGCTGGGCTCTCTGTTGTGGGTCGAGACCACTATGGTGTTTTTCCATTGAGAGGAAAATTACTCAATGTGCGGGAAGCTAGCAGTAAACAGATAATGGAGAATGAAGAAATACAAAATATAAAGAAGATTCTTGGGCTGCAGCAAAACAAAGAGTACACAAATGTGAAGTCTTTGAGATATGGTCATTTGATGATCATGGCTGATCAGGTGAGGGAGTGTTACTTAAAAGATCAGTTTATTAATGTTTTGACATTTATGTTCGGTTTCAGTAGGATATGATGAAGCATGACTTTGTACTTTGTACTTTTATTTGTGATTCAGGATCATGATGGCTCCCACATCAAAGGGCTACTAATAAACTTCATTCATTCATTCTGGCCATCGCTGCTTAAAGTTCCATCTTTCATGGTTGAGTTTACCACTCCCATTATAAGGGTTAGTATTATTAAGACTGTATGCTGTATATTTGAATTTTATAAAGAAAACACCATTGAGTAAATGATCTCTTTTGGATATCATATCTATTATCTACATTATCTTTTTCTCTCTTTTTTCATTTGTTTGAGGAGATACAGTTATCTTTTTCTGCAGGCTACTCATTCAAACGGGACAAAACTATCATTTTATTCCATGCCGGAATATGATGCGTGGCATGAAACATTGGAGAATGCAAATGCTTGGAAGATAAAATATTATAAGGTTTGTTGTAATAAGCATGGAGAACCTCCACTATATAAGCGTATGCAGTATAAATGATGAAAATCTTATTTAATAAAACTCATATTTACAACAAATCTTAGAACGAAAATCGGGAAACGTTAATCACATTGTAAGAGTTAACAAATTTATCTTTTCTGGAAAAAGGTTCTGCATATTTATATTTTTGACAGTATGACAATGTAAAACTCACATTATATACAATAAAATATTCATTTATTTTCGTACAGACTTAAATATTTATTTAGTATTTAAAGAAACTTAATTAAATGAACACGTATTCATAAATTGTTTTGCACATTTATTAAAATAAACAGAGTTTATGGAGGGAAAGGGCATGGAAGGTTGTAGGGAAATGTGGATGTTCAGTCTTTGCTTATTTTGTTTTTGCTTTTTGTATAGGGGTTGGGTACAAGTACTCCCCAGGAAGGGAGAGAATACTTTCGAGATCTTGATAAGCACAGAAAAGACTTCATTTGGGATGATGAATTCGATGGAAATGCAATTGAGCTGGCATTCAGTAAGAAAAAAGCTGAAGATCGGAAGACCTGGATTCGTAATTTTGAGGTTTGATGCTTACAATATGTGATTCTGCTAACACAAGCTTATTCTTCTAGGGTGTATAGTTAACATATAGTTTATCATTCAATGGTGTTGCAGCCTGGCACTTGTCGTGACCATGAAGCAAAGCTTATAAACTACAAGGACTTTGTTAACAAAGAGCTTATATTGTTCTCAAGGGCAGATCTCCAAAGGTCCATTCCCTCTATGGTTGATGGCCTAAAACCTGGTCAAAGGAAGATTCTGTTTTGTTCTTTTAAGAAAAAGTTGGTCAAAGAAATAAAAGTTGGCCAATTTATTGGTTATGTGTCTGAGCACTCTGCTTACCACCATGGTGAACAAAGTCTTGCTAGCACAATTATTGGAATGGCACAGGATTTTGTTGGCAGCAACAACATCAATCTTCTCAAACCAAATGGACAATTTGGTACTCGAAACTTGGTGAGATGAACCTGCCCCTTTGTTGTATTATTCATCATTTTCTTTTTTAAATGCCTACTTACTTGATAATTTTCTTTTTCTAGGGTGGTAAAGACCATGCAAGTTCCAGATACATCTACACAGAGCTCAATTCTGTTACTCGTTCCCTCTTCCATGAGAATGACGATAAGCTACTTGAGTACTTGAACGAGGATGGGAGGTCAATCGAGCCAAATTGGTATTTTGTTTCTAAAGGCTATTTTGTTTGTGATTATTAATTAGTAATTTGTTGCAGTTAAGGAACCCCATTTAGAACTGATTCAAAATTCTGTTTGTTACTCCACAGGTACATACCAATTATTCCTTTGGTTCTTGTCAATGGTAGTGAGGGAATTGGAACAGGTTGGAGTTCTTACATTCCCAACTATAATCCACGGGAAATTATTTCAAATGTTAGACGTTTGTTGAGTGGTGAGGAAATGGTGCCAATGGATCCATGGTACAGAGGATTCAGAGGGACCATTGAGAAAAGTGCCAAGGAAGGAGGCTACATAGTCAATGGTTCAGTAGTGGAAATAGATGAACAAACTTTCAGAATAACAGAGCTTCCAATTCGGAAGTGGACTCAAGATTATAAGCAGTTCCTTGAATCCATAACTGATGGGACGCCTAATGTCAAAGATCCTCTCATTGAGGTAACATGACCTATACAATTACTCACCATATACACAGTTGGTTGTTTTGTTCCTTTTGTCATGTGTATATTTTCTTCGTTGCAGGATTTTAGGCAAAATGGGGATGATGCAATTGTAGACATTGAAGTCAAGATGAAGCCAGACAAAATAGCTACAATAATGCAAGAAGGATTATTCAAGAAATTTAAACTGACCAACACTCTTAGCACAAACAACATGCATCTTTTTGATGCAGAGGGAAAAATTAAGAAATTTGAAACTCCAGAACAAAGTATACCCTTCGCTATGCATAATTGTTTTGAATTACAATATCGTTTTATGTTTTTCACACTGCTTATTTTTTGTGTCATTTCTTATGTAGTTCTTGAGGACTTCTACCCACTCCGGATGGAGTATTATGAGAAGAGAAAGGTGAGTTATTGTTGACATTTGATCTTTCTCTATTTTGTACCTATGATTTAATGTGAACTGAAATGCATGTTGTGCATGGTTGCAGAAATATATATTGGCCAACCTTGAACGACTTTTGTTGATTTTGGACAACAAAGTCAGGTTTATATTAGGAGTTGTGCATGGAGAAATTATCGTGAGCAACCGAAAAAAAGCTGAATTGTTGAAGGAGCTGAAGGACAAAGGTTTTACTCCCATGCCGAAGAAAGGTAAATCTGCAGAACCACAAGTTGCAGGGGCAAACGATGACAATTCAGAAGAGCAGGAAGATGGTGAGGAGGATCCTCGATCTCAGCCTGTCAGTGTTGAAGGAGCAACATGGGGTGACTATCAGTATCTTTTATCCTTACCTATTGGAACTTTGACCCTTGAAAGTGTCCAGAAGCTGCTAGATGAAAAGTCTGAAAAGGAAAAAGAGTTTGATGTTTTGACGGGAACCCCGACAAAGTCATTGTGGTTGAAGGATCTAGATGAACTTGAAAAGAAACTTGATGTACGAGACAATTACTTAATTGCTCACTTGTATTTGAAATATTGAAGGTCTGTATTATTATTATTATCATCATCTTTTATTCATTAGTATGATTTATATGCGTTTCAGGAGCTAGATAGTAAAGAGGCAGAAGAGGATCGAAAGAGATCAAGCCAACCAAGTAAAAAGAATGGTTTTGCTACCAAACCTGCAAAGAAGCCGGTACAACCACGGAAGAATACTAAAAAGACACTTGATCCAGAGAATGATAATTCTCCAATGGAAATTGGTAAGCTTGAGTTGTTTTATTATTTATTTTAAGTGTTATCTCTTGAGCATTACCTCTACCGTTCCATCTTTCCCTATCTATTTGGGTATGAACTTTCTCCATTTGTATCATCAGAGAATGCTGTTGGTAAGAAGCCGCCACAACCACGTAAGAATACTAAGAAGACACAAAATGTTGAGCCAGAGAAGGCTAATTCTTCAATGGAAATTGGTAATCCCAAGTTGTTTTATTAATAAATTTTAATTTTAATAATTTGTTTAATCTTTTGAATTTTAATATCAATTTGGATATGAACTTTCTTGATCTGTATCATCAGAGAATACTGTTCAAGTTGCTAAACCAGTTGAAGTTGCAAAACCAAAAGGACGAGCAGGTTCTAAGAAAAATACCCAGAAGGTATGCCAATTACCAATTTCCTGTATTGCTTGTTTGTTTTCCTTCAAATCATATTTAGCCCTTACACTTTCATGTGCCTATCAACAGGAAGCTGATAACGATGATGAAATTCTATCCCTTCAAGAACGCCTAGCTGCATATAACTTTGAATCATCTGGTGAAAAGTCGCAAGGTAAATATTTTTGGGATGTAGTTAAATTTTTTCTCAATCATCAATTCCTTTTCTATGGTAGTATATACTGAAGTTGGTGTTTTCTTCCACAGCCATTGAAAGTGAAGAACCTGTTCCTGCTATGAAAAAACAGATTAACAAAGGGGGTGGTGCAAAAAAGAAGTCAAGTACGATAGTGTTGGAATCAGATAGTGATGATGAAGTTAATGATGTTGACGATGATGACGACTTCGAAGTGCAAGAGAAGGCTGCCCCAGTTAAGAAGGGAGGGAGAAAGCCTGCTGCTCAAAATGCCATGAAGCCTGCAAAGGCACCTGCAGCCCCTAAGAAAAGAAATGTAGGAACCAAACAATCATTGGGTCAAAAATTATTAACTGATATGTTACAGCCAGCTGAAGGTACAGGTACATCACCTGAGAAGAAAGTGCGGAAAATGAGGGAGTCTCCATTTAACAAGAAAAGTGGTTCTGTACTGGGAAGGGCTGCTACCAAGGATATAAGTCCAATTACAGATTTGTCTGAAGATTCTACTTCTAACTCTCCTACTGCAGAGGAGGTGGTTGAGATTGCACCGCCGCCAACAAGGGCTAGACCTCAAAGGGCCAATCGAGCTCAAAAGAAATATGTAGTGAGTGAATCTGAGAGTGAGGATGATGACTCTGATGAGGATGCCGAATTATCTGATTTTGAAGAAGATGATGACTAGACTATTCCTTTCAATTGCGTAACAGTGAAGATGATGAGGGCTGCACTATTTGTTCTGTAATGTAAAACTTTGATCTGTGTCTTGCAGATTTTATTTTCTTTGTCTGATGACTCTGAAATTGTAATTAGTTTGAATGAATGAATCAGATTTATGATTAACCAATAACAATGTTGAATTCCTTGTGAATATGTTTGAATTGAATCATTAACAAGTTTGTTTTCTTACATTTTGAAGATTTCTGATTTTTTTATATTTTAAGTCATTATTATGACAAGTGAATTATCAATTACTGAATCATTACCTGTATCTATGTATATCACAAATTACAAATTGACTCAGGAATTTATCTATTCCTATTTTGCTACCTAAAATTGTTTCTACATCTACACTACCTATCTTTTTCTCCTCATATTGCTACTTTCTAACTAATACTTATTGTTATACGTCATTACAGAAAAGTCTTCGTCTAGTCCATCTATTTCTCCTTTAATCCTATGCTGTTGTATGATCAAAACTGAAACAGTCATCGAGAAGTCTGGTCCTGAAAGAACATCGCCTATTGGTCCAAGCTCAGGACACTGTTGCCAATCATTCATCCCTCTTGTTAAAATAGAGTTCACTCCACCTTCTCTTCCTACAATAACCAATGAATATTGCCCTTCAAATGATTTGAGAATAGAGAATGTCTCTGCCGCATTTGCAAGATGCTTCTCAATGTATGCTATTCTGCCTCCATGTACATGCTTCTCATAGAACTCTGCAAAACATTCATCGTCTAACCGCATATCTTGTTCTTGATCTGGTAGGATTATTCTGTATCCAACTAATCTAGAGGATTCTGCACTTGTATCTACTAAGAGTCTTATTACAGTGAGCTTTACTCCTGGATGTCGCGCAACACGGCTAGCATAGGCAAGTGCTTCTCTATCATCTTTCCCTGCAATGAATATGACTGCCACATTTAATGTCGATTGACGTCTTGATAAATGTTCAAATGATCCAAAGCCTCTATCCACTAGAATTCCAACAGAACAAGGGGCACTTCTTAGGACCTGCCCAAAACATTATTATCTATAGGGTTAAGTCATCAATCACTTACTGAATGTAGTAAACTACAATTTTAAATGTCATTAATCATGACTTTCAAGTATTCAAAGATAGATGATATGCATTAACCATCCTAAATATGTTCATATAAACATGTTTTCATGTATTCAAATATACAATTTATTGTGTAATAAAAAAATACATAAAAAACCTACAATCTATGGTCAAATATTCGTGGTTAATTATGTTCATTTAGTCATTATGGAGTTGCGTTACTTTGTTATACTTCATTAGCCGTTCACTTATCATAATTAACAACACCGTAAATTTAAACTGCGTCAATCGTCCCAATTATTGTCGAATTATTTTTCAAAATAAGACAATTCTTGTTTTAAAAACATTACCTTTCTGTTGACATATCTGAACCCTTGATTACCACCATCCAATGTTCCATCCTGACGCTGACTCCTATGGAATGGTAATATGACAAGAGCAATCATCAAGTCCTCTGCTAAAATACAAATATCTTGTGGCATGTTATTAATTGTTGACAGCGCAATGGTTCTTTTCAATGTAATACCTTCACCGCTATCTAAAACATGTGCTTGGAATGAGTTTGTTATTTTTTCTCTCATATCCATTATTTCCCTGTCTTTTACAGTTGTTGTGAGCAATCCTTCATCCTTCTCAAAACTTGCCGATATTTCGTTGGTTAGTTCAATCATGTCAGTGACATATACTAGAATACCAGGATCTGCTGCCCCTTTTGAAATCTCCACAAAGTTTATGGAAGCAGGAACATTATGAGTTCCATGAACACATAAGAGGATCCTTAGTTCGCTCGATGGATCAAGCGATTGGAGTGCTAATCGACGAGTAGGTGCCCTTTTCTTTGCACGTTTTATGATTTGTGCTACAACTGATGGTGTGTATAAAACTGTCAAAAAGATTGCTATTATCATCCCAATGCATGTGGAAATAGATGTTGCTACTCCACAACTCATCTGTTAATAGTACAAGAACAAGATATGAGCCTCTTATGAGTGAGTATTGAGCCTAACTTATTATCCTTACAAAACCGGCTTCTAAGGTGAGGATTGAGCCCTCACTTATGTTAAGAAACTAAAAGTGTCAAATACAAATGATATAAAAACATTTTAATCGTCAGAACACGGTTTCTCATGTTTTGCTTGACCATATGATATTCTGAAATTACATATTTGCAAAACTTGAAAAGAAAAAAGAGGCATAAGGATTTACCAATTTGATAGCCAAGTAGATATGCAAATGTCCCTTTGTAGTAAGAAGCAATCCTATTGCAGTTGCTTCAGGCCAACGAAATCCTTGTACTGCCCCAGAAATAAGTGCTCCAGAAATTTTTCCAGCTATTGAGATAGCCATAAGCATAAATATTTCTATCCAAGAATTAGCACTACCAGCTCTAAACTTCCTCATATCAGCTTCAAACCCAACCCACAAGAAAAAAATTGGAAAAAAAATTGTATTCAACAAATAGTTGATTTTTGTGATAAACCATTTTGAAACTCTACCTTCTCTAGGAAAACAAACACCTATAAGAAATGCACTTAAAATTGGAGTAAAACCTGTTAAAACTGAAGAGGCACACATTACCACCACAAATGCAATTGAAAGTATCAAATGTGGACCTTTCATAGCTCTACCTTCTGGATTTTCATTATCAACCCAACTCATAAAACACGGCGAAACCATTAGTGTGATTACAACTTCTCCAAAAACTGCGAAACCCATGTGTAATGTTCTACCTCGGTTGAAATCAGCGCTTAAATCTTTGCAAATGTCGGGGAGTGGAGCAAGTACGTAACAAATGGAAAGCATACAATAACAAACAAAATCCAAGTGCATTGCGGCTGCGATTACAAGCTTCCCTATATCTGATTTTCTGATTTTGAGCTGTGTTAATAAACGCGTCAATGTAGGTGAATCCGTGCTAGCTAGAAGGAAGGATAGAGCTGTTGTGAATTCTAATAGTTTATCTATGTTTGGAAAGTATCTTACAAAAGGAGATCCAAGAACTGCTATCATGAATGTTACGAAAACTCCAGAATAAGCAACTCCAACATGTCTTGGTGGTTTTTGTAATAGTATATATGGGTCCATTTCTACTCCTAATGCAAACATGTAACCCATCATACCAAAATCAATTATAAATCCAAATGTCTTGTTGAATTCCCCAAATAGTCTACGTACAAATCCTATGTTTCCAAATATTAGTCCTACCTGCATTTATATACAAGACTAATTATTTTTCATACTCATTACAAAATCTTCCATTTTCAATTTTAGCAAAAAACATTACATCGTTTTGTTTGGTTTCAATACTAGATGAGCTAGAATTGATTCTGGACGTGTAAAATTAATTATGTATGACATGTTTGGTTTCTCTGAAGTAGAATTCATTCTGCTTCTAGAATTGATTCTTCTTGAAGGTAAAAATTGCAGCTTCTGACTCAAAAATTAATTTTTATTTTGAAATTCAATGTATCCAAACATAAATCATTTTACATTCAACATAATTTTGATTAGAATCAATTTTACAGAATCAATTCATTCAAAGCAAAACCAACAAACATACACACGAGAGAATAAAGATACCAACTCCAACCGGTTTCGGAGATAGAAACTTACAAATATATCAGAAGTGATTCGAGGTTGTGAATATGGCTTTAGAAAAAAATGTAAACCATTGCACATAATCACCATTGCAATAAATAGAGAAAAGTTTTTAGCTACTCCCCAAATGAGATTACCCAACTTGTCACCACAAAAATTTGTTGTGTTTGGCAAGCCAAATTTCACCATATTGACAAACCAAAATCAATCAATTTTTTTCTGTCTATATTATCTTGTTTCGTTTCTTCTTCTTCATTGAAGTTTCAATAACTAAGGACAACATATTTTTCTTTCTTCCTTGTAACTTTTGTTTAGCTAATGAATAGTTGTTACAAAAATGTTTTTGTGAAAGTCAGTGGTCGTTATTTTTTAGCTTTGTTTAAGGAGACAATAGAGGAGTACTCTTAGGACAACAAAGACTTATAATGTGATAGTACATTTTTGAGACAGTATGTGTGTGGAAAGCAATAAAACGAAAAACATGGATAAATCACAAATGTTACACTTCATCCCTATCACTAATTCACTACATACTTATAAACAATAATGTTTTTAATTTTTTTTTTTTGACAAAATAATGCCTTTAATTATTAAAATGGAAATTTGTGTTTACAAATCTTAGATCAATTGACATAAAAATACTAAAATTGTTAGGTCGAACGTCTATGATTCAAGTTTAAACCATGATTTCTTTATTTTGTATGCATGAATTTCTAGTGGCTTGTCATTTCGTCTCCGTTGTATACTTTTTCATACTCAATATATACAAAGTTGGATTGCGTAGCTCAACTCGTAGTTATCACGAATATTATTGGAAGAATAGATTCGAATAAATTTTTCGAAAATCGGACTGGTCAATTAACCGGCATGATATGTGGGTCATGGTTCAATTGGGAAAAATAATGGTTCAGCCCTTGAACAAGGTATTAAAAAAATAAATATATGATAAAAAATTACTCATGGTTGTCCGGACCAATAACCGGTCAGGTACTTAACTCAATCAATTGAACCGACCGGTTCGTCTGGCTTAAAAACATTGGTTCGAATTATAAATTCTCTACTTATTTACATTCAATGTGTGCAAGTCTAATTACTAAACTACTAAGCAACAAAAGTTATTTTCTATATTCAAACATTACATTAGTTGGGCTTCTTTCCCCTAAGAATCACAGTAAAATAAAAAAAAAATAAAAGAAGCTATTTTCAATAAAAAAAATGTTAAGTTTTTTTTTTGGTATTAATCCTCTGGTTCATAGAGGAAAATAATCTTTAATAATCTAGAGTTTAGTCGTAAGATAAAAAAAACCTCATCAATAAATTATTCCACTCAACAATCGAACTCAAATTATCTTGAAATAATGTATTGCGTTGCCACATCATTTAACATGTTTGAAAATACATGAGTTATTATTATTATTATTATTATTATTATTATTATTATTATTATTATTATTATTTGTTTTAACCCTATAGTTCTGAGGGGAAATAAGTCATAATAGTTCAAAGTTCAGGACGAGTTCTAACATCAAGTGATTTCAGTTTCCTCTTAAATTAATGCAGTTGTGAAGATCTAACTGTAGTTCTTCTTACTAAATCGAATGTCAATCACCAATAAATCAATTAACGTTTTGATTTTGTTTGATACATACATGTTATTATATTATTTGATTGATGTGGCAACACATATGATTAAATATGTGTAAAATTATTTTATTCAAACAAAGTATAAAAACTAGTTTCCATATGATTAAATATGTGTAAAATTAATTTATATCCAATGATTTATAATACATAACAAGTGCCATAGGACATACATACTTAGTATAAGTACTTCATCATTTTATAGGCATCCATACTTGGGAGTCTAATAGTTCCTATAAACTTTAGCATGAAAATTTTACTAAAACATTGTCATTAAACATCAAACAAGTATAGACTCGGGTGAGCTGAGACCCGTCCAAAAAAGTTAACGGTAGTTTTTTTTTGTATTGGTAGCCGTCAAAATAGTTCAGGTGTGAAAATAGTTACCACTTATTGAATAATATAAATTTATTTGTATTATATTTGAAATGTTTAATTTTTTTCTTTTATAAAATTGTTTTTTGATGTAAAAAAAAAACCCAAAAGTCCACTAACACGTAAAGGATCGAACTCGGGTACTAATTTTTCAGCTTAAATTTTTATTCTAGACTTTTTAGTCCAGCCTAATGAAATCCGCTGCCCAACAGACCGAACCAAAATAGATCAGGCCGCCTATTTTAACAACTATAGTACATCCTTTGACATATTTTCAATTTTGTGACACTTTTTAAATATGGTAAATTTTTAAGCATCAAACTTACGTAACTTATATTATTGAGTTTTGTACCGCCGCCGGTATACGCAAAACTCTTTTAAAATTTAAATTCATTGTAAGATATCTATTAATATTCATATAGATTATTAATTAGAAAAGTACGATCAAAATATTTTAGATAAATAATACAATTTAGTTAAACGAAGTCTTATATTTAGAGATAAAAGTAGTAAAATTCAACTACACTTCAAAATTTTGATTAATCAAAAATCTCACTTTAATCAGCTTCCCCAATATAATTAATTTCAACATTATCCCTTCAACCGCTAAACCTAATGTAATGGTCACACAAGATGATTCATTCTTGGGTCACACACGTTGTCAAAAAATAAACCTTGATAAAGACCGTAATTAAACCTTGTCAAATAAAAAAGGCCGTAATTAAACATCATAAACGTTGTAAAATAAAATAGTAAACCACAAACGTAATCATACTCTATTGTTAAAAATCAATGTTTCAACTTGCCTAAAAATATACCGAAAAAAAAGAAAAAGAAGAGAAATAAATAAATCAATTGTCCAACATCAACAAAAAAAGAAGCACATCTTAACACAAAGGACAATAATTTCCTATCCCAATTATCAAAAACAATTTTTCATTTGTATTTTTGGGCGGGCAACTCAAACCTACACACAGGGCAAGAATTTGCTATCTCTAACCAATCATGAATACATTCCATATGAAATGTGTGTGTGCATGGCATACACACACCAACATTAAAATCTTCAAAACAAAACATTTATCCTCTTTTTCTACTTTCTTTAATGCCTTGATACTTGACTTTGCTGCTGGAACACACCCTTTATCTTCATCGATGTCGCTCTCTTCATCGCTTTCACTATCACTATTTTCGCTAATTTCACTATCGCTACTTTTGCTACTATCTTCACTACTTTCACTAATTTCATTATCGCTACTTTCGCTACTATCTTCACTACTTTCATATGGGAATTCATTGCAACAGAATTTAACCATGGCTAATGAATTCTATGTGAAGAACAATGAGAGGAGACTAGGGTTTTTATGTGAATGATTGAACTAAACTCAACTCAACTCAATTTATAACTAAAAAAAACTCCCAATAGATATTTTCTAAAGTTTGTTGTAAGAAAATAATTAAAAGGAGATAATTTGAGAACGAATAATATTGAAATATTGAGAAGGAAAATAACATGATATGATATTTTGGAGATTTTGTACAAAAATTGTCTCTGTTTTTTCTTCGAAGAATTTGGGAACGAATAATATTGAAATATTGAGAAGGATTAATTTTGGAAATTTTGTACAAAAATTGTCTCTGTTTTTTCTTGTGGAGATTTTGTTCTTATATCTTAAATCTTACAACACAAAGCACACTGTTAGACTGCTAGTTGGAGGTTATATTTACTTATTTTTTCTAGATATGACAATTGATACTACGATAAAAATTTAAAAGGATTTTAAAATATTTCTTAAAAGAAAAAAATCTTGCAATATTTAATCAAGATTTTTATAAAATGTAAGCAAATCTTATTGTATTCAATTAAGTTTTTTTTTTAGCAACAAAATCTATTAGTATTCATATAGATTTCTCTCTATCCAATACACCCTCTAAATATTTTTAAAATATCAATATACTCTGAAATATACTAGTAATATTTTATTATTAATATCAACTCCTCAATTTTTTTTTATACATCAATTATTAGTACGGTGGTATATTTTATACGTGAAAATTATTATTTATTATCACCAACAATAATATCAATACCAAAGAAAAACACATAATCCAAAAACGCTGACCACATGGAATTTTTTCTAAATCATTGAAAATTTCAAAATAAAGAACAATAGTATTGCAATTAAACTTCAACAATATTGTCTCTACATCGAAGTTGTTTTCATCTAATGTTTGATAAAAAAATTCACAATAACATGCATAAGCATTCCTTGGAGTTGGAGTAGTTTATTAAATTAGAGACTAATCAATCTATTTCACGGCGAAATCGATGAAATCACATTAGCACCAAGATTTTGTTGAAGCTCCAAACTTTTCTTTTTGCTAAAATCAGAGTGACTCACCGATTAATTTTTTCAAACTCACCACCAAATCAAATATTCTATAGCATCATGATTCATGAATGAATAATGTAAATAGAAAAATAAAAACTCTCTTATTGTAGCTAATGGAAAATGCTAACCTGTTTGTTGTTGTGCATGAACTAAAACTTTAACACCAAAACAGAAAACCAGAAATAGAATGAATCCAATTGAATTGATCATCCCTTGACAAAAGAAAAGGAGCTTTGTGAAATGAAGAGTTTCTATAATGTTACAAATTAACTTGATATGCATGTTGGAAACATTTTTCATTGGAAGAAGAAACTACCTAGTATGTTTCATGAATGCAATAATGAGTCAAATGTCAACTAAGAAACAGGTTGATGTTTTTTACAAAACCAGCTACCAAACACATCAAATATTGTCGCATAAAATAAGAGCACCATTGAAAGCAATTTGCAATGTTTATATTATTTAATATTTACTCTCTAGTCTATAATGCTATTGATATTATTTCACACATATTATAAAAAAGTGTATAAATAAAAGAGAAAGATAGCAAATTATTATTATTATTATTATTATTATTATTACTAGCGTGCCAAACAGGCACGTTCCGTGCCCGTTTGTATGCTGCATATTTTCTATTATCCTCTCCACTTTACAATCAAAAGTTAAAGTGATAGGATAATGAGAAACCACTAAATTTATTCATCCACCATTCTAAAAAATAAAGATAATTAGTCAAATTAGAAAAGAAAAAAATCATCTCCACTTTGCAATCAAAAGTTAAAGTGATAGGATAAAGAGAAATCACTAAGTTTATTCATCTATCATACTTAAAACTAAGGATAATTAGTTAAATTAGAAGAATAAAAATAGAGGAATGTTGACAGTAACAAAAAAGACTAAATAATTAATTTCAATATCTTTTTTCTCTACCATTTTTATTGTCTGTTTTTGGTTTTCTAATTTTGCTTCTCTGTGTCTTATTTTGCTTCTCCTCTCTCATTTTGTGCTTGATGGAATATATATTATTTTTTTTATATTCAGACCTTATAATAAGATGAACAATAAAGGAGAATGAAATTTTAAGTGTGTCCGTTTGTCTGATGCATATTATCTATTACGCTAACTTATATGTTGAAGATTATTTTGAATTTTTCGCACATTTTTTATGAATAGTTGGATTTTGAAAAACAACAAATAAATTAAATTACACAGATACATTGAATTAAATGTAAGAAATCATTAAGTGAAAAAACAATAATTTTAATCAAAGTTTCACACCTGGAATCTCTAATCCTCTTGTTGAAGCCATATATACTCTTCATGCATACTCTTCATATTATGAATTTGTTTATCCTCTTGTTCATTTGGTTTCCTAAACATGCAAAATACACAGTAAAAAAAACTTGCTTAGATTGATATTTTCATGGTCACTTCAAGGTATACTCAATGATCATCTATTTAGATCATTGAGCCCTTGTTCTTTATTACCCTTTTTAATATATTATTATTATTTATATTTTCAACCATTAAAATTTCATTTATGTGTGAAATAAAGTAACAACCATCATTGAAGCCATATATGATATCCTAAGATTCCTTTGTACTCACCATTCTTTAAATATATGAAAAGCAACCAAAGCATTATTATTTCTTTTCTATATCATTAAAACATGCAAGCACATTATTATTTACTGATATATAAATTTCTATAACAGAAAATTCAATATAAAATGTTTAATGTAAATAATGAAATCAAGAAACAAAAAAGAAGATCAAAGTAATGATTAAAAATAAAAAAGAACAAATAAAACATACCACTGTATTGTATCCGTTGAATTTGTTATTTATATCAATGTAGATGTAGTGGTAGAAGAAATACAATATAGCCTTAATTTTAAACACATCAATGGCGCAAATGTTTTATGATCCTCCCTTTCATAAAAGTTTATTTTGTGTTTTGGTGAAGGGATCGGTTACACTTTTTTCCATTGAAGTAGTTATCACACAATAGGTTGTTACTTTTAAAATTTAAACTTGAAAAGAAATAAAGGGTAATTTTGGAATAAAAAAGAGCCATACCAAAAGAGTGTATCCTCTTTATATATAGGTAGAGATAATTCAATTGATAAAAATTTACATGTAATATACAGAGACCGAGAAACTGATGCATCCAATTTTGCTGAATGGAACATTGCAAATTTTACATTTTAGTATTGATGATGCTGCCTCTTCCACCCAAAACTGATGAATATATACGGACACAAACTAGAAGCTTTTATGAAAGTTCACATTCAGTCCAGACACCAATTTGAATAGATGTAACGTTGTCTTTATAGTCCAAAGATTCTTCCAACTTTTTTCCTCACTTTTAAAGTATCGTCCGCATATTAAAGGTGTCATATACATATACCGCCTCTATACCACACCAATACCCTTACAAAAGCTTCAAATTAATGGAGAGCTTGTTTTCCGGTGTTATTTTTGTGTTGTCTTTTTGATTTGGGTGAAGTACTATCTGTACTTTGGCTCCCCAGTGAGTGGAGTACCCCTTGCAGCGTAGTCAGGGTCGCGCTCCGGAGTGTAGGATCGTAGGATCCTACGACCCCCAGCATCTAAAGGAGCTGCGTTTCTGATCAGGGTCATTTTCTGGGCATTTTGTAGTCAGGGTCGCGATTTTGTAGTAGGGTCGTAGCAAAGTCGCAGCTAATGAAATTTGGACCAATTTTTTTACAGCGAAACAGATTAGGCCTAAACCGGGTCGGGTTATAATTATAATTATAACACAAAATCTTCCTGAACCCTAACAATAGAAAATTGCACAGTAAAACCTTCATCCCTCTAAACCAAATCGCGATCCACTAACCTTTAGTTATTTTATTTTTATGAACTTAGTACTTGGCTCTTATGAATATTTGGGATGATGATTATGAAATATTAATTAATTAAGTTTATTTTGTTCATGTATCATATTTTTTTTTATGTTTTTGTATGTGTGTATATATGTGAAATTACAATTTTGTCCTTGAGTAGGTTCCTACGATCCGAGCTACGATCCCGTGCTTACGATCCCCGATCACCCCACCGATCCTACATAGAGTCGCGACTCTAACTACATTGATCCCTTGTACTTTATTCCACTTTTATTTTAATATATATCAAGTTGCCGTTTCAAAAAAAAAAAAAAAATTTAACCATCAACCTTAAATATCAAACAAAGTTCAGCTGACTCATGCTTACGATTACTATAATATTAACAGATACAGTGGTTATGATTATTAGATGGTTAAAAAATTATTAGTAGATTTGCAATCTGAGTTTTTAGCTAGCTAATCATGGTTTAAATTATTACATTGCATATAGTTGCTTTTAAAATTCTTGATAGTCTAGGAAGAAGATCACGGGGTCCAGCATTCATACTTCTATACAGAGAGATGTGAGAGAAGAATCTCTGCTGCTGGTTCTTTTCTACAGAAAAAAGAAAATAGCAGTTCTTAGCATAACCTTGAAATCTAAATATTCAACTGCCTTATAGAAAATTGATCGGCAAACCATATAGCCTCTACCTACCTGTTCTAGTGCTTTTACTGCTACTGATCTGGGTTATTGAATTGGGGTTTCGAGGAATTATTTTGACAAAAAAAGTCTTGAAGATTTTAAAAGACTTTGTAGGATTATATTAATTTTGAGAGACTTTTTTTAAAAGATATTTTACAATTAAGATTCTTAACACATGATTTTGTGAAAATTATAATACAAAAAAAATCTTAATTAATAGCAAAAGTACATGCATCATTGATTAATAGATCTTGTTCTTGTGCTAAAGCTTAACAAGTGCAAAGCAGAGCTGTTGATGACTTCTAAAAGACCAGAGTTGCACCTTTTGGCCTTCTTTCAATTTGTTTTTCGCTACAAGTTTATTCCATTTACCTGTGATATTATAAGGCTCAGATTTCACCATTTCCACTTCTTGAAGACCATGTCGCCGTAGAGTGTAAGACTAGGATCCAACACAGACACAGATATATCGTTACACTTATGTCGTTTCCCTAGGACATAATCCAATACCAATTTCTCCTCCGATTTTAGAAAATCCTCGGTAATACATTCATTTTCTGGGATGGATAACCGACCGTTGTTTTCTGTCACGTCACTCTTAGTCAATTCTTTTTGCATCACCAGCGTCACTTCACTACCGACCATCTGATCAATCTTTTCTTTAAACGCCAATGGAAGCTCAGGTCGCTCTTCTTGTAGCTGATTGTTAACATCATCATTATTATCGCTGTTGTACTTGCGTTTCTTCAATTGTTTGTTTGATCTTTCATTATTTATTTCTCTTTTCCTGATTTTCTTCTTAGAACCCTCGTTGGATGAAGAAGTATCATAATCATCATCATCATCATCATCAGTATTAACCATATCAAGAATTTCAAAAGAAACTCTATGTGATGTACTTGATCTTCTTTTCTTTGATATTAATTTCTCATAACCTTCATTATATCCACAAACAACAACATCCTGCCGTTTCTTTGATTGAAGGATACCAGATTCAAGAATGCTTCTAAAATCTCGTCTCTTTGATTGCTTGCTTCTTTTTTTCTTAAAACCGTCGTTCCAATCTAAAACAACAGCATAGCTCTCCTGCTTATTTGAACAACGAACATGAGAACCTTTGAATTGATAACCTAAAAACACAAATCAGAAGCTTAGTAAATTTTCAATCAATGATAAACATATGTGAAGTGAAATCAATAAGCAATTAAGCATAAACTACTTACAAGTCTTAAAGGGACCATCAGTTGGCAGGAAAGCGTCGAATCCAAATATTAAATCTATATGTTCTTTAAGCCGCTCCTTCATTCTTGCCACGATAATTCTTATATCAACTCCCTTGCACTTCCAATCCTTAATAATATTTAAAAACTCATTAAAATTTTCTGTTTCATCTTGAAAAGCGTCTTTTACTTCTTTAAGAAACGCCGATCCATCTTCACACTCTAATTTAGGTGTGATACGATGTTCCTTGGGCATGAAGGTATTGAATCTTGAGATTAAATTTGTATGCTCTTTAAACAATCCCTTCACTCTTACTTTCATACCTCCGATATCGATTTTTCCAATCTTGTAATCTTCAAACATTTGGAGAAACACATCATACTTGATCCTATTATGTTGATCATGTAATACAACTTTTACTTCCTTAATACACTCCAATGCCTCCTTCTGTTTTGTAGAGTTTGTCATCATTATTCTGGAAATTGTTATTCAGCTTTAACTATTGATTTTGCTTGTTTTGTTGTGTGATACACTCAGTTGTTTGTTATGTATATATAGATGTAGAAAGATTTTGTTTGTTTAGTATTTGATTTGAATTGTAACAAATCTGGGCGGTTACTAGCTATAGGATAAAAGATAATGCAGTTTTTTTTATTTATTATCTTTTCTTTGTTAAAAAAGATTTTTTTAAATTTAAATTATCCTAAAGAATATGTATCAATAACAAATTTGTTGGGAAAGCGTACCAAAAAAAAAAGTTTAACTTCAATTTAACTTTGAATTCTTGATTTAAATGTTTCAAAGATTCTTCTAAGGCCTTCGTTTGGCTCAACATTTTTAAGAATAAAAGCTGTTTTAAGTTTTAAAGTAAAAAAAATAGCTTTACAAATAAAATAAAAGTTGTATGGCAATTTTATTTTGTATATTAAAATACTTATCTTTTTTTTTGTTTGTATTTTAGTGCCGTTTGTTATAGTTTTTTTTTATATAAAAAAAAACAATCACTTTTAAGCATACAAATCAATGATATAATGAATGCGATTCGGTTTGGTTTGGTTGGGTTTTAAAAAGTCATCCAAATCAATTCAAACCAAACCAATAAAAGTTGTTTATCAAGAAGATGAAGTTGAAGTCAAAGATTATAACGTGAATGAAATGAATAGTTAAAAATATAGTGTTGGACAATAAATGTTCTCTGGGTTCATTTGGTGGGACAGCTTTCTAATTGGATAAACAAATACTAACAAAATACATGAGATCAAGCCATCACAAATTATTGTAATCATATCAGCTAAAAAATATAAAAGATAACCAGAAACACTTCTTTGCACTAACATAGTGATAGTGTATTGTTGGAGACTTGGAGAATTTACTTAAAAGTGATGAACGAGTAGCAAAATATGCAAGTACTAAATAAATGATTAACTAAATATTTCTGTATTTTTATACACCAGAATAAGAGAAATCAACTCGGTAGGTTGTTTCATATGCTCAAGGCTTACCAAAAAACTTAAATATATGCTCAAGGACAGAGTTAAATTACTCATGTCAGTTATCCAGTAGCAAAATGTTTCTGCAAGGGTAGCTAAAAAATTGATTTTGGTATAAAATTAGAAATCTTTCAAGGCAAGATAACATACTCTTTTTAGATTTTTAACGCATACAGTTAATGTCAATCCAATCCGGAGCTGGCCAGAACAAGTTGACATAGTGAGGATAATGACGCAAAGGAAAAGGTCGACCTTGATCCAAGTCAAAAACACAGATGCCAGTGTCACATATCTTGCCGTACAAAATGTCGTTGTCCATAAAGAGGACACAATTCCCTTTAGTAACACACAAATCCAAAGCAGAAGTAGAAAACGAACATCCATCACTCAAGAACAGAATCCTATCCCCTAAACTCGTCAATTTCACCCATTCCTTCTCCTTCTCATCAAGCCTATACACATCAATTGTTAAAGAAGCAGAAAATAAAGAGTGAGAGATGTCCACTAGCAACAATTCACCTTCACTCTCTACTAAGTATTTAATTGTTCCCGCTTCTGCATTCACCCTTTTAGCCGCTAACTGAATACTCAAGTCCTTTGGTGCAACTATAACTGTCTCGCCACTATACATTTCAACGGCGTAAATCTGCCCTTTAAAAAGGCAGATGTCTTTGATGGACGATGGCTTGTATGGAATCTCTGTCCAACACTCATCGCCGCGATACAACAGTACAAGATCACATTTACGGAGCAAAATGGCGAGAATGTGAGGTGTAACAACAACAAACTTTTTAGGGTGTATGTAGCGACTGCTTAAGGATTCGTCAACAATGAAATCAGTTCCAAAATGGTGGATGGAGAATTTGGTCAAGTCGATCGAGAAAGGGCAAGGTAAGTCACATTGGATTAATAGGGATAGTTTGGATTTTGCAGATGAGTTTTGGGTGACTCTAATCAAAACAGAACCGCGATTTCGGGTTTGTTGCAGTGGTTTTATGAGGAATATATTGTGTTGGGATAACGAACAGAATGGCATGTTGATGATGTTGTTGTCGTCGTTGGAGTCGTCAGAATCTGAATTGAATTTGATTGGAAACATGAAGGGTATATTGTTGGTGTTAAGATTCGAGATGGAGGAAGAGCGCCAATGGGAACAAACTGATCGAAAATGGATGAGTTCAAATTCATTGTCGAGTCGTTCCGATATCAGATTTAGAATATCTTTTGGGAGTTCAGACCAGTTTCCTGCTGCTGTGTTCAAGTGTTTCTCTTTACTCCTTCTCTTCCTGCTATTTCTTCTTCTTTTCTTCGGTTTCATAGGAACAAAGTAACCAAAAAATAACCCAAAGATTCTTATAAATAAGTTAAACAAAGACCTGCATATATTGAACACATATGAAAACTCTAATATATAGATATATATTATGTGGATTTTTTATGTGGATTTTTTTAGGTCGAGACTAGGTATATATTCACCTAACACCGAACACAGTGACTATTCCTTCGTTATTAACTAAGTGGGATAACTCATGGTAGTACTATGTGGATTGAGAATACTTCAAAGTTCAAATACGTATTTTTTTTTTTTTACTAACATATTTCAAATATATCATTCACTTATTGTTTGTTTTTCTTGTTGATATTCATAAAATATATGGCTAATAACTCTATACACAGAGTTACAAAAATAAACCTAGACTATACTTATCTTTAAATAACAGATCCTAAAAATTCTAAATAAATTTTTTTTCATAATCTTTCCATTTTTTAATTATATATATATATGAATAAATAATTACACATGAATAAAAGGTAGACGGGCAACAAGCTGCGCCGCTGAACGTTTTTGTATAGCAAAATCTAATCTTTGAAAAACTACATTCATAGATCTAGGTGACACAACATTGCTATGCATGACTCTTTGGACTCTTTGCAAAAGTTCAACAGCCTCTGGTGCTACCCGGCTCTATTGATTAGCAAGATTTTTGGCAAAAAAAATATGTATCAAAAAAGCATACACGTCATCGCTATTTTTTTCACAAATTGAATTCAACTAAATATATATTTTGGTGGAATAGTTAAACTTAAGGGTTAAAGAGTTGTTGGAGGTCTAGGTTTCGAATCCTGACAAAAGAGAAATTTTTTTGACAATATACTAATAAATAACAATACACTAACAACTAACATTTGCCTATTAAAAAACCAACTGAATATATATTACGTACTACCTCCATTCCTTTTTTCTTGCCGTTTTAGAAAGAAAAAAAAAGACTAAACTAGGAGGGGTATATTTTTGCACCTTATTTTCCTATTATGCCCTTTTTAAAATTATATCATATTTTTTAATTCGCCAATAAATTCCTTTTTTTTTTCACAAACATTATATATTTTCAAAAAAATTGTAACAAAATTTATTTAAAAACAAACAAAATTTGTATACATTAAAAAAAAATTATTGTTTCAACAAAAACAATTATACAAAATTTAGTCAATAAAATAGAATAAGAAGGAGGATATAATAGGCAATATATAACCCAAATTGCTAAAACGACAAGTAAAAAAGAACAAATATTTTTTTTTTTAAAACGACAAGTAAAAAGGAACAGATGTAGTAGTATTTTATACAAGGTAGGGGATGGTGACTCAACCGGTTAAACTAGTTGAGTTAAAGATTAAGGAGTTGGAAGTCCAAATATTATATTTTATTCTAAGGTGTGCCAAAATAGAAGACTACTGAGAGTTTACATCAACAAAAGTCAAAGAAACATAGCAAAAGAAATAACAAAATCAAAGTTAGTTGATTTATGAACAAAACAAAGGATTCGACTAGCAATTATAATAATTCAAAATTATTTGATTGATTATTTAGACTTATAAATTAACATTTTCTTCCGATGTACCAAAAAAAGACTTATAAATTAACATCTTGTTTTTTTTTTTTGAAACAAAAATAAAACAGAGCAAACATCAATATGTTATAAGCAAAAGTAACATCTTGTTATGTGTTTATCTAAACATTATTAAATTTTACGTGTCTCAATTAGGTTGAAACCCCTTGATTGTCACTTATCATTTGCAACGCTTTAAAAATATTGTTAACTAGATTGAGGCCCGTATACTGTGCGGTTGCCGTGTGTCTGTGCATTTGAAGATATGGAGATACTCATGTTGTTTCTTTGATGCAAATATGTTTTAGGTTTTTGGATGTTGTTGGATTAATCCTGACCTATACGTTTTTTCTCTCTTTAGAGTTATTTTTTAACCTTTTAATTCTCCTAGTCTCTCAACAGTTCAATTTTGTACAAGAGATATGACTGCATATAATTAACAATATTTTAAATTAAAAAAATATATATTTGTTGACCAAAAAATATATATAACTTCATATTTTAAATTAGGAAACAACTAATAATAATATTGTCTCAATGTAAAAATATTTGATTTTGTATTACTCCCATTTTGTTTTCTATCTCTTTTGTTTGTGTAAGAGTTTTAGATTATTCATTACCTTAATGACATGTTGAGATTATATTGTTGAAGGATTGTTAGTGAAAAATGTGGAACATGTAAAAACTAAAGTGTGCAAATAAACCATTCTTTTTGAGCTATTGATAGTATCATTGAAATATAATGTTAATTATGCTTTTGAATGTATTTTTTTTTTTACTCTCCTAATATAGTGAATCTACCTTTGAAATGACTTCACAAATTATACAATTGTGCAGTGTATAATGGAATAATTAAATTTACTATTATTTTTATTTTGGTGAACAAAACTACTATCATATTAATAGACATGAAAGCAGATTTCATTAGATGATAAATGGTAATCAAATGTGGGCCATAAAAATTGATGTAAGTTACAATATTTGAAAGAGAATGAAAGCTCATAAAATAGAAAAAGACAAAGAGATGTATAGTAGAAAGAAGTCTAAAATTTAGAGTGCCACATTGGAATTTTTTATTGATGTGGCAAAATTAGAGTTATATGGCTATATTAATGATGAGGTGTCAATAGAATAGTTTGAGACTCTAATTTAATATATAAAATAGATAGATAGATAGATAGATAAACAAAAGTAAATTGATAATTACATCTTACCATATCAAACCAAAGTAAAGACAACCAAGGACTCTCACCATTTGACTAGCTAGTTAAACCTTTCTAAAAAATACTTAATGGGATAAGCAACAAAAATAGAACAGAGCAAACATCAATGTGTTATAAGCAAAAGTATATGCATCATTGATTAATTTATCTTGTTCTTGTGCTAAAGCATAACAAGTGCAAAGCAGAGCTGTTGATGACTTCTAAAAGACCAGAGCTGCACCTTTTGGCCTTCTTTCAATTGATTTTTCGCTACAAGTTTGTTCCATTTACCTGTGATATTATAAGGCTCAGATTTCACCATTTTCCACTTCTTGAAGAACATGTCGCCGTAAAGTGTAAGACTAGGATCCAACACAGACACAGACAAATTGTTACACTTCTGTCGTTTCCTAGGTACATAATCCAATGCCAATTTCTCCTCAGGTTTTAGAAAATCCTCAGTAATACATTCATTTTCTGGGATGGATAACCGACCGTTGTTTTCTGTCACGTCACTCTTGGTCAATTCTTTTTGCATCACCAGCGTCACTTCACTACCGACCATCTGATCAATCTTTTCTTTAAACGCCAATGGAAGCTCAGGTCGCTCTTCTTGTAGCTGATTGTTAACATCATCATTATTATCGCTGTTGTACTTGCGTTTCTTCAATTGTTTGTTTGATCTTTCATTATTTACTTCTCTTTTCCTGATTTTCTTCTTAGAACCCTCATTGGATGAAGAAGTATCATAATCATCATCATCATCATCATCAGTATTAACCATATCAAGAATTTCAAAAGAAACTCTATGTGATGTACTTGATCTTCTTTTCTTTGATATTAATTTCTCATAACCTTCATTATATCCACAAACAACAACATCCTGGCGATTCTTTGATTGAAGGATACCGGATTCAAGAATGCTGCTAAAATCTCGTCTCTTTGATTGCTTACTTCTTTTTTTCTTAAAACCATCGTTCCATTCTAAAACAACAGCATAGTTCTCCTCGTCATTTGAACAACGAACATGAGAAGCATAGTTCTCCTGGTTATTTGAGCAACGAACATGAAAAGCATCACCTTCGAATTGATAACCTAAAGACACAAATCAGAAGCTTAGTAAATTTTCAATCAATGATCAACATATGTGAAGTACAATCAATAAGCAATTAACAATAAACTACTTTGCTTCAAAAAAAAAAACAATAAACTACTTACAAGTTGTAAGGGGACCATCAGTTGGCAGGAAAGCGTCGAATCCAAATATTAAATCTATATGTTCTTTAAGCAGCTCCTTCATTCTTGCCACGATAATTCTTATATCAACTCCCTTGCACTTCCAATCCTTAATAATATTTAAAAACTCATTAAAATTTTCTGTTTCATCTTGAAAAGCGTCTTTTACTTCTTTAAGAAACGCCGATCCATCTTCACACTCTAATTTAGGTGTGATACGATGTTCCTTGGGCATGAAGGTATTGAATCTTGAGATTAAATTTGTATGCTCTTTAAACAATCCCTTCACTCTTACTTTCATACCTCCGATATCGATTTTTCCAATCTTGTAATCTTCAAACATTTGGAGAAACACATCATACTTGATCCTATTATGTTGATCATGTAATACAACTTTTACTTCCTTAATATAATCCAATGCCTCCTTCTGTTTTGTAGAGTTTGTCATCATTATTCTGGAAATTGTTATTCAGCTTTAACTATTGATTTTGCTTGTTTTGTTGGGTGATACACTCAGTTGTTTGTTATGTATATATAGATGTAGAAAGATTTTGTCTGTTTAGTATTTGATTTGAATTGTAACAAATATTGGCGGTTACTATAGGATAAATATATGTTAGTTTTTTTTTTTTTATCTTTTCTGTCAAAAAGGTTTTTTAAATCTAATTTAAATTATTCTAAACAATATATATCCCTAACAAGTTTGTTGGAAAAGCGTACCAAAAATAATAATTATATCTTCTTTAAAGTTTGGTTGAATACCATTATCAAAATAAATAATAAAGTTTGTTATTTTTTCTTTTGGTTGAATACAGATATTTTTAAGGTTATTTATATTAATTTATATTCAAATAAATATAAAAACAAATTTTAACTTTAAATGAGGTTTTTTATGGATGCACAAACAAACTCTAAGCGGGTGACGTACCCAAAAAAAAAATCTCTAAGCAGTGTTGAAATAAATATATCCCTTCGGAATTCAATGTTGAAATTAAAAATTCCCACATTAGTAATTTTTTTTCCCACGTTTTTTTTTTGGCATAGTTCCCACATTTGGTATTAGAGAATAAGAAATTGTTTCCAGGAAATATTTATAATCGGTAAAATAGTTTATGTTTACTATACCAAAAAAAAAAAGTTTATGTTTCATGACCCAGTTGTTTTTAAAAGTAAAAGTTGATTTAAAGTTAAAAGTAATAAAAAGAATTTTATAAATAAAGTAAAAATTGTTTGATAATTTTTATTTTATATTTAAAAGTAATTATCTTTTTTTTATTTTATTTTAAATTAAAATATTTTAATATAGTTTTTACTTTGTATTTATCTTCGTCCACTTTTCTTTAATAAACACTTCATAAAATATGTGTTTGATTTTAATTATAACTTGAACGAAAAATAAAAATAAAAACAAACACTTACCCACATTGCCCGACTTTTTAATCCCTACTTACAAAGGTGGGAAACTTGTATTCCAGACAGTTTAGTGTCAGGCAAAAATATTATAGCAAAAATATTTGCATAATGGGCCTGTCTTTAAGAAGCATTACCCAACAGTTAACACAGTTTCTTCATTTTGTTTTCTTACACAATTCATAAAATGAAAATTCTATGGTACTCTTAAAAAATTCTATGGTACACTCATTCTTAAATTAGTTTTTAAATAAGTTGTAATTTTTGTGAAAACAAAATTTTTATTCTATTTTTATTATATTAATTTAATCTTATTTATCAAAAGTGTTAATAAAATAAAATTTATTTTTTCTAAATTTTTATTACTCATAGTAATATTATATTAGTAAATATTGATTATTTTTAAGATTCTTATAAATAATGAAATGATGTATTTTCTTATGAAATAATAGTTTTTAAAATATAAAAGTCGACAAATGGAGATGCTACGGTACAATTAATAAATCATCATGTACCGGTACAATAAAATATATTGACCCATGATTACTTAACATGTTGGATAATATTTTACATGTGGCAAAAATTAACTTTTAAAATACAATACAAAAAGGATGATGTGGACAAAAAGCACATTTTTATTGGTTAAATTTTCTATTGTACCGATACATTATATTTTAACAAGAGTACCATAGAATTTTCCAATAAATTTTGATTTCGTACAAAAATTTCATTAATTTATTGATTTAGAAATCAAATATACCGGAACACTTTGATTTAACAAATATACTATAGAAATTCCCTTCATAAAATGTTAACTAACATTAAATCTTCAAAACACATAGTGCATTTTTCCTATTTTTCATTTTTCTCAAATTCCCCGACACGACTTTATCGCAAGAACCAGCCCATTATTTCATCATCTTCATTCTCTTCATAATCATCACTTTCACTACTTTCTCAACTTTCAATTAATACTCTACATCATCCTTCTTATTGTCACTTCATCACATTTATCTTCACCAGCCCTTGTAAAACAAGATCACTCGAATAGAAAGAATTCTAAGATTCTAATGTGTCATATTAACCATATGATCAAAAGAATATTTCATGATTTTTTCCGCAACGGTCCACAAAACATCTTGAGCAATTAATATCCATTTGAGAAAGCCATGATACAAGTGTTTTTTTTTTTTTGCGTAATCATTCTTTTAAAATATTTACATGAAACAAAAGAAATTTAATCAACAGAAGAATTACAGGGTAATTGTTCTTTTGTGTAATTGTTCAAAATGTTGCATACCATTTTAAAGGGTGATAAACTTTTGTACAACATTTAACATTTGACTCTGACGTAACAGTTCAGCCTGAATTTACGCTCGCCATTTATCATCATTACGAGACGTGGAGGATACACCATCTTGATGTTTAGCAGGATAAGGGAGGTATTTGTGGAAAGTTTTGAGCCTCCAACGATACAACTATGTTGCTTCAATCTTTCACGATAGTTTTTTCGGAATTGGACAAGATGATGGATTGTCTACCACAAATCAACAATCAATAAATATTATTTTCTCTCGTAATGAGTTTGATAATAGAATCTCATGTAGTTCAAGGAGCTTCCTCTGATAACCCAAAGATTTTGCAATAGGCGTAACTAACACACCAATCACAATATTTCCTTTATTTGCACTTGCATGTTTTTCAAAATGTTTTCCCAAAAAAAAAACTTGTGTCCACATGGGGATTTATGAATCATTGACCATAAGAAGAACGTCTCTTTTTTTTTTCTTCCATATAACACTTGTATTCTCCTCGTGATTAAATAGTGTATTAACTGTTAGTCTCTGAACATATCGAAAACATGGGTTGTGAATGGATGAAGCCTTAATTTTATTTGCTAACATATATGTTCATATTCTCTTGTGATGATGGACTAGAACTTACTTTTAAGAAGGTGTTAGACTACCATCATAAGATAACATGAATGTCAGCAAATAATACTAAGGCTTCATTCATTCATAACCCATGTTTTCGGTATGTTCAAAGATTAATGACTAATACACTATTTGGACGTGGGGCGAATATGACTGTTAAAGTATTTTTTTGAAAAAGTTGCAAGTACAAATAAAGGAAATATATATTGTGATTGGTGGGATGGTTACACCTATTGCAAAATCTTTAGGTTATCAGAGAAAGAAGCTCCTTAAACTACCTAAGATTATATGTTATACAACAAGGTTCAATTTGGAGTACTCTTGTTGTGCTATCAAACTCTTACCAAAGAAAATGATACTTATCAATTGTTGATTCATGGTAGACCCTCCATCATCATGCCCAATTCTAAAAAAATACTTTCAAAGAGCAAAACAACTACTTGTATAACCAAAAATATATGAAGCATAACCAAAATATATGAAGCATGACCAACTAAGCTCGAGGTGTTCAGAATCACATAAAAATTAACAACAAAATAATTGCTAGTTTGTTTCCAATTATCCTATTCACCAATTAATAAAATTAACAATCAACATATATTAGCAAATTTTCTTCCATCAATAATAAATCTACAACAGCAAAGAAAAAAATTGAGAGCTAGCTACGTTAGAAAATTATTAACCATGAAACTAACTTCATCGTACATCATGAAATAATTTTTTAAAAATATGTTGTCTATCTTTAAATATAAAATTATATTTGTTGGTATACCTTTTGGCTTTTAGAAGAGTTAATTTGTCTAATATTTTGGGTGTAATAGTAAAGTATTAAGTGAAATTACTTTTTATTTTGGTATTTTTATAAAACAATTTTCAAGTGTTGAATTTAAAAAAGCTTTTTGAATAATAAAAATTTAATTTTCTTTAAGAAGTCATATTTGTATAAACTATAAACAAAATGAATATCTTTACTATTAATTAATTTGAGAAGATATCAAGAATAAAAAGTAAAAAAGTTCATATAATATGGAGATTTAATTCTTGAAGCTCACCAATCTCAAAGAATAACAAGAGACTCCTTGTAGATGAATTTAATCAAAGGAATCATAGTCGACGAAAATTGCATTGATGATTTTCATTTGATCAAGCATAATCTTATTTTTCCTGAACCGAGTTTTGTTGCCTCTCAAGTGAATCTAAAATGGAGATAAAACAACAAATGGTTATACAAAATTAAAGAAGACAATATTGGATAGTAGAATCAATCAATTAAATAACAAGAATAATGATATAATATTTTTCTCTCACACACACACATCATGGTTTAAGTTAAACAACATTGTGAGCGGCATACCCCTCACTAACATGTCATCATACCAGTATATAAACGAATTAAGATCAAATACACCTTTCTACGCATATGCGAAGGGTTGAGAAAGAGATCTAGAGCCATTAATATTGTTTGGAAAACGGCGTTGGTTGTAGCTTGCTTTGTAAAACTTAACAAAATCACTCATTTATAAGGACTTCATAATATTAGGGTTTTTCGTGTTAGCAATGGTGGGGCTTTCTGTGGGTTGGGTTGGGTTGGGTTGCGGCCCACCCAAAACTATTTTTTCCCATAGGTGCGACTGCGAGTACATAATTAACCCAAAATAAGTTTTAAAAAATTAAATATGATTTTGGACCCTTCAATCCAATATCACTTAATTAATAAAATGATTGATTTATTTTGTCAAAAAATAAAATGATTGATTAAACGATTTATAGAACTTCCTAATTGTTGTTTGACAATTGCAAAACAGAAATCTATATACTTTTATGATAATCCTATATATTCTTAATTCATGTTACAAAGAATCTACGTACATGGTCTAACATATCAACATATAAATCACACATACCACAAATGAAAGACTCAAAAATTGAAGTGTTTCAATTGAATTATTAGACAATTAACATAAATCAACTTGTGGGCAACTGAAACCTACACAAAGGACAAGAATGGCCAATCATTAACCAATCTTGAATACAATTCATATGAAACATATGCGAACATGGTAATGGAACACCAACATTAACATCCTCAAAACAAATACTACATTGTGTCACTTCTTCAACTTCTACCATCTTCAATTTTTTAATGCATGACTTCGCCGCAGGAAAAAACGCATTATATTCTTCTTCTTCAAACATCATTAGCTCCGGTTCCGATCTTATAATTAAACCATAATAATCAACTGAAACTCTTCTTTCAATTTCACTACTCATAAAAGTAGGAGGTTCCCACCCATTATCTTCTTATTCTTCTTCTTCAAACTCAATTACAAACCAATTATCTTCTTCTTTACACTTAATTTCCTCTTGAAAACTGAAATCAGATTGATCGAATGAACTACAAGCTTGTGTGTCAAGATCAATAAGAGTTTCCATGAATGAATTTGAAAAAGAAAGTAATAAAGAGTGAATAATTTGAGTGTACGTAAAGAGGAGAGAGTTTAATGAGAGACTATCTTGATATGGAGAGAAGAGGTAGTGTGCTATATATATATATATATATATAAACTGATAGAGTCAAATATCTTGCTGCCTACTATTCATCCATGAAATATATCCTTAAATTGCGGCGTACTATATTTTGTTGGGTGTTTTTTTTTTTTATAGGCTTGGGTTGTTAGACTTTATCATCCTTCTTTGATTTATCCTTGCAATTATTTTTATTATAACTTGTGAATATTTTTTATATTTATTTTTTTATTGATTTTTATTGACGTGATAAAAAAATTAAATTATTAATTTTATTATTTATTCTTCTATTGACTTTTCAATATACTAATTGTTTTTATGAAGGAACTTTTTATAATGATCAAAATATGACTACAAAAAAATACAATAGGGATTAAAAATGTGTGCAGGACAATTTAATAAAGATTAAAAATATTTTGTTTTTTTTAAATACATATCCAATTCAAGGACCGACTAATTGAAGGTACTTAAAATCTCTATCTCTATATAATATATTTACGGATGTCTCTTTCTTGATCATAATCTTATGTGGCAAGCTATCAAGTACTCATATACTTATGTGGCAAACTATGAGACCATCTACATAACAAACTAAGTAGGGATGGCAACGGGTAGGGTCGGGCGTGGGTTTGACATTACCCAAACCCGAACCTGAAAATATCGGGTAACCCGAACCCGAACCCGAACCCAAAGGGGCTTTCAGGTGACAAAATAACACCCAAACCCGTTGGGTTCGGGTTTTTTCCACCCGAACCCAAACCCGAACTAACATTAAAAAAATTAAAAAAAAAATCGAAAAATTCAACGAAATTACGGTCTACAACATGCTAACATTGTTTTCAACATTAAAATAAGGATGAAAAATAGTCTACAACGTTAAAATAGTCTACAATATGCTAATGTAAGAGAGATAATTATATAATTTAATATATAACGGGTGTGGTTTCGGGTTTCGGGTGTGGGTTTGACACTACCCAAACTCGAACCCGAAAAATCGGGTGGCACCCGAACCCGAACCCAAACCCAGTCAACTCGGGTTTTGCCCGTTGACTCGGGTTAGGGTTCGGGCGGGGCCCGCGGGTATGGGTGCTTTTGCCATCCCTAAAACTAAGTCTTCCTTGATGTATCACTCTTTGATTCCCACTCAAGACACTTCTCAATTATGAAACATTTTATTTAACTTTTTAGAGTTCCTTAATGTACCACTCTTCGACTCCCACTCAAGATACTTTTTCAATTATGAAACATTTTATTTTATATTTTAGAATTCCTTAATGTATCATTCTTGGATTCCCACTCATGACACTTTTTTAATTATGATACATTTTAATTTATTTTTTAGAATTTCTTAGTGTATCATTCTTCGATTCCCACTCATGACATTTTTTTAATTATGATACATTTTATTTTATTTTTTAGAATTCCTTAGTGTATCATTTTTTCGATTCTCACTCATGACACGTTTTTAATTATGAGAATTTTTCTTAAAGATATTTTTGAGACACATATTATGCATAACTAAGATTAATAGTCAGTTATAAACAAAAACAAACAAAACTTTTGGATAAAAACAAGTAAATCAAACCGATTTCTAACAAATAACAATAATTTTTTTAAGATTAATACTTTTAATGAAAAAATTTCTTAATAAATTTTCCATAACTATTTTTTATTTAATCATCATAACTAATGGTATATCATAAAAAATTTAGTTGATTCAAAAACTGAAATACTATTATATAAGTATAAGTACCCAAACAATTATATGTATTAATTTTTTTAAATAAAGTTGTGTGAATTAATATATACCATTACATAAATATTATTATATATGATAAAAAAAAAGTCATAATTTCTCAAATAAAAGTATATTTTATTAGTTTAATTTTTAACTTTTGCTCACATACAAAATTTAACTCATTTCTATCTATCATTATTTTATTACTAAGTTGTACCAAATATAAATCATACTTATTCCTATTTTATTTGTATTTTATTAAGAACATATTTTTATTCATATATTAATACAATAAACCCATTTTTTTTGTAATTTTTATGATGACTACACTTATATTAATATCAATACATGTCTTTATAATTTACACGGGATCAATATTAATAATCATTAATACAAGAGGTTTTTTTTAAAAATAAAAATATACTCACATATCAAAACAAGGTCCTATATTTTTTTTAAAATTGCTACGGAGATGGGAGAAAAAATATCATATCGTTGAACGGAAAGTGGGAGATCATTCTCAAAAATATTAACTATGACTTATATTTACACTCATGTTAATATGAGTGTATTTTGATTTTGTAATTTATACAAGGCAATATTTGTACTTATATATTAAAACAGATCCTATTATTTTTGTAATTTCTACGGGGACGGAAAGAAAACACCATACTATTAAGAACGGGGAGTGGAATACCACTGTCCACCATGTTCTATCCCTTTAAATCCATAAATATATAATTATTTTTTATAATTAAATAATATAAATATCAAATCATTTTCGCAAGTAAATAGAAAAACATAAATTACAAGAAAAAAAATTCATTAATTAGAAATAAGATACAAAAAAAATTAAATTAAAAAAATTAATATTTCAACTAATCTACTTTAATTTAATTATATAAATTAATATAATTTCGAATTTTAACGCGTACATTTGTACGGGTTAGTTATACTAGTATTATTAAAATCAAATAATGACTTAGGGCCCGTTTGTTACGGATTAAAAAATAAATGATTTTGACATTAAATAATTTAGAGATTATTTTTTAGAGATTTTACAAAAATCAGAAGCTATTTTGTGTTTGTTTAACATTAAAAAAATTACTTTTTATAAAAAAATAATTTTTAACTTGTTTGGATCCAACCATATAAAAATGATTTTCATCATAAAATTACCATAAAGTACAATTATCCAAATTTAATATATCATATAAAATAAATATATGAAAAATACTCAAGTAATTGTTTTTCATTATGATCATATGACTTTATATATGTAGTTAGCTACGAATAAAACAAATTTTTAAATCTTATCTTCAAAAAATAACAAATCAATCTTATAAATTCTAAATAGGATATTATTGGAATATTAGGATAATATTAAGGATATTTTTGTCTGAAAATTTTTGACACTTGTTTTCTCTTTCCTCTAAAAAAAGTCTATTAAAAAAAGCTACTAATATCAACTTCAGATTTTTAGCAGTTTTTAAATTATTTTCAGATTCTAATTATTTGTAAAAGCTATAACAAACAAATGTTATTTTTTTAAAAGTGATTATTCTTCAAAAATAAGTGATTTTTTTCTATAAAAAAAAACTATAACAAACGGACACTAAAAATGTATTTATCCCCAAAAAATATAATATATTGAAAAGAAAAAAAACTTTTGTCATAAAATGAAAAATGTCTACTAATATATATATTGAAGACAAACGGCACTTTTGTTGCTATATAAAATTTTCAAATAATTTCTTGTATACAACATTAATGATAGTATTTGAAAGAAAAGTAATAAATTGTTGGTTTTGTCTAGAGATTAGACGCGGGAGTCAAATCCTACTTCTTAATCCATTATTGCCAGTATTATTTTGGGATTAATTAGAATTTTGTATTAACATTTTTTATATGTAAGTTGTTAGTATATTATAATGTTAGTTTTGTCAAGACTTGAAGTCTAGACCTTCTTCTCCTTAACCCTTCATTCAACTAGCTTAACTTGTTGAACTATAATTTTGTATTAACTTAGACTAAATAAGTTTTGTAATTTAAAATGTTGAGATTGATAGCCAGATCAAAGACCTCATCGAGAGAAATGAACTTTTCTCGCATTGCATAAGTTTAACATGTTGGAAACTTGACAAGTTAGGTTACTCTCTAACTATCTCATGTAGACCGGAAATGCCGAATACTTTAAGGAACGAGTAATTGCGTGTTGATATGAACTTCGCGATTGTTTTCTTGTAGATGTGTATTTGTTTGATGAGATGTTATATAATTTATTAGCATGTTTGTTTATAATGTATTCTCATGATGACTAATTGTTTAATACATGTTTACGTCGTACATATTATTTGTTAAATATATGTATTTACACTTGATTTTGATTACATATATATATGATTGAAATATATGTAAATTGTTCCATTAGTATATATGAGAAATCATATGCATGTCGTTAGTCGAAGGGACGTATGGGGTTCTGATACTTTAAAGCATTCAATTTGGGTATGATTGCTAAACAAGGGCTACTATGAATAAACCGGATGCCTTAGAGATTAAGCAAGGTATTTACCGGTTCTGATTTTTTTTGACGCGCATATTAGTGTTGGTGTTAAAGTGAGAGTGATGATAAATCTGTGGCTTCGCTTGGATAACAGCCAATGGATGCAATCTCCTCAAAATCAAGGTGCTGTTGTGCGCGCGCGCATATTCATAATTTGACGTGGGATGGAGAAAGGAAATAGAATGCTAATAAATTTTCGTGACTTATTCCTAGAAAATGTAGTAGATGCAATTCTTATCGAACCTCTGATTGATTCTATACAAAATGGACATTGATTTGGGATGAAGATCGGGAAGGAAATTATTTGTTTATATACGATTACAATAGAATCATGAGGATCACATGACCATTGAAAGAGTTCATGTCTCCTGCAATTGGAATTGTTTGTGGCAAGAACAAGCTCAACTAAAGGCTTGTCATCTGTTATGCCGAATTTGCAAGGGTTATTTGATGAAGCATACGTTAATGCAACAGAGAAAAGTTCAGCATCACACATCAACCTGCCCTCTGTGTTCTGCAGTAGATGAAGTTTGCACGTCCTCTTTAGTTAAAAGTCAAGTAGGACATATTGGAATGTCGCGGGATTGTCAGTCTGTAAGTATATATATGTAGCAAGGAGTATAAAAATTTGGCAGGTCGAGTTGATGTACTAATGTGGTAATATATGAAGATGTAACTCGCAGTGGCAAAGGCGGTGGTACAGGCAAGAGCAACTCGCTCTACAGCTAGAATCACTTGTCTGTCAGCAAAGAGCTCGGTGTTAACTTTATCGAGTCACGAGACACTAGTAAATCACCAACCAAATAAAACAGAAAGGGAAAAAGGCTAAAGTGAAGGAACATTGTCTTAGATATCGGATGAGTACTTCATGGATACAAGCGCTTTATGAATGTCAATCAATTGATGATATGATAACAGGTGAAAGGAGTTGGATGATAATAAAATTTGATCCGACATGGTATGTATTCGGTAAAATCCAGTTATAATCACATTATGAGGAGATGGGATTGTGTGGAAAAACTTACTATGACAGGAAATTGGAACTATAAGGAACCAGTTTCTTTAGCACAGTTAAAGATGTTTCAGATTGAGCTTTGTGATTGTAAAACCTATCTTACTTAAAGATGTTTCATAGAAGATCAAATCTATTTTTTGACAGACAAAAAATTTAAATCTTTTAAAAATCAATTTTCAATTTAAGTTTTTTTTTGACACAATGTAAGTTTTTTTAAAATTCATATGTAACAACATGTTTATCCTTTTTTGCAATTAGCTGAAGTGGAACAAAAACAGCTCCAAAATACCATGACTAAACGCCCAAATTATGATGATAGCTGCTAAGCTAAAGAATTGAGATAAGCTGATTTTACCATCATGCCAATTAAAACAAGAACATAAACAAAAACATTCAACAAAATCAAGAATATATTATTTCACATGAGAAATCTAAACAGAACAATTGTCAGCAATTTGTGGGCAATTGAAACCTACACAAAGGGCAAGAATTGGCAACATTCAACCAATCAATAATACAATCCGAATGAAACATATGCGAACATGGCAATCGGACACCAACATTAAAATCTTCGAAACAAATCGTACATTTTGTCACTTGTCCAACTTTTACCGTCTCCAATTCTTCAATACACAATTTTGCAGCTGGAATAAACACAATATTATGTTCGTCTTGAAGCATCATTAACTCTTCATCCTCTTCCAAACCATAATCATCTTCATCATCACTTGAAATTTCAATAACCTCTGGTACCTCATGAACCAACCCATTATTTTGTTCTTCAACCTCCATTACCTCTTCATCACCCTCTTGATCATCTTCAATAGTGATTCTAGTCGCAAAATCAACTCGAATAGTAAGAACACCACTTAAGTTCTTATATGTTTCATCATTCATCATATCAGACGCGCATTGCATGATTTCTTCTACCACCAACTCAGAAGCATCATCAGGAACATTAATTTGAGAAAGCCATGACAGAAAGGTATTTTCTTGCATAATTTTATCAATTGATACATTCCGAAGAGTGTGGCGTTGAGTATCAGTTGAAACACACATGATTCTTCTATAGACAAATTGAATATTGAAATATTTGTGATCCGGAGAAATATTAATATTATTAATATTAGTGGAAGAAACATTTGGCCATGCCTTACAACAATATCGATCCATGACAACGGTTAATGAATTTGTAGAAGAACAAATATCTTTTTTTTGGACTAGAAAGAATGAATACTCTTTGTGTTATTGTGAACATCGATTGGTATGTATTATGTATATATAGTGCTAACGGTAAAACTTGGGGACAAAGTCATTATTTATTTTTATTTTTATTTTCATACAAAAAAAAGATAAGGATAAAAAAAATCGGGAGAGGATAAATCGGTAGTTTATAATTTTATTTTATTTAATTAATTAGAGTTGTTTTGTGAGAGTAATTTATAGAAGTTTTGACAAATTATTAAAATAAAAAATATATTTAAATGTACTTTTAGCTCTCTTATTTTAAATAAAATGATTTTTTTTGTATGAATAAAATGAACTTTTAGTATCAACAATGAATTTTCCAAATAATAATAAGAGTTTTGGTTCATTTAATCATGCGGTCAAAGATTCGATTTATAGCTCAGCCGTATGTAGAAGAATCAATTGGGAGGGGAGAACTCACCTCGTGTGCCTATAGGTTCTTCGATGAAGATTAGTCATCATCAACAACAGTGAAAATATCGTACCAATATCATTGTAACTCAAAAAACAAAAAAAATTATTTATTAACGGCAGTGGAAACTTCATATATATATATATATATATATATATATATATATAATATAGGGTAAATGAATTGTTACCCCTGCAAAGTATACAAATTTTGCTTTTTCTTCCTATAAAATAATTCTTAAAATTTACCTCACTCTGTTGCCTTTTTTTACCTTTAATATTTGCATTTGTATTAGATAAGTTTTTTACGTTACAATAGGGTTTTTAAGTTTTTTAGGTAACAAATATGTCTTTTAAGTTTCTAATTTATCACATTGTTACCCTTCTAGGCCTTGTTACATAAGCGTTAAAATAACCGTTAACTTGCACTAAAAGCTACTTCTTGTTATTTGGAAGTTAAAACGCAGTATTCACTACCGCCTCACTAAGTTACTTCAGTATTTTAATAACAGAGAATAACTTGAAGGACAACACAGCAATAAATTAAAAAAAAAACTTACGGGACCTAGTTGTTACCTAAAGAACTTAAACAACCTATTTGCTACAAATATAAAACTTAAAAGACTTATATGTTATATGTAGAATATTCTCATATTTTAATCTTTTTATTATTTTATTCATAACGATAATTAAGGACTTATATTTAAGGATGATTTTTTTCTCAAATTATGCTTATTAGGACAGGTAGTAAAATTTTGAAAATGATAATGCTACAAAACTTCAACTTTGTAACCATAGGTAAAGTAAAACTTCTGAAATCTAATGATTCTATCATGATAATTTTGTTCTCTGAATATTCAGTCATAATAATTTGTATGATTATACAGGTGGAGGTGGCAAGTCTAGCAAAAGCCAGAAGCCAATACAATTTTCAGAATCTAACTCATCTTGGATTGCAAGGAAATGCAAACCTCCTGAAGCTTTCTTAGCTGCTTCCCAAGCATCAGCTTCTTTAGTTGTGGTAGGACTTTTCTTATATGTCGCGTATACATACCGAGTTGAAATTCCAACCGAAAGAGTCAGGTTGCCGCGAGAAGTGTCTGCTTCAATAGCACAGAGCTCCAATCCATTCATAAAAGCTGTGGCAGTAAATGGCGAGAGGGTTACACTTTTTTCTTGGACATAACAGAAAATGACAATTACAAGAAGTATACTTAGTTATGAAATAGCACACATCAAAAGCGCGTTTGAGTAAAGTATGGATATGTCATAAGTTATTTTCATAAGTTTTATAAAACAGTTCCGAAAGTGTTTGTCATACGACAAACAAAAATAAGTGGTAAATAAGATCGTCCAAAGATACACAAAGTATACAAAAAATCTTTTCAGCATAAAAATAACCAAAAACCTACGACTACAAAGAAACCAAATGTATATGAAAAATGAAGTTCAAAGAAAATATGAAAATGAAGTTCTTTACCTGATAATATTTTAGCACGAGAAGAGGCAACAGCCAGTCCTGGGATCAACGTCTTCTCATCTATTTCAATACCCAATAAATCAAGATCTAGTCCAGAACCATAGCCAAACCTTTCCTCTGAGGCTAAGGCCTCGTCTCGAACAGCTTTAAAATGAGTTATTAAAAGTAAGAGATGGATGTATATCTTAGGAAAAAAAATTAAATTATTAACGAACAATATGCGGAATAGCTTATGACTTTTGAAAAATGAGACAATCTAAACTTGAAACCAGTATAAGCAAAGTAAATGATCAATAAAAAATGATAAAAAAATGATCACGAGACCCTATATACACGGACGATGTGTCTATACCATTAAAGCATGTGACTGCCTCCTATATTATACATGAAAACTATGTCGTGTAATTGTGAAACAAATGACAAAAACATCGATGAATCTATACCTGAGTAAGGCAACTGAACAAATGCCCATCTTTCACCAAAAAGATCTTCTGGTAGCTTCGTAGGAAAGGGATTGTCTAATGGCAAAAGAGGCTTAGATCCCTTTTGAAATCCAGGATGTTTCGTATATACAGTCTCATAGCGTTCCTCTAGCCATAAAAGTAATGACAAGCACTGAAAAGGGTCAAATCAAGCGCATAAAATATACACCGGTGCACCTCTGAAAAGGAAATAGAATCGCCAAAATGAAATAAAGTCACCAAATGATTCTCAATTTTTATCTTTCACTTTTGTGCAACAAATGTCTATTAAACATTTAAAAGCTGAAACATATACTTAGGGTGGAGCTTTTTCCACCCCTCACATTGACGTTACTAAAAAACCACACATTTTTGGAGGTGTACTTCTGGACGATATATTTTGTTTGGAAATGTACTTCCATGCATACAGCACAAAATTTACTATTTTTCCAAATCTATACACAAAAAATCCTCCCATATTATTATTACTTCATTGGACACTTGTGCAGTTTAGTTTGATACAGCAACTAAAACTTCTGGTGTAAAAAGAGTAACAACCTAGTTGAGTATGCTTTCCAATCTTTTGGGTGAAACATTAGCATATATTTAATCACATGAATTCAAATGCAAAATAGCTGATTTCAACAAAATGAGGAAAATGTGGATCTTCTTTATTTTGAGGGTTTTGTTTCAGAAAATCAAAATATAAAGTACCACAATTTACTAAGATTGGAAAAGAAACAAAAGGGAAATAAACCAAATTTTTTGATGCCTTACTTAACTAACACACTACTATCAATTTTCCAAAGCATGTTAATGTGAAAATAACATATGTTGTTGATTGACTCAACAGGCAATTGACCTTTTCTGACGTCAAATCCAAATAAGCTACAGATCGAACCCACAGGCCACAACAACTGTAACACTAACACGTATGGAATGGAACCTATTTTCGAAACCTTCATCATCCGACGCACAAGTTAAGCTCTTTTTATCATAGTTTTGAAAGCCACATTACAAGTTCAATTAGATTTATTCCGATTTAGTGTCTCAGACTATCAATCATCCAGCAAACTAACTTATTTCTACCGCAAGGAACCTATATAGTTTTCTGTTGAACAATGAAATTTCACATCCCACAAGAAAATCTAAAATTGTACTTACCCGTTTACTGGGAAGTGCTCTTATACCAAGCTCCTTACATGCTTTTGTAATAATCGTCTGCATCTGTGACCTACAAAGCAACAATAACACACTTCACCAAAATTCCATACTCCAACATGAACACTTAATAAAGAATTGTCTTAAGTTGGCACTTACGACATAAACCCCCCCTTAAGGTGAATAAGTGGGGTGTTCAGGATTCAAACCCCAGCCCCTACATATAAAATGTGATGTCTCTACCAATTGAGTTAAGCTCACCGGGACCTTATAAGTTGTTTTTATAAGCTATCTTAGAGAACTTATTAAAATAAACTAAAAAATGCATATAAAAAATGTCATAAGTTGTTTTTATAAGTTCTCCCAAACAGTCTCATAAAACTTATGTCAGTTATAATAGATAAGCTCAAATAAGTCAATTCAAACACGCCCATGTTTATACATAAGCACTTATATGATAAACACTTATACTACTACTACATATAGTTGATGAATTTACCTAAAGAAACGAATGTTTCTAGGAACAGGTAGATCCAACTCATCACAAATACCAACAATAGAATCCTTAAGAGTGATACTATTAATAACATTATTAGGAAAATACTTAGTATATTGAAGTGAAAGAGATTTATCACAAACAACAAGCTCCCAAAGTTTCTTTCCTCTAGAATCAAGAATGGGTCTAGAACAAAAATCCAATTCCCAGCTTAATAAGTTATCAGGATCAGTTTCTGGATCAAGATAACATGATTCAGCAGTTGGGTCATCAATTTCTTCTTCTTCTTCAAATTCTTTCTGGGTTGTTGTTGTTACTGAGGATGTTTCTGATATAGAAAATGTTTGAAATTTAAACAAGTGTTTTTTGGTTTTGAAAAATGGGAATTTTATCATGGGTTTTGATGAGGTGAGTTTGTTGGTGGTTATTGGGTTTGTGTAGTTGAATGATGGGGTTTTGATTCTTGTGGAGTTGAAGCTTAGAGTAGCCATGGTTATGGTTATGGCTATGGTGTTTGTTTAACTGATTTGTGTTTGTGTGTGGGTGAGGTAGTTATCCACTGCCACACATGTGTGGTGATCCGGGTTGTTCCATATTACATCGGGTCGGGTTTTTTCTTTGGGTTTTCCCACCTAGTCCTCCTATGCTATTTTATGGGACTTTTTTAAGTATCAAAATATCATCCTGTTGGATTTGCGCTTGTTAGACAAACCAACTCTTTGACATTGAACATATTTTTTGTTCGATTGTAAATGTAGATTAATGGGTATTTATTGTTATTCCTTTTTTTACTAGATTTTACATATTTTTTGTTTTTTGAGTAAATTAGACTAGTGTCATCATTGTTTTTTTTTTTTGAAGGAAGTATCATCATTGTTGAATAGAATATATTTACGTCAAAAATTATATTTAGCGTTTACGTCAACGTTATCAAAATTTGATTGACTGGTTGAGATATAGATATTATATTGCTAGTATTAGGACTATCAATAATTTTTTATAAATAATATAATGTGTAGTGATTTGAACATTTCAAAACAAAGTCATGTTCTTCCATTGTCAAACTCATTTTTTTTTATCTTTATAGTATTATTGAGAAACCAACGTCCTCACAGATCTAGAGATATCAATGACATGGTAAGTGAGTTTACTAAAGTTGCATTTCATTTTGATTTTTGTACTAATAACTAATCTATGTTCATTTTAATGTCAATCTTACTAGGTTTTTTATGTTCAATATGTGCTTATGTTATGCTGGTCTACATAAAGAGTTTGACTATCACCGCCACTTTACAATTGAGGAACCAGATCCAATAATAGTTGACTACTTAAACCTTGTAGATTTTTGAAAGTTACAACATTTTTTTTTCGACTCAGAAAGTTATAACATTAAGAACCTATAAAGTTGGCCCATCACCGGTGACAACAATGGTAAAAAAGTTATAGATTAAACCACACATGTCATTTTTGGGTTGAGCACCACGAACACAAGATACCAAAAAAGCCAATGACCCAATTAGTACAACAAATGACTACTACCATCAACACGAAGTGTCTACACACTTACCCTTTTGAGTAATACCAGGCAAAATCAATTCTTAATGCATCCGATTTGTGGATAGCTTCCAACAAAATAACGTAGAGATTCCACAATGTAAATAATTTAAAAACAAATTTAAAAAAACAATAATGAGATGACTAAACAATTTATTAATTTATTTGCAAATAGTATCTCACTTATATACAATGAAATGAAATATTAATGAAATGTGTTAACAATTTTCTTATTTTTGGAAATACATTAGTTTTAAAATTGTGATATGATGTGTCAAAATGATGGATTTTGATTGGTTGTATGTGTAAACCTGCTTTACACAATTTGATTACCATCTTTAAACTAATTAAATACTCATAAGCAAATTTTACTTTTTTTTTTTTGGTCAGGAGCAAATTTTACTTTTTAAATACATCATATGTTTTTTTTTTTACATTAAGTTTTATTTCATTTTAATTTAATTTTACTTTTATAAATGTTTTTTTTTTGGGTAAAAGGCAGGGCACAATACCTTGGTTCCAGACTTCCAGTACTAAAAAGAACGAAACTCGAAAACTTGCCAATTTGCCGCCGGATTCTGTCAACAACGGTAAGTTCTGTTCCGCCACTCTTAATCTAATTTCCCTTCAATTATTAATAATCACATTCTTCATCACCTTTATCAAAAACAAACCGATCGTTACTTCAAAACTAGTAGTAACTAGTAATTTATGTCAATTTCGTATCTTTTATTTTATCCATGTAATGTAAGGGATGAACTCTGGTTGGTGCCGGAGTTTAATCCCGAGTGAAGATGAAACAATTTGTGGCTAGACTTTCATATATTCGTAGCCGAATTTATGAACATACTTGGCTGGCTTGTACTCAATTTGTGGCTAAACTTTACTTATCTTTCTGTAAAACCCGAATTCAATTCGGGTGATGAAACAATTTGTAGATTTTAGTTGTCGATTAAAATCAAAATTCATGTCCGGGAAACAAGTGGTTTATTCTTAACCATTCGTAATAGTAATTTGAAATTACATATCTATTCGATAAATGTAACATTTCTATGTTTTTTTCCACTCGATGGACGAGATTCAAGAGGGAGCAGACTATTTATGAAAGAGATGATGAAGTATTAGTGATTCATTTGTTACTATATGATTTTCTAAATAGCATAATTTATTTATTTTTGCAGATTGTTTGTAGTTGCATTCATCTTAGAGGAATTTGTGCAGGTTACGATTGTTTTTTGCTTATACTTCAACGGAAGAAACACAGTGTAGCTGCAATGGTTGAAATTGAAAATGACTATTTTCCTCCTTGGTTTAGGTATCTGTGCTTTCTTCTGTTTCTTCTTTTCATACTTTATACTTGTGTTATCTATAGGCATGATGTTCAGATTTGACATTGTTGTTGATTGGATTTCAGTGTGGCACCAATGATGGATTGGACAGACAATCATTATAGAACTCTTGCACGCCTCATATCAAAACATGCTTGGCTTTATACAGAGATGCTTGCCGCTGAAACTATTGTTTATCAAAAGGGTAATCTGGTAAGTTTATAATGATTATTCTGCTTTTACTAAGCTATAAAAAAATACATAGGAAAAAGAAACCTAGGAAGGAATTGTGCGAATAATGAGGTTTGTAGTTGCAATTTGTTGAGGTTTGAATCTACTATAAGCTCAAGCTGTTAGGTGGAGACTTTTTGTTTGCAAGCTTCAGTTAGTTAGTATTGGCATATCATTTGTAAAAGAGGAATAGAGAGGAGTTGTATAACTGTTATGCAACAAGGACCCACATGAATCAATTCTCTTCACCGTGAAACCTAGAAATACTAGCTTCACCTAAAATCAATTTTGGGTTGTTAGAATTGATTTTGCTTCAGCCACCCAAACACGCGTTTGACCCTTTTCACCGTGCGTTTGAGGCTTCCAATGCGTAACCAAACATATGCTTAGAGTGAAAAAGATATACAACAAAACCATCATTTTGGGATGAATAGTTTGGAAAAAACCATTGATTATTTTTGTTTCTTATGCTCAGGACAGATTCTTGGCATTTCCTCCTGACCAACATCCTATTGTGCTTCAAATTGGAGGGAGTAATTTAGAGAATTTGGCGAAAGCAACTAAACTTGCTGATGCTTACGGTTATGATGAGATCAACTTCAAGTTAGTTTGTTTCATACCATCTTAAGTATTAAAATGTCATTGTTATATTGATCTCTAACAGATCCATTTATTTTTTTTTTTTAAATACACCAGTTGTGGATGCCCTAGTCCTAGAGTAGCAGGACGTGGATGCTTTGGTGCACGTCTTATGCTTGAACCAAAGGTTAGAAAACTATCCGTAGTTAAATATTACATGCGAAGAAATTGAAGATTTATGTTTTCTTCATCATTGTGCATTAATAGAGAACTCTAATGTATACAAGGAAAGTTCGTTGCTGAGGCTGTTTCAGTAATTGCTGCCAATACAAATGTACCTGTCAGTGTCAAATGTCGAATTGGTGTGGATAATCATGATTCATACAATGAACTATGTAAGGCCCTTTCTTAACGACATCTTTTGTCTGTCAATGTTCAAAGTATGTAAAGTCAGGATCGCTTACATTTCTCATTTTGTAATACCTTTACCCGTTTTTTCTTCTTATAAACCTTCTTCTGAAAACCAATATCTAACTGTAGTTTTTAGCAAAGGGCTGTCTAACTTTAGATGCTGGTTCGATACTACTTAGAATTCGGACTTGGGCGTAATAAGATGGGCACTTTTGCTCAATGAAGGAGTGAGGCTGGGTAGTGAATAGTGATATTCATTCCGAAAGTTGTTAGTATACTGTAGGAGAGGTTTCTCTCTGGTTTAGGAGATTTTGCTCTGGATTAAGTCTTGACTCCGGTTTATTTTCTACATTTTCCTTTTGTAATAGCTGTTGAGCTCCGTTATCATTCAATAAATACAGTCTCATTAATCTAATTTCTGAGTTCTATCACAACTGGTGTAAAAGCTTATTGTTATTGATATAAATTAGAAAACTTAGAGCACAACTTCAAAATATCTGTGCCCTTGGTTGTTAAAATTACGCGTTGACTTTTAATTGGCACTCTTGTTGTTTGTCTGTCAGGTGATTTCATTTACACGGTTTCTTCTCTATCACCTGCTAGGCATTTCATTATTCACTCCAGAAAGGCACTGCTGAATGGCCTCAGTCCTGCTGAAAATCGGAGTATTCCTCCACTGAAGTATGTCCCAATAAATTTATTATTTATTTATATTATTTATATATAGGATTCGAAATAATACATTCCTTACTGCAGATACGAATACTTTTATGGCCTCTTGCGTGACTTTCCTGACTTAACATTTACAATCAATGGTGGTATTACTGGTATTGATGAGGTGAGTTGTAGTCACAATGATCATTCTTTGTAAATGGGGACTTGGTATAATGGTATTCATTGTAGAGAAAAAATTTGCGACCAAAAGTTCTTACTATAATTTTATGATATGATAACGCGAAAAAATTTGAAGACACATGATTGGCTGTATGTTGTATCTCTAACATGCCCTTCTATGCAACATCACTTTACACTTGAAGCGTGGACTTAGACAGGTCCACCCACCATATGTTAAAATTGAACTTTTATTCGGAGAACGGAAGAGACAATAATAGAAGTTCAGACATTTGATCATAAAATCTTTGATTCTATGTCATGATATCTATAATGTTCAAGATATCATTTTGCTTCTTCGTGAGATTGGGCCGCACTTTTTTGCGCCCAAAATTCCGGTGAATGGCTTCTAAAAATTTTCTGATACATCGGTTGTTCGTGTTGTTCAGAGTCAAATCAATTCTCCCCTTTCTTTGTGACTTCGGAGATGATTTTGTGTAGTCATGAGTTTCACAAATCAATAGGAATTATTGTATTTGTTGCTATTATATAAGACACACATTGATCTGATGCTTCCTATGTGATATCCTTACACGTAGATTTTGATTGTAGATCAACGCAGCTCTAAAGATCGGTGCTCATGGTGTTATGGTCGGACGTGCTGCTTATCATAAGTAAGTTTCAAATGCTTTCAAATATCAGGAATATGCATTTCAATACCAGAGGAACAAGTTTTTCCTTCGACTACTCATAAATGATCATGTGATTCCAGAAAGAAAAAATAACTGTAGAATGTGATGGGATTTAATACTAAAGGAGTCGTATCAATGATTAAATAACCATTGTTATAATTTCAACAGCCCTTGGCATATTTTGGGAAACGTTGATACTGCAATTTATGGTGTACCAAGTATTGGTTTTACACGTCGTCAGGTTCAGCTACATACTATTTGAATTTGAATAGACTAAATTGCTAAAATTCCTTAGATCACTTTTTCTATTACTTAGAATTTGCTAATATTTGTTTTGTTTTTATATTTATTTGTTTAATCAAGGTCCTTGAGAAATATCAAGTATATGGAGACTCTGTGTTGCAACAATATGGACTTCGACCCACAGTGCGAGACATTGTGAAGGTGAGAACTGACAAATAGAACTTGTTCTTTGATTTGCAAACTTCACTCTTAGAATTTCTACTATTCAATGTAAGTTCCTCCATAGTTTTTTATATGCTGAGACATTGCAAAATGAGAAAACATGACTGAATCATGTGCTTGAACTATACAGTGGACAATATTACGCATAATGACATAAAACACAAGCAGCCCATAATTACCCTATTAAATTGTTTCAAATATACATTTGATGTCACTTTAGTTATACCTACTTCTTTCACTTCTATTGTTTTGGTACTGGGGTTCAAAGCATCGACTCAATCAGGTTTCCTATCTTTTATTTTGGGTTATAACTATGAACAGCACTGGAAAGTTTTTTTCCCTTTTTTCCCTTCAAGTTTTTTCAATGATATTAATCTGCTGTTATCACATGACTATCGTCTATTTTGCTGCAGCCTTTACTTGGTTTTTTCCATGCTGAGCCTGGGAATGGACTTTGGAAGCGCAAAGCAGATTCTGCTTTCCACACTTGCACGGTATACTTATTATGAAAAACCTAATTATTTGAGTACTATGATGTATAGTATTTCACTTATATCACATGTGATTAGATGAATTTGTGTAACAGCCAGATAGACAAACTTAAGTCATCAAGATCAAGAAAATCTTAGTTCGGTCTTCTTAATTTCCTGTAATTTTCCCTGATTTTCATTCATGGATAATATTAATAAGGTGGCTTGGCATGCGTTAATAGACATCGATGAACCATTTAAGACAGCTAATAAGGAAATAGTTTGTCAGTAGGTTTCACCTTGTCCTCAATCCTCAAGGTCAAATTTCACATCATATTACTGCAATTTTGGATCATACAATCTAATAAATCTGAAGTGCAAGAAATAAATTGTTGTGTTTGGATCTAGCTCTTAAGTTAAATACATTGCCATAACTCATCATTGGTGAGCTAATTTAGTTGAAATGAGTTGTAAATGATACTATCGGTGTTATAACTCGTAAGTATTATGGGAATTGGGGATGTGTGGAGCTGTTATGCAAGGTGCTTATTAAACAGTTGCCGGGTTAGTTAGGTCACTTTTATGGCATGCATATACTATTTTACCGGTTTGTAGCTATCTTTTGTCACAATATATACATATCTCTTCTTTGTTTACTGTAATGTAACTATCATTTTATACTTAAGTAACTGCATTAGTTTCTTCAAACACTTAATGAAATTCTTGAACTATGCAGACAATAAAATCATTTCTTGAAGAAACTCTTGTAGCAATTCCAGACTCAGTCTTGGATTCATCGTTTGCGAAAGCACCACCTGGATGTGAAGATCTTTTTGCTAACATTGGCAGTTTAATGCCTCCACCATACAGAACAAGAGATGAAGATGCTGTGTAATCCATTAGTTATCTGTTATATGCAAATGACTTAAAAAAATAATTCATTCTATGTAGAAAGTTATCTGTTATATGCAAATGAAATGACTTAAAAAATGTAATTCATTCTATGTAGAAAGTTTAAGTAAAAATATTAGGGGATTACTATTATTTTTGGCTTCTGCTTTTACTGTTGGTTTTAGCCAAATTAGTATTGTTATCTTTTAAGAAGAATGATGAGTGGCTTATATTACTCCATATCAGATAAGCCTGACCTCACCCGTTATAAGGAAACAAAAATGTTGAAGTATATTCTTCTTTTGTAGCATATTAATTAATTTTGATACATGTGTAATATTTTTTGCACAAACAACAAATCATAACTCATCTTCTGAGTATTTTGTTGTTGTCAAAAGTAGTCTAGTGACTATAATTTAATCTTTAAAAGTGAATAAGAATGTACGGGATTCAAACTCCGGCTTCTACATATAAATGTGATGTCTCTATTAACTGAATTAAAGTTACAGGTGTATCTTTTGAGTTTTAAGACGACTTTTAAGATATATAAGATATAAGTCAAATATTTTTATAATCTAACGATAATGTTTGATTGACATTTTACATAATTTTTACTATGGATACATATAACTTAAATCGTTTTCCTAATCTTCAAATTCACATAACATATATTTATGACCTCAAAGACTTTAAGATTCCTTTATTATCAACTATTCAACGTGGCAATACCTTATTGGCCATTTCATTTATAAGATAAGATATTATTGCATGGTCCTAAGGCAAAAGGTCCTTTTTTTTGTATGATTTGCATACCATATATTCATTCATCCATTCAACAACCACTTGCACACACACACCAAAGAAAGTAACCAACACATAGAGACTGATTCAAAATGGCATCAATTACCATGGCTGCTACAATCTTCGGCTGCCCGGCCGTAACCAACCGCTCAACCGTCGCAACACAGAGGAGACTCGTTGTCAACGCCGTCCGAGCAGTTGAAGGGGAGAAGATGGTCAGGCTTGACAATGACAAAGAGGGTAACAATGGAAGGAGAGACTTGATGTTTGCTGCAGCAGCAGCTGCTCTTTGCTCTGTTGCTGGTGTTGCAATGGCAGATGATGAACCAAGAAGAGGTACCCCAGAAGCCAAGAAAAAGTATGGCCCTGTTTGTGTCACCAACCCAACAGCTAGGATTTGTCGCTACTGAGTGTCATGGTTTACTTTTCTTGATTGGTAATGTACCATGGAGTTGTTGTGTTTATATTTCATTTTAATTGCTATTGTACTACTATGCTAGTTGTTCATAAAAGCATAAACTTTGCCTTATCTCTTTTAATGCTCAACCAAGGAATTAATTATGTTTAACCATGTTTTTGGAGTTTAACATACCATATTACCATATATACTCGAGTTCCTTTTGTTAATATTATAGGATTTCCATAGAATAACATAGAAAATACCTAGGAGCATAGGATTTCAATAGAATAACAAGGGGTCAATGTTTTATGATATCAAGCAATGAAACCCGGACACTGACACATCAACACGGATAATTTTTTTCAAAAAAATAATATATTTCAATGTAATCATAAGTATCGGTGTTGTATCAGTGTCGAACACGTGTCTGACACGTGTTCGACACCGAGACACGCCTATTACGAGAAGTGTCCGAGCTTCCTAAATCTCAAGTGAGAAACATATATCGTATCTCCAATTAAAATCGAAGACATTAGTACATGGATGCATGCAGGACTTAACCACTCTTAGTCTTAACAATCTCCTTCATAATGTGAGTAATTCCCACATAATATCAGAATCTACACTCACTCTTCCACCAAGTAGAATTTGCCTCTTATACCACTTATTAGAGAGTTCAAGCAATGATAGATCCATGATCTTGAAAGAAAAAATAAAATTAATCAGTTCAATTTTATAAAAAAAATATTATATTTGAACCAAACCGATGAAATACATGTTAGTTTGATTCGATTTAATTGGATTGAAATTTATCAAAGCAACAATCACATATTATTTAAATTTTAAAATTATACTAAAGTTATTATGAAAGTGGTTTACCGTGGACCAATACTTAAAATTATAAGAAATTATATTTTAACAAAGGCCAACAATAATCTTTACAAGTACAAGTTTGTGACGTTCATCGTCAAAATAGTAAGATAATTGACATCAATTTAATATGAATGAAATGACCGATATGTTTCTGCCACATTGAATAGTTGATAAGATGGAGCTTAAGAAGTGTGATTTTGTGATGTGGTTTAGTTGATGAAATGACTCACATTTTCTTTATTGTGACGTGGTTTAGTGATTAGAATTTCACTTTATAAAATATAAATAAGTTGGTGTAGCGAATTCAAATTCTGATCTCTACATATTTTAAGCAATGTTTCTATTAATTAAGTTAAATTCGCTAAAACTTGAGAAGTGTGAATCTAAAGGGGGTGTATTGGATTAAGATTTCAATGAATTTTAAAAAACTTTTTTTATAATAAAAGTATTCAATTAAGATTTTTATGGAATGTAAATAAGTCTGGTGGTATTCAATTAAGACATTGGAGATTTTTTTTGCAGGGCAACAAAATCTGTTGGTATTCAATTGAGATTTCTCACTACTTTTAAAATGTTTATTGGTATTCAAAAGTCTATGAATTTCGATGAATTTATTTGTATTATGGATTTTGAAAGACTTTTTAGTTAAAAATACACATGAAACTATCATTCAACAATCTCACTCAAACCCTTGAGACTTTTTACAATCTTCCAAGACTTTCTTTTTTTCTTCGGCCGTTGACGAAGACACAACTATATACCTGTTCTTCTGCTCTTTTCAATCAAATTTGCCTATTTTCTATATGCATACTAGTTTGATATATTTTTTCATGCCACAGTACCCTTTTAAGCAATTGCAATCGATTTTACCTATATATATATATATATATATATATATATATATTTACGTAAATCGATAAAGAAAATGTATTATACGTGTTCTTCAAAAAGGTATAATGTGTAGTGTATACATACATACTGCATACATAAATATGGAGATCAATTTTACCCTTTTTCTTTTTTATTGATTCATTGATATTTTTTTTTATATATGATTGATTCTGTTTTGGTTTTTGTTCGTTTCTTCAACTTGTTTCTTTACAACATTAATTATTATTTTTAATAGTTTTTTTTTTGTTATTATAGTAATTACAGTACTATTTTCTCATGTTAAAATATTAATTATTAAATTTTGGTTTGTTTTTTTTTTCTTAAAAGAATTGGGTTCTGATGAATTCTATGAAGTATTTAAAAATCTATAAAGTCTTTTGAAATCTTAAAAGTCTGTAATACAAATCTATCAAAATCTATTAGAAAATCTGGATTATAAAAAAGTCTTTTAAAAAATCTTAAAAGTCTGTACAATCCCACCAAATCCATTAAAATCTTCAAGATTTTTTTTATCAAAATAGTCTCTCAAAATCTCAATCCAATACACCCCCTAAATGATCAAAAAAACAATTTAGGCTAAATTGCACTTTTGGCCCCCTATGTTTTTAAAACTTGCAATTTTGGCCCCCTATATTTCAAAATAGCACTTCTAGACCTTTATATTTAACTCATTTTGCAAAAATCAATTTTGACTAAGTCAATGCTGACGTAGCAAGTCATTTATGTAACATGGATGCCACGTCATCACCTAATAATAATTATAAATAAAAAAAAGAAAAAAAAGTACAATTTAATTAAAGAAACGTAAATCCCTTAAAAACCTGCAAAACTCTTGTCGCAAAGGCAGCTTGAAGGGCTTTATCATGTCCTTGACTCCTTATAGGAGGACTCAAAACATACCTTGACCACATGAAAATTGAAATATGGCTTATAAATTTTTAAAATTGAAGACGATAAAAGATTAACAACTATGGAAAACAATGAAACAAGTCGAGACACTTGCTTTCCTACGGTGTCGAAATCAGGATGCCAAAGTCAAGAGTCATTAAGGGCTAAACCAGAGACAATAGGCTCTCCAATTACCCTTGTCCTGCATTTTAAAAACTAATAGGTAACATCGCTGAAATTAAGTTATAGTAGGAGTGTTCCCAAAATCTCTTAGCTTTTCTCAATAAAATTTGAGAAAAACACTAAGGATTAAACTTAAGAACTTGACTTCCGAGCCTTAGCGATTTCTTCCATTGCATCAATGCTCATTGCGTGAACCACATATAAAGCAGTGTTCATAAAATCCTTTAATCTAATTGCACTTTTTTTTTATAATTATTATTAGGTGATGACGTGGCATCCATGTCACATAAATGACTTGCCACGTCAGCGTTGACTTGGTCAAAATTGTTTTTTGCAAAAGGGGTTAAACATAAGGGGCTATAAGTGCTATTTTGAAACATAGGGGGCCAAAATCGCAAGTTTTTAAAACATAGGGGGCCAAAAGTGCAATTTAGCCAACAATTTACTTGATACATTGATAATATAAATATAAATTTTTTTAAAACTACAATCAATCATAAATCTTATATCATTAAAAATATATGAATCTTATTATATTTATATTAAGGCCAAATGCATTCGTGGGTCCTTTAAGTTTTCAATTTGTATTGTACCACATAAGTCTTTTAAGTTTTTTTTGTAACACATAAGTCTTTTAAGTTTTCAGTTTGTACTACATAAGTCCTTTAAGTTTTTATTGTAATACATAGGTCCTTTAAGTTTTAAAAATGTAACACATAGGTCATTTCAAGTTATACTCATTATGTTATACCAAAAAAAACTTAAAGGACCTATGTGTTATAGTTTTAAAACTTAAAAGACCTATGTGTTACAAAAAAAACTTAAAGGACCTACATGGTACAAACTAAAAACTTAAATGACCTATGTGTTACAAAAATAACTTAAAGGCCTTATGTGGTACAAACTGAAAACTTAAAGGACCTAGAGATGCATTTAGACTTATAAGCAAAAGTAATAGTAGTACAAGAGATTGTTTGTGATTTGATGTTTAAAACATTTTACACTTACCATGACAATTAAAAGTTTTGTAGTTACTTTTAACATTTTTATTTTCCTTTTAATGGGGGTAGTTGTGAAATATGCACAATGTACAATAGTATTTGGTCCCGTGAGCGTATCTCAGTTGATAGGACATTGCATTTTATATGCAGGAGACTGGGGTTCGAACCCTGGTCATCCCACTTATCCACATTATTGGTGGATTTTCTAGCCGCTAAGCTACTTGACAAAAAAAAAAAAAAAAAACAATAGTATTTGTAGACCAATATTAATCAGAACATTTCAACAGACCCTAATTTAGAATACATTGAATTTTGAACGGTTAAACAACAATAAAATCTTTTTGAACACGATAATGACAAAATACTTTGATACCACTATACTGTCCAATCAATATTAAATCCAAAAAGATTTCTGGTTGCGTTTCTTGACACATCTTATGCATGGCCATTTGATATTCTTTCTTCTTTTCCATCTGCTACTATTTTCTTCCAGAACCAATGCTTCTCAAAGAGTAGATAAATCTCTTCAATCGGAACTTGCTTTGTTTCGGGCAACAGAAAGAATACAAAGCAACTCATTACGACAATCAAGCCTCCGAAAAGCAAGAATATTCCATATTTAAGGTGGCAGAGCGATGCAAGGAAGAATTGTGCAACAATTGCAGTAAAGATCATGTTAACACACACAACAACACTTTGTGCGGCTGATCGTATCTCTAATGGGAAAAGCTCACTTGGAACTAACCATCCTAAGGGTCCCGAAGATCTTCCATATGCCAACACAAACATGAAAATCACAATAACCAAAAAGATGCTAACTCCATATGACAATTCTTTTCCTTTACCAAACTCAAGAGCCAAAACAATTGCAGTAGCAACCTACAGATGAAATTGGTCCAATATATTAGCAATTAAAATAACAAAGAATTAAGGGGTGTTTAAGCTATATCGATAATCAAAGAAGGAATGTAAGTAAAAAAGTCATGGTAACAAATGAAGAACATTAATTTTAAGACACATCATAGACTTTTTCATGAGATCGCCCAAAAATGTGCATAAATATTAATTAAAGATCAGATGAAATCAAAATTGTTTCCATATAAGCTATAAGATATTTTCATAAATTATTCTGAAAAGTTTATGGAAATAAGCTAAGAACAAGTCATGTACATGTCATAAGTTATTTCCACTAGACATCCTAAAAAATATCACAAGTGCTTATCCTAGTAGATGAACTTAAATTAGCAACACCAAACAAACTCTTAAAGTACATCAAAAATAGAGTACAAAACAAAAGGTGTTGTGATAGAGTACTTACCATGCACAAGAACATTTCAGCGCCAGCTTCTAAAAAGAAAGCTCTCCTACCAAACTTGTCAACATAAAACATTGAGATTAAAGTGGCAAGAACAAGTGCAACACTAGTAATGACAGAAGCATAAAGAGATGCCCCAGAGCCAAATCCAAGAGTTTGGAAAATGACAGGTGCATAGAAGAGGATGGAGTTGTTTCCTGTCAGCTGTTGGAATGCGGGAATAGCCAAAGCCCCAATTATGAATTGTGGTCTATTCTTTTTCAAAAGAAGATTCTGAAATGGATTCTTGATGGCTTGTGCTTCTCTGCTAGCTTCAACAAGATCTTCAAATTCAGCATCAACATTGGAAGTACCTCTAACTCTCTCAAGTACCTTTCTTCCCTCGTCCATTTTGCCTTGTTCTACAAGACTGTTTGGTGTCTCAGGACAAAACAAACCACCAATAAACATAACAGTTGCTGGAACTGTTGCTAATCCAAGAGACAATCTCCATCCCCAAGGATGTATTTTCTCAGTAGCATAATTTACCAAGTTCGCAACTAAAATTCCCAAACAAGTTGTTAGTTGAAAAAGTTGGTTCACTGCTCCTCTCACTTTTGCAGGAGCCATTTCTGATAGATATAAAGGAACAGCCTAAACAATAACAACAATACAATAAAATGTTAGTATATTCATTTATTTTAATATAAAAATAGAAATTAAATTATCAACATCCATTTGAATGGTTAACTTAATTCAAATATGTAGTTAATTACACTAGGTGAATGATTAATTAATATAACAATGTACCGCAATTTATAATATACATGATATTCATTAACTATATGATTTGTGTTCAAATATACACTTAAAAATTGTGATTAATAACATTCAAATGTGTGATTAATTATTCGGTGCCGAATAATTAATGAGTTGGACAACTTGTTATATGTCGCGTTTGTGTGTCAAAATAGAACACTATATATAATATATTTTCTAACACAAAACTTAGTTTATTATATTTTAGCATTCAAGTTACCTGATTGCCAAATCCAATTCCAACACCAAGAAGGATACGTCCAACAATCAACATTAAAATGTTGATAGCAGTAGCATTCATGACAGCTCCTATGAAGAAGCTAATAGAACCAACAACAATACTAGCTCTCCTGCCTTTGTTTTTTGTTAGAGAGGAAGCACCGAATGTGGACACCAAAGCCGCAAAATAGGTAAAAAGTGTTAACATTTGATCATCATATTTACAATAATCAGTTTCTTGCATGTGTGCGTGCTTTCTCTCATACACTTTTGGAAAGAATTCTATCAAGAAATCATCCATAGAAGTAACTCCACCTGAAAGAATAATTAGTTAATATTCTAACATGTGATTGGAATAAAATGCACAAGCATTAAACTCCTAGAACTTGTAACCACAAGACCTAGCTCAAGTCGTTGAGCTGGGACAATATGATGGAGTAAGAGAATGAGATCTAGGATTTAAACCCTGACTCTTAATATAATATACTAACTTTTAACAATTTCTTATTAAAAAACCAACCAAATTAGAACTTGCATTATGCATTATCTTTATTTAGAATTTGATTAAGATATATTTTTTTAACCATGTTGTACGTATAAACTATAAAGTATATATATCGACTATCAATGTCAAGCGATGATCAATTTCTACAACAAATTTTTTAAACAAACAAAATGAATTCTCAACTATATATCATATTTTATTTTTAATCATACAAAAAGTAAAAATTGGTAAATCATCTTACCTGAAACACCAAGATCGTATCCAAAGAGAGAGCCGCCAAGAGCACCAACAATGCAAGAAAAGATGAAGTATCCGGTAATCTTATATTCATAAAGATGAGCTCTTTTGAGAGTTCCTACGTTAGAAATTCCACCACCTGCCATTATTTTATTTTATTATTGTTTTGTTTATATGTACTCCTTTTGTTTCCCTTGGCAAGACTTTATATATACACTCAATTAAAACAATAATAACAATCATTACATGGAATCCATCTATACATTAATGTTTTAACCGAAAAACACTCCCAAAATAGATTTGAAGAGATAATATTCGAAAACTAATTTTGACTATTATTGTATCACATAAGAGTTTTTATTATGTGTCATATTCAGTTTGATAAAAAACTAGAGAAGCTCAAGAGCGGTGGATTGGTGGTACGGGTGACATATATAAAACATATATTAGATTGATCTTATTGAATAAAATAACTAAGCATACACACTAAAAAATGTAATTTTATAAACAAATATCAATTTATATTTTGAAAATTTAAAATAATGGGAGATGAAGATTTATAAATTATGATTAATTCAAATTAATTGTAGGCCAAAATGAAGTTTTAGTCCCCTATTTTGGTAGAGCTGTAATTTTTTGTTCCTCTATTTCAAATTGCGCAATTTTGGTTTCAGCGTTCAATTATTTTTGTCCAATCTGTAAATTTGTCTCTCCAACTAGATAATGTGACAATAAATTAACTTACCTAAATATGAAGACCTTAATTGTTGAGGGTTCTTTAAACTAGAGTGTTAAATTTAGTCGTGACATACAAACCAAAAAGGATATCAATTGAAATGATACAAGGGGAAGAGAATGAAAAAATTACATCCACTACATTAAATTGGATAGTCAAAATCATGGTTTAATCTAATTTTTTTGAACCAGGAGATAAAATTGTGCAATAAAAAATGAGGGGACCAAAATTGTAGTTTTACCATAATAGGCGACAAAAATTGCATTTAAGTCCTAAGTTGTAATGTGTTTATTCTAATCAGTGACAACTTGTTCTATGTATAATAGTTATTTTAATTTTAAAAATGTTACTAGTGACAATTTGCTTTGCGTTTAATAGTTATTACTACCTTTGTTCCTATTAATAAGAGACAAATGCACTTTTTGGATTCATTAAAAACCTGATGTATCTGGTCTATTGGTTTGCTACTTAATAACTGCATCCAGAAAATAATCTACCTACCTGGTGATGTATGCTTATATACCTAGGATCGAGGTATCCAACCATGTGTGTTGTTTAATGCATAATGTACTCTGCATAAAATACAGAACATGAAAGGAAAAAAAATGCCAACAAAAGTTTATAAACAAGGATATTTAAACCTGAATCCAACATATGACATATCCATAACAATTTGTCCAAATGTTAAAATAACAACCAAGATGCCAAATTAAATGTGAAGAAATTAAGGGCTAATGCTATCTGAGACTTTACCTAACTATGGCATGAAGCTAACAATGACATCCCAACTACACTGACACCTTATATGCTACCCATCCTCCGCAGCATGTTTAAATTGAATTTCGAATAAGGAATAATAATACCATATTTATACAGCTTAATACTTGATCAAGACATGCAACTTTTATCCCTAGTGCATGGAAGATTGAGTTTTTCCTGGCACAACTTTAATAGATAAGAAGACTCCTCAAAACAATTTATAAACACGTCAAAAAACATCTTCTCAGAACTTCAAATGGACTAGTTAAGCTTGCATTCTTTTTCGCAAACCTTTCTTCAGCAGAAATTGCACTATTTGGGCCCTAGGAATGATCCTTGTTTCCAAACTTAACAAAAAAAACGACGGTCTTTTAGCAAGGACAAGAGGATCCCAACAAGAAAAATTGGGAGTTAAACCATGAGAAATTGGGAGTGAAATATGAGAGATCCACTACAAGAAAAATAGGATGTAACCATGGCCTTTACCATGAATAAGCGTAATTTACCCACAAACTACCCACGGCCACGTGGCGTGGAGTAGGGGCCTCGTCGGTAACATTTTTTCGGATAACACGCCATGGCATTACCTTGAGTAAATTAGACAAAAATTGACACTAACACAGGTCTCAAATTAGCAGATAACACACTAAAATTTTGGCCAAAAGATGTATTCATAACAGTATATAGATATGTCACTACAAGTATCAAAATGTACTAGAAATCAATGATCCTCACTATCAAACTCATCAATGATGACGTCAAAGACAAAAGGACTCATCCTGTATAGAACAATTGCCTCTAAACTCCACAGCACATTGCTCTGCCTACTGAAAACAGCCTTCTACTGAAGCTGCTAGCTATGCTCACCTAAACTCCTCCCATGTATTTTGAATCTCATCTTTTATGTGCGTCCCGAAAAGAGAACCTTGCTAGAGCAATTCCAACATTAGCCACACTCACAAATACTTAATCTAGCTAATTTTGTAATAAAAGAGTGTGAATGTGAATAAGGCATGAATCTAACTACATAGCAATTCCTACCTAAGACACAAACTTTCTCAGACAGTCAAACATTACATAAAATAAATTCTAAGGACACAAACTTTCTAATTACATGAGTTTTTAATTGAGATTTTGATCATAATTAATTATCATAAAATAAATTAACTTATGTGAAATTAGCCACCCACACATAATGGTTACATCAACAGATCAACTCACCATATCCATCAAATGACAGGATCATACACACAAACCTAAATGTTATTCTATGATTCTATCATGAAAAATTGAAAATCCAATCCGACCCCAATAGACCACAACTCAAACTAACCAAAATATAACATTTTTTTAATGAATATCATGTGACAAAAAATATAGTTGTTAATACCAAAACACATTACAAACCAAGCCAAATAATCATGTTGAAACAATCTGTAGAAAACAAAGCATTATGTAGAAAATCAGTAAAAACATTATCTCAATTGCCTCAAGTGAACCCTCATTATAAAGCTAAAGCCCCCTCATTATACTAGAGTATTTTGTTTTTAAGTTTTACTTTAATTTTCTAGTTTATATCTCTACTGTTGATTTAATCCAACGGCTGAAAATGAGCACCAGAGGGAGCTGCAGAGGTTTGGACTGCTGAGGATCCAAGTCCCATTCGACATCTCTACTCGCGAATACAGATCTAATATATGTATCTAGGATGCATGTGAGAAATTAGTGGAGATGTAAACAAATGATGATAAAGAGATAATAGAGACATCGGTTAACATTAGACAAGACTTATTTTGAGTTTTTTAATGATATTTGAAATTTGAATTGATATTCTAACATAGAGATCAAATTATATTCTAATTTTGACAAAAATTCAACAATATGCATATAATAAAAATGTATTCAAATCAAATAAGGAACAATAATAACTTATATAAGGCTAAAACATAAACACCTGAATATCAGGTCATGACATGCAAGTTATATTCCTAGCGCATGGAAGATTGAGTTTTTCCTTGTACAACTTCAATAGATAAGAAGACTCCTCAAAACGATTTATAAACACGTCGAAAAACATCTTCTCAGGCACTACAAATGGAGAAGTTAAGCTTGCATTCTTTTTTCTCAAACCATTCTTCAGCAGAAATTGCACTACTTGGCCCCTAGGAATGATCCTTTTTTCCAAACTTAACAAAAAAAGCCACGGTCCTTTGGCAAGAGCACAAGGATCCCAACCGAAATGATCAACCCAAAATCTCATCACTGAATTAATTTTATCAATGGATACCAACATACAATAAGGTTGCTTTCTAAATGCTTCAAGAACATCTTCATCAGACCAACCCCATTTCTTAAAGACATCAACTTTCTTTTTCCACAAAGTTTCGAGTATAGTTGTTTTGGCTATCAATGCTATACCAAAAGTTAGTTTTGAAGGACTAAACCCCAAATCCTTTAATTCCTTCACTAATTTCACCATGTCAGGGCTATGGAATGTCCGACTCCTGATTCGAAGCATTGTTGCGATGTTTGAGTCGGACATTCCATTCTCAATCAGCAATCTTATATTATCCACCACACAACTTCTTCCAAAGAAAGATGGATTGTGATTGAGCAAATCACAAATGTCTTTGTGAGATTGCAAGAATCTATAAACCAATTCATAGGTTGGGACTATACGATTATCAAGGCTAGCAGACAGTATTATAGTGTTCTTACATGCAATTTTAACAATATCAGAGTTAGAAACACCTTTGGAGAGAAAAAATTGTAACTTTGGCAACACCCTTTTAGAGGGATTGCAGGAGAGTAAATCCGGTGATTTAGCAATGATATCGCGAAGTTGGGAATCGGAGAAACCATAGTTTCTAAAGAATGCGAGAACAGAGTCAGGTTTTTTGGCAGTCTTGAATTTAAGACGGTAAGTGGAACAGAGTTTGGAAGCAGATTGTGGGGAGAAGCCGAAATTGTTGATTAGGTATGAGACTGGAAATGGGGTTGAATCTGAAGTGTTGGTGGAGAAATGCAGAGAAAATAATGATGGGTAATGGAGGAAAAGAGAGTTAGGGTTTGAGGATAGTAATGTTGATCCTTTGAGATAAGAAGAGATTAGGGTTTTGTGGCGCCATGAATTGATCTTCAACATGATGCTAGGGTTTAGGGTTTAGTGTTGAGTTGAAGTGGTGAAATATCAATTGAAATATGAGTAAAATTAATTGTGTTACCTTGAATTGAGTCTATTCTTGCAGGTGGTGGAGGGAGAGAATGGTGACTTCATGATACAGCTTAGGTGGAATCACGGCGGCGGCGCGGTGGTGGGATTGAGAAGTGGAAGATATGATGGGATGCGTCGTAGGGGGGATGATTCGTTTTTGGATGGAAATTCAAATATTTTATAAAAAGTTTGTTTAATTAAGAAAAATTGTCAATCCAAATGCATATATATTTGCAAAATAAAAGTATCTGACTTTGAAAATGGTGTTTGACTAAGAAAATGTTATTTTTGGTGATTTAGACAATTTGTGCTGATGATAAAAAATTGTCTCATAGTTCAGTGGCGACAAGAATATCTGATTTTATCTGGTCTTTAGACTTCTAGTTTGTCTAGTTTCAGTGACAATTTTCAAATCAAACACAGTATGACATAAGTTGTCATGTCTAATCCTCTATTTTTTAATCAAATGCACTCTTCAATTTTTGGTTTGTACCATATATGTCTTTTAAGTTATTTTTGTAATACATATATTTTTTAAGTTTTCAATCTGTACTACACAAATTTTTTAAGTTTTTCTTAACAGATAGATCCTTCAAGTTTTAAAACAGTAACACATAGATTATTTTCAAGATATATTTATCACATGAATATAAGTATTAAAAGAAATGATCTATGTGAATATTTTTACCAATAAATTAATACAATATAAATTTTGTAGTTTTTCGTGTTAAAAAATTCATGTTATATTAAAAATAATTATATTTTTGTGGTAAATGTTCTTATAATATTACAAACATGATACAAAAATTAATTTAAAAATGTGAAAGTATACAAGAGTTAATTTAAAATGTTTGAGCAAAATTCACATATTTTCTTTTTTGGGTACACAAAGCAAAATTCACATCACACAAAAGCCAACCACGAAAACAGCACAATTCAAATTGAATCCCGCTAAATTATAATTCAACTGCAACCTTCTTCGGTTCTTCTTCATCTTCATTTCGTTGAGTTGCAGCTCCTCGCTAGTCACCACTACACAGTACACACTAGATCCCCTCTCAGAAACCAAAACCTAGGGTTAGGGTTTTACTTCCTCCGCTTCACATCCATGGAAGCTGCAGTTATCGACGCCGGTTCCAACCTTCTCAAAGCCGGTTTTGCAATTCCCGATCAAACTCCCGCCATGGTAATAAATCCTTTCAAATTCTCATTTTCATTTCTCGAAAACAGAAATGATTGTCTCTAATTTGTGGTTGTTTTTTTATGTTTGGGTTTAGATAATTCCTAGTCAGATGAAACGAATGGCTGATGATAATGGCAACGGTAATGGTCAGTTAGTTGTGGATGATGTTGCTGTTGAACCGATTGTGCGAGGTTATGTTAGAGATTGGGATGCTATGGAGGATTTGTTGAATTATGTTTTGTATTCTGGTCTTGGATGGGAAATTGGTAATGAAGGACAGATTCTGTTTACCGATCCACTTTGTACCCCAAAGGTATTTGATTCGAGGAGGATTTTTATCGGTTTATTTAATTAATATTTTTGAGAAGCTTCTTTTTTATTATATCTTATGTTCTTGTTCAGCTTGTTTTTGTTTGTTTTTTAGCCTATGTTTGGTATCATGGTGAGTATGCTAGAATTACAGTGATCCATCGTGATTTTGCAGAAGCTACAATGTGTAGCTTTTGTACGTGCAATTAAAGGTTTTTAATTGATGTTAGTGTAAACTAGGACATGGAATGTGCATGCCCTTTAAATCCCTTGTTTATTGCAATGTGGACTATTTTGTTCCTGTTTTTATTTGATAAGCTTATTTTAGGCTTTAATGTCAAATGCTACCAATTTTAGGTTGTGAAAATAAGTTATTGTGGTTACTGTTTTTATACACTCAAACTGTAAACAAACGCTAATGATCACATTTCAACATCTTATTGCTTAATATTTGTCTATATTGTGATTGGATAGTGAAATATGATCGCATGTCCGTCTTTGTTAAATCATAATCAGTGTATAGTTATTATTTTTATTATTATTTTGATAATTTCTAACTAAAATGAACAAGTTTTATTGAAATGAGTACTTATTTAGTTATTTATATATACATTTTATTTTATCCAAACAGGGTCTTAATGCATCATGGGGTTGTATGTGTTAACTTGTGCAATATAACATTTGTCTCCTAGGTTACCCGATTTTATTATATGAGGATAATCCTGGATAGTTTTGATATCATTTTTGTGAACTTTTTCTTTTTGGGAGTGTTTATGTTTCCTGTTTATGATTTATCCAACAAAGCACTGAGTTGTTTGTTTTTATATACTCCTGCAGTTTTTCTTTTGATGTGTATTATTGTACAGAATTTTCTTTTAACAGATGTATATGTTATTGTTTTCCAGGCTAACAAAGAACAGCTAGTGCAACTAATGTTTGAAACATTCAACATATCAGGGTTTTATGCATCAGAACAGGCAGTGTTGTCGCTCTATGCTGTGGGAAGGATCTCTGGATGCACAGTTGATATTGGTCATGGAAAAATAGGTATCCATATTCAAATAGGGATTTCAAGATTTGTCAGAATTTATGAATAAGTACTGCATTTAACTGTCTGTTTATTTGATGTGCTTTCTATATGTCAAAGTCCATAAAATTGACCCATTACTTGCAATTGCATATTCTTTACCCTGCACATTGTATAACTCATTAAAGGTTTATATTTCAATTGCATTTTTTTCTGACAGTTTCTACCTTATCAAACTAAATAACAGATAGAATACTATTATCAGAGGCATTGTCTATGATTTAAAATTATCTTCACATGGTGGTAAATAGGAAGACAAACTTTTCTTATATGCTTTGCTTTATATTGTGGTTCAGGATGGCCATTCTAACAAAGTTCTAATGCATATTATATTGTTTTTCTTTCTGTTTGAGTTTACTCTTGATATTACCAGTTGTTCTGTGTAACTTTATCTTTTGCTATATTCTGTGTACTTTTGTTATTCACCGTACATGTTGTAGATATGTACATGTTGTACATATCTTTTGGCCTTTTCAAAAACAACTTTCTTACTTGGATTTGGTAAACAGATATTGCTCCGGTAATTGAGGGTGCTGTTAACCACATTGCCTCAAGAAGGTTTGAGTTTGGAGGTACTGATCTAACTAGTTTCCTGGCTCAAGAACTTGGCAAATCCAATCCACTAGTGAATATCAGCACGTCGGATGTTGAGAAAATAAAAGAGCAATACTCATGTTGTGCTGAAGATGACTTTGCTTATCGGAAGACCGAAGTTTCTTGTCCTGTGGAGACGCATACCCTTCCTGATGGACAGGTCTGCCTTTTGATTCTTCTTTTAATAATTATGACTTAATATTGTTAGGAACCCAAGACTTGAATAGAATAGAAAGAAAAATTGAATTAAGAAATTAAGAAAGAATAGGAGTAAATCTCTCCTCCAATGGTTTTCCCTTCATAAAAGAGTACTATTCTATTAGGCAACTTTACAATATTCAAAATGATACCCATCTGTCACTCTGTAACTCCCTATTTATACAAGATAATTAGATAAGCCTAACTAACCAAATAATTAACTTTTCTAACAATACACCCCTCCTCAAAACAATCTTGTCCTCAAGGTTGACATCTACTATATTCCTCTTGTGGCTGTAATACTCGATAGCAAGCATTGGCTTCCTCTTTTTCCATTAAAATTGAAGTATTGGAACCCTCCAGCAGCATGCTCCTCTTTTCATTGTTAGCACTTGGATTCCAAAAATCCAAGGATAAAGACCGACTCACCGCATCCTGTTTTGGGTAAGCTCCAAGAGTATCAACAATACACCAACTCAGTAGCGTTGTTAGCGACAAACCCACAATTGCAGAGAAATTGATGCTTGCAACATAATCAACAAACTTTTGAATGAAAACTTTGAATATCTGGGTTGACTTCACCTAATCAATAATCTGACTAATATTTGCATCACATGGTTTTCCTTTGAAGAGAACCAATTGAAGAGAATCAATTATCTGAACCAATTGAACTTTGACTCAGCAGTTCCAAAGATCCAATTGATAATTACTTTGTAGAGAACCAATTGAAATTTTCTTTGAAGATGATGATACAACTGCTAGAGAGGCACACAAGAAACCTTTGAGGTTAACATTTACATCAGTTACAGTGAAAACAGGGCTGTCTCAAACAATATGGAGGCCCTCTTCTAATATTAAAAATTGGGCCCCTGATAAAAAAAAAACAACTAAAAAACGAGCAATCATTTATTTAAACTGTAAAATACATTATAAACTTCGAGGTGCTGGATTTTCAAATCTCGTCAGGGATAGTTGTAGTCATATTCTAATCAATAACATAAAAAAAAACATCAAAGTAGAACGTCAAACCTTCTGTTTTTATTCATTACAAAGTTGAACCTTATATTTTTGGCTTGTGTACAGTTTTCTTTCATTCCAATGTGTCTTAACTGGATTTTTTTTAGTCAACAAGTTCTCTACAAGCTGTTTGTAAGAAAATATTAGACTGAATCTATAAAGTTATTTAAGATTCTATTTTAGTGATTTGAATTTTGAAATATAATACTTGAAGTTGTAAGTCTTAAATCTCAACATTATTATTATTATTATTATTATTATTATTATTATTATTATTATTATTATTATTATTATTATTATTATTATTATTTTACATATAAACTTGTTGAAGAGTTCATCATTTAGGAAATTAAATTGAAGATTACTTCAGGTCTAAATCTGTTTTTTCTTTAAGTGGAAGTAATTCAATATGGATGCTTAGCTATTATCATTATCATAGTTCATAATGATTTGATGGGCTTTAGTAGATTGTCTCCATATCATTCCAGAGGAAAAATGTGGTTAATACAACCTGAAACATGTAGTAAGTTACAGGTTTCCTGTATTTTGATCTGTATGATCGTAAAGATGATCTGGAAAGCCATAGACCTTTAACTAGCTTTCTTGTGCAGGTGATAACAATTGGAAGAGAAAGATATACAGTTGGTGAAGCTTTATTCCATCCAAGTTTATTAGGTCTAGAGGCTCATGGCATTGTAGAGCAGCTTGTCCGTACTATTTCAACTGTGACATCTGATAATCATCGGCAACTTCTGGAAAATACTGTGGTTTGTGGTGGCACTTCTTCTATGACCGGTAAACTACTATTTTTGTTAGTTCTGGTAAATCAAATATAAGTTTGATCAAAGCTTCAATTTTAATCTGTTAAATTTTTTTCTTTTTTGTATTTAAAACATAATTGACACATATTTTATCTCTGCATTTAAATTTTTACTAAATGGAGTCACATTTGTATGCTTAGTGCAGGTCATATGCTTTATTAGTTGCAGTGCAATATAGCTGAATATCGGGCCATTATAATGTTACATTTTATTTAGTATATGAAAAATAATATTTCAGTTGTTTTGTTCACTATTTAAATTTTGGGGCCAGAAAAATTGTATGGTGATGTTTGGACTTCGAAGCAAATTGAATGCGTCTTGTACCTTTTGTAAAACCGAGATATCCTGCTTGCCTAGTGATGCTACTGATATATCAGATCGACAAAATTTACTATTCTTCTGTCAGTGATTTTATTCACATATATGGTATATAAATTTTTTTGTTAGAAAGTTAATCCCTATTGTCTTGTTCATCATTTGATTCATTATGTTGATGATAAGATGAGGGTCAATCTCAAAGCAAAAGCAATGTGACCTTTTTCTTTGTGAGGATGCTGTTGTTTTACTTTTACATTCTTTCTGCAGGTTTTGAAGAGAGATTTCAGAAGGAATCTTTGCTATGTTCATCAGCTGTTCGACCTACCTTGGTTAAGGTAATTTGGTCTAGTTTCAATTAGCTTCTACCCTCTAACTGTGAGAACATCTCAATTGAAATAAGTTTATGGTTTTTCAATTACGAAAAAATTAAGATGTGGCAGTTAATTACACCACATACAAGAAGCCACTGTCCAACAAATTAGAAATTATTGCAAGATTTATTTCATAAAGGCTTATAACGAAGTTTATTCAACGTGACTCATAGTCTTGTAAAGTAAATCATTTTTTATTTTTGAAGCAGCCAAAACGAAAATCATGATCTCTATCATTTCTTTTTGTAAAGTAAATCATGTAACATGTCTCTGTAAAATTTTAACTGTTCATTATTGTCCTATACTTCTCTGTGCATGATCTCTATCATTTTTCATCTTCTAATTATGTTCTTGCTGGTCGATAATCTCTGGTTGATTGCAGCCTCCAGAGTATATGCCGGAAAATTTAACCACGTATTCTGCATGGGTGGGAGGTGCCATACTTGCCAAAGTTGTTTTTCCTCAAAATCAGCATGTAACTAAGGCAGATTATGATGAAAACGGGCCTTCGATTGTTCACCGGAAATGCTTCTGAAGTCTTGAAACTGCCAGTTCCTTTACACTTGTGTTAGAACATGTGGTAGGCCTTAATTCAACTTCAGATTCTAAATGCTAGTCTTGCTAGATGTTCAGGTACTTGTATGATTTCAAAAACTATATAGTGGATTTCCATTAAGTAAACTCAATTGTATTTCTGTGTACCAGTTTGTAGACACCAAATCTAGATGATTTCAGTAAAATATGGGTTTCAAAATTTTAGAACCATCTATTTTACTTTCAGCATTATTAAAGAAGTTTTTGTCTCATCATAGTTTTAAAACTTCATTTTATTCTCTAAAGCCCTAAAATATTAATAAATGTTTAAAATTAGTTGCCGATGTATTACACTAAATGCAATGCATAATAGAAAAACATAATTATGTGAACCTTATTGTTTTTTTATTTTTTATTTTACAAGATGAGCCTCTCGATAATCAATATTAGTTGAGAGGAGTGAATTTTACCCTTCCTTAAAATTAATGGGAGGACTTATTTAATCAAAAAGAAAAACAAGTGATCAAATGAACGAGTTTGGATAGCAATTTGTCCTACCAAAAGAAAAATAAAATCAAGAATATGTTAGCAATATGATTCAAACAATTAAGTTGAAAGCTTTATTTTGTTATTAATTTTTTTTTATGTTAACCTTCCGGTTTTCAAGAGAATTGAGTCTTTGATAATTTGGAATTTAATCGGGAGGTAAATTAGATAGTGCCGAATGATTAATCCTTAAAGAAAATTTATTAACCACTTGAATTCAATCACTTTGATTATTTTATTATTAATGTCTAAATAAGCTTATTAAACTGAAAAGTAATTTTGTTTGTCAAAAATAAGCTTAAACAATATTGTCTTTAAATTATTCTATAATTGTGTTTTCAATATTTTTGACTAACATGCGTATGCCTGTGTCTAATTCTAAGTATTTGATTTAGTATATACACAAATCCTAATTAGTTTTATTCTTCTTTTTTCTTCATGTATGACATTTAGGATAAAACTTTCCACTGTTTGAATATCTAACATTTTCACATTTTGCAATGATGGAATCATTGTCTTCTGGTGTTAAAATCACATCTTGCAAATGAATTCCTTTGCATGGGACAGCTTTGCTGCATTCAAGTTTGATTGCCACTTCTGATGCACTTGTTCCTTTTATGTTTTGGTACACAATGTTGCTCAATTGTACTGCTGAGTCCTGCAATTTCACCATGATGGTTGATTAATTAATTACTTTTTTTATCTCTAATTTTGTTCAATGATACTATTCTTTTTCTAATAATAAAAATAAAAGTAGTTATTCCAAAAAATTAATAAATAAAAGTAGTTAAAATATTGAAAACATTATTCACCTGCTCTTGACATTCTTCTTTTTGGTCACAATAGTTTTGATCTATGATTATGGGATTTGTCACATTTCGCATAGCTATGTTGTGAAATTTGATGTTTCTTGCAAAGCCAGAACCTCCCTGCGTTGGTATATACATAAAATATGAAAAAATATATTAGAATTAAAATACTTATTATATTATCTTTGAAAATAAATACTCTAGGTAACAAATTAAGCTCTTCACTACTATACTAATTTGAAGAATCCTTTTTTTGTTGAATCATTTCCGAGAGTCCTTACTATACTTCAAATTGATTTATTTAATACAATTTTGATGTTCTTAATGTGATTTTTATATTTTAGAACTATATAAGTTGATCCTTAATTGTAAACAATAGATCAATAAAAATCTCTAACTTTTGTTAAGCTATAAAAACAAATATGAAAACAAACATCAAACGAGTATATAATCTAATTATTTTAAAATTCAATATCCGATCTAAAGACCAAATAATTTGAAGAGTAGTGCATTCTAAAGTCTCGTGTGAGTATACATAATAATTAAAGGATGTAAGCAACACATTATTATAAATAAAAGTTTTTTCCAATTGTTCATAAAAATTTTACCAACCCAATTGTCATGCCATTCCATGAAAAACAAATGATAAATAAAAAAGTCTTTCTTGGTTCAAATTAGTTAAGAAGAAGGACTAAAGAAAGTTGAACAACAAAGTTTTTTAAATAAAAAGATGTCGTTGACATGTTTGAAGTAATAAGGTTAGGAATTGGTAAACTGTTTAAACTTACCGAACTTGATTAGTTAAAGTATCTCAACTCAAGTCAAACTTGTGTTAGTTATAGAAATAGTACTAAATCAACCAAATTAAACTTGTTTACTAATTACATTATTTTGATTTTCCTTGTAGCTCAAATTGCATTTTTAATTGTGTCATAACTGGATTATAATATTTGATATTGCAAATAATGTTTTCAATAAAATTGATGCGGCTACATTTACAGCTATATATAAATTACTTTTTAGATTTATTGAATAATTGATATACTATGTGATATATATAAATAAAATATATCAATTATTTAACAAAAAAATATGACCAATAAATGGTCAATAGCTACCATTAGCAAAGTGGAAATTTTGCAAACTTTGGATGCACTATTACCCCATTTATCAATCCATGTATCAATTGGTCGCATTCCCAATATAATAGTGCTAATGCACCTAAATTAACATAAAATTTAACCACAAAAAAGAAAATCAAGTGTTCTTGAAGGACTTGAAATAATTTGGTAGAATTAAAATTAAATTAAGTGGGGTAAATTAAAATCTTCACTTTTGTACTTAGTATATTTAATGAGTGACCCTTAATTAATTAATTAATTAATTAATTGTATTAACCCGTTTCAAAGTAGTAGAGAGCTTAATTAATTTACCTGCCAAGTCTTTATCCTAACTCCATTAGTAGTTCCTTTTAGTGTGGCTCTGTTTACTTCCACATTGGTCACTTCAGCTTCTGAGTTACCTTTACCTAAGCTTCCAATACTACAAAACAATATTTTTACCAATCAATAAAAAATTCAATGAGAATAATATAAAAAATTTAATTAAGAGAATCATGAACCTTATTCCATGTCCTGGTCCACAAGTGATGTCTGTAGCTTGAATATTTTTGGACCCACTTACGATTGAAATACAATCATCACCTTCATTAAAATAGTGAGAGAAAAATATTAGAAAACTTTAAAATTCAAGTATCGTTTTATTTATTTTATTGTGCTAGGTATTTTGTTTATTACCACTACAAATGGTCAAATATGATTTGTCTTTTACTTAGTTTCTATAAAAAAATATAAATCATTCATTTTTAATGATTAAAAAATACATATAAATAATCTTTTTACTTCAAAAATATATAATTTACATGTCTTCAATGGTAAAATTTGAATAACTTGATTAAAAAAATTATTCATAATCTAATACTTGATAGATTAAATAAATTAATTTTATTCTACATCGTCAAATTGTTATACAGTAACATCAAATTATTATTATTATTATTTGTGAAAGAATATTACGAAAGAATTTTGTAATATATCTTCAATTATCTGATTCTTAGAGAAATTAGACTTTGTTAATCTAGAATTTGATCAGGACATAAATCAAGTCTATTAAAGTTTTGTTCTTCTCACGATCGAAGTCATATTCTTCAAAACGATTTGTTCTTGAGGAGTTCGTTAGTCATTTCAGCCTAATGACTTAGTTAAAGATTTTTATAATATGATATTATGATAAGAAATATGTTTGAAAATAATATTATGATATGATATTTTCCATTTATATTTTTTTTACCAGTTCCAATGATGGAGTTGCTTATGATAACATTTTGTGATCCAGTGACATGAATTCCATCAGTGTTGGGGCTGTGTTCTGGTGCTCTGACTATTAAATTTGAAGCCCAAACATTGTAGCAACTTTGAATCCTTACATGCATTTGTTGTGCATTTTTGAACCTTAGGTTAACCACTTTCAAGTTCTTGCAATCATTGAATGTCACAGCCTATATTATATGTAACAAAGTTTATAAAAAAAAAGTAAATAAATATGAATATGAAAACAGAGCATGTAATAAAATTTACAAAAATGTAAATTTAACTTACAGTTGGTGCTCCTATGCATGGCTGTGAAAAAAAGGAGAGTAAAGAAATTAAGGTTAGTATTGAAAATCTCAATCAAATTAAAATGAGAAGAAATATTTAGAATATGGAAATCCATATATGTCTTTTGCTAGGTAAAGAAAAAATCAATATATTGATTCATCAATATTCAAATCAATAATTGAAAATAAAATATAATAAATAGTTATTCATATATACACTATTTTCTAATTTAGAATAAATAAGGGTGTCTTCAATTACATATTTGTTTCTATTTTTACTGAATTAATTTTTAAAGATTATAGTAAAATTATTGAGATCAATTTAAGTGATTTTCTTAAAAAATATCCACTTTTTTAAAAGAAAAAAGAAAGTGTTTATAACCTACAAATTTTCTAATTAAAATAAACAAGAAAAAAAAATTAAAACTTAGTAAAAAAAACATAAAATATTTTTCCTTAGTTAAATTAGTCCTAACTCCTAAATAAAGCCATAGATTAAATAAATGAACTAATAGGACTTTATATCATACAAGGCTTTCATTGACTTTGCAAGAATTCTTCCACCAAACTTTTCCATTGCCATTTATGGTTCCACCACCATCAACTTTAAAATTTGTGACATTATCAAACTGAATCCATAGCCTTCTATCTTCTCCATATGCTGATATTTTAGGCCATGCTTTGATTGTTCCATATATCTAACATAATAAAACAGTGATTAAACAAAAAATCGTTACAAAAATTATAAATGACTAATTAATTTTCCACTAAAAGTTACTATAGTTAATGTAAGTATCTTTACCTTAAATGCAGTATTAGGTTGGCATGGCCCAGAAAATGTTATAGGCTTTAGATGATAGACACTATTTCCAGGTACCACAAGAACAGCCCCATTAGAACATGCCTTATCCCATGCCTTTTCAAATGCCTAAATTGAAAAATTGAGACAAAATAATTATTTTTAGAACTCAATTCAAATGAACTCAAATATCAAATACAAGATTCTAAAATCCGGCATGTGACTGTAATTGTGGCCGCAATGTCAAATTTTCTTCTACGGTTAAATAATGATATTAATTTTTTTTTAGACTGCAAATTTTAGTCACAGTATGAAATATCGTGAAGAAATCTTATGTGATCATAAACGTTATAACTAAACATTGATCACATTTATACATATGAATATATACTTTGTATCATTTTTGTTAAGTTACCTCATTATCAACTTGTCCGTCGTTAGCTATGGCTCCATAGTCTTTGACATTAACCGTTTTTCGAGAATGCCAAGGTGCCATAGGTCGATGATGAGCTTTTTTTGCGACACCAAATTGTTCATGTTTTGTCTTCATCATCCTCTCATTGTAACGTTGATGATTTGTTTCTTCTAAGTAAGATCCAAAACACAAGCCAAATGAGATTAAAATGATGAAAAGGGAAATAACTAAACTTTGAGGATACATTATATAGTCTTATGTTTTCACTTTATAGGAAAAATAGAACAAGCTCAATATAAATTGAAGGAATGAAAAAGATGTAAAGATGATGATAAGATATTTGAGGTAAATGACAAATGAAGAGTTATCACATATTTATAGGAAAGTTTGAAGCTTGATATTAGAGAGAGAGAAAATAAGAATTGAATAGAAAGATAGAGAGAATTGATTGTGAAATAGAAGCAAAGTTTTCTTAGGATTGAGATGCTAGAGACTTGGAAGAAAAAGTAATGATGGGGTGTTACCAGAATTTAGGAAAAAAATCAATTAGGGGTTAGTTATTTTCTGGTTCTATATGTTATGTGCTTGTTTACCAACAATACAAGCATTTTATGAATTGAACATTGCTATAACTATTTGTTCATGTGTCTACCCATTGACTAAAGGACCATATTTTGTACCAACATGCGTATAGTATTGCATCAAACTTATGACCTTATTCTTAAGTGATTCAATTCTTTTACCACTTGAATTAAATTTGAACATTTTTTTATTAATCAATTTGAATTACTAACACAATAGACACTTTGGGATGTAATTGTATACTGGATGCATTAAACTTTTTTTTTTTTTTAAGATATTCGATACATTAAACTAGATATACTATATAGTTACAACATATGATACATTTAGAAACCAAAACAATTAATTACGGTTGTTGTACGGTAATTAATTATTTTTTTTATATAAAATAATCTAGTGATTTGAATTCTACTGTTAAAGTGAATAAGTGAAGTATTTGAATTTTGAATTTCGACTCTTACAAATAAAATGCGATATCTCTATCGATGGAACTAATTAAGCTCATGAGAAATTACTATTGTTCTTTTATTTACAGAGAAATTATCATTCCGTTGTAAAAAAAAAATCATCATTGCATTACATATTTACATATACTAAATTAAAGTATAAAATTAGAATTTGGCTCATATAATTTTGGTATAAAGGTTATCCCATTTGATTAACGGAGATTTTTTTGTTGGTACAAAACGGAAAATAAAATACTTGTTAGAAAAGAGAAATAAGGTTTGAAAATTTTGTAACATTATTGAATTTAAATTGGGCAAAACTGACTTCTATCATCAAATTTGTTGTTTAATATATTAAGGTAACGACATGCAAATTAACGAATTCAGTTATTAATTTTCCCAACATACATATAATCAAAATTGGGATATATATATATATCACATTTTAATTATTTTTTTGACCGTATATTTCACATTTGAATTATTATCAGATGTAAATAACTAAATTAAGGAAATCAATCAAATATTAATACATAATTTAATTTATTCTACTAATTGGAATTCCAGTTTGAATCATGGCTAGGAGGCTTTCCCCGTCCAAATATTCCACAATATCTCAAATATTAATATGAATAAAGTTAAATGATAATTTCTATACCAAAAAAAGTTAAATGATAATTTGCTACACAATCAAAATATAGAAATAAGATAAAATCAATGAATAAAAAAAAGAAATAAGATAAAATCAATGAATGAAAATGTTTTAAATCACAATCCATATACAGTATAGTTTTAAAAAGTATACAAATGTACTGAATTAAATATAATTTTGACCAACTTTTTTTCTCAAATTTGGCATTTTTAGTTTCCCTTTTTAATATTATTTTTAAGAAATTCTATCCCCGCATTTTATTAATGTAAGTTTTGGTCTCATATGTTTTGGCTTTTTTCGGTTTCTCTCTTGCTAGGACCTGCAGGCCCTGTTTTTGGAATGTTCCATTTCATTTGCTAATGATAGGAGTATTTATTTTTTCTTTGACAAAAATCATGGAGTATTTAATTGTTTATCTTGTCTTCATGTAATTGTATTTGGTACATAAAATTATTTAAAGACAACAATTATTAATTTTATCAAAAATAAGAAAGACCTGGAGTTGGCTTACATCATCTTTTCAATTTCAATACTATTCAGATTGCAATTTGATTTTATGTATGACTAATGAGCTAGTCACTTAAATGTTTTATGAAAAAAACTAATAGTGTGTTTAGATGAGAGAATATTATGAGAGAAATATTTTTTTTAGAATAATTCAAATAACTTGCATCTAATTATACTGTTTAGATAAAATATTTGAATCATTTTTACAATCTAAGTATTTTGTAAGTAATTTTACTTTTCTTAGCTAAAATGAGAAATTTTGAAATACCCTCTAATTGGTACAAACTTTCAAATTCTCTGCATATTAGTTTCATGTTTCTCTCACAGTGAATTTTAACTAACACTTCGATCTTTCTATCTTCCTTCACTCAAACTTCTCTCTCAAAATTGAAATAAATTTTAAGTACTTTTTAATTAATACCGAAAAAAATTGATAATTTTTTGTCAAAATCGTGAAAATAAAATTGAGAACTTTTTCTCGAAAATGGGGGGAAATATTTGAGAACTTTTTACTCGAAATCTAAAAATTTTCAACAACTTTTTTTATTGAAATCGTGAAAAAAATTCAGAAATTGTTTTTCTTCTAGAAATCTAGAAAAAATTCAACAACTTTTTTCTATAATATTATGGGTCAGAAATTAAAATATTATTAATGATTTCGAGTATTTCGTTATAAGTATAGTAGTTTTCCTTTTTATTTAATAGAAGTTTTATGGTTTTTTGGATATTATTTGTTGGTTTATTTTTTTTAAAGAAAATTTCTTATTCGTTGTTATTTTTATATACATGTTAAAACTCAAAGTGACATGAATTAAGTTGACATGCTGCATAATCAATGATACTCTATTTCAATCTAGTGTCTTTTTATAATACATTTGGCTTTTTAAAAAAATATAGGCTTAAATAATGTTCAGGTCCCTGGAAGTTCGCACTTTTTTGATATAAGTCCCTGTAAGTTTTTTTGCTTTAATTAAGTCACTGCAATTATATATTTTTTAAAATTAGTCCCTAAAGTCAAAATCCGCAAGAAAATTTGAAGGAAAATCTGCACGAAAACTGCAGATTTTCCTGCGAATTTTGACTTTAGGGACTAATTTCAAAAAAACATATAATTGCAAGGACTTACTTAAAACAAAAAAACTTACAGAAACTTATATAAAAAAAAAACGCAAACTTACAGGGACCTAAACATTATTTAAGCAAAAAATATATTGCGAATTTTATTTTGGGATCGCTTTTGTTCTAAAAATTGTCATGTGGAGATACGGTGTAATTTTATTTTGGGACCTGCATATATCAAATAACGTTTATTTTAAGCTCATTCTGTTAAATTACCAGAGAAAATAGTAAATTTAGTGTTCATATAGTCGTTTTCCATTTATAGTGCGTTATACATATAACACAATATTGCTCTTGACTTTGATTTTTTTTTTTGGTCAACTTGAATTGATTTTTTTATTTTGGAAAAAAGTAGAACTGGTAACTATCCACTTATAGTAAGAAATATTTTATAAGGAATAAGAAACAACAACTTATGCAAAGAAGAACAACGATCTTGCTAGTAGTCTAGTCACCTAAAAAATGTCTGTTTCTTTTTTTTTTACTCTGGTTTTTGACTTTTATAAATAACTTTATATTGCTTTACTTAGTATAAAATAAGAGTTAAATATATAATTAATTCTTTTAATTATACTAATATTCATTTAAAATATTTATAAAATTTCTTTCAAATTTTGGTTATCTAAAATTTTTGTTTCTAATTTTAGGATTTAATTTTTACTTCGCATAGCATGTTCTAAATAAGTTTATTTGATAACAATATCATTATTAAAATCTTCAAATATTATTAGGTTCATAATTTAACTATTTAATATTTAGTTTAACATGCAATTTAATCATTAATTTCAAGTTATAGACAAATTTATAAAGATTGATAGTTAAATTATTAAGATTCACATGAATATATATATACTACGTGAACTATATTTTAAGATTATATGAATATATATCATAAAAAAGCATTAGAGACATACTTAAGGAACTTAAAAAAACAAATAAAAATTAGAGGACCATAATAAAATCAACAATTTAAAAGACTAAAATAATAATTTAGCATACGTGAAAAATGTTGGATTTTATTGTCAAAAAAAAAATGTTAGACTTTATCTAAGTAAGAATATGTGTAAAGGATACTCTTTTTATTGGTATATATCTTTTTGTAAAGGACAAAAAGAATACAACCACATTCTACAATGCGACTTATTTGTAGTAAGATTCACATGGGAAAAACATAAAACTTGTTGTCACCTAGATTACCTAAAATATGATAAAGGATTGACATTAGGATGATTGACAATTAGCAATACATGTTAAATAATCATCGCCTTGACACATGGAAATTTAATAACGACCAAGGTTGACATAAGGTTTGAAATTTTTAATTGTTTTTTTTTTGTACAATTTATTATTTATTATTAGTAGATGAAATGAATTGATAGCCATTAAAATTGTGAAGACTTGAACTCAAATCTAAATAAAAATATTCAATTTAATAATATCACTATTGTCAATTGAGTTAAGCATTATGATCATAGTTAGACATTTTGCTTACATTGTATTTCGATATTCACATTCCATTTTCCTTTTACAGAACATTAGAAATGATTTTTCTGTTTTTAGTACAAAAATTTCATTATAAATATGTGTATGGATAACGACGGATAAGTTTGGTAAAATTAAAGTACGGAGGAAGTTGGAAGTGATTTAGGTTGAGGCAAATGTGTTAAGATTGTGTGGCTACTGGCTAGCTATAAGAGAATGGGATTTGCGTGTATTAATTAGGGAAGAAAAATTGAAGCAACACATTGTATGTACATCACCTAAAATATTTGATGTAATGTGCTTATCAAATAAGAAATGATGCATACATAGGGATGGGGCATTGTTTTGCTTCTTAGTTTCAATTGTCTATGATAAGTTAGCTTCTTTCTTTTCTCTCCTCATTTAAACTAATAATAAATGGTTAAATAAGGTTTTTTTTACCAGCAATATATGGTTGATTGGATCGACTAAATAGGTTTGTGGGTTAATTTTGACATCAAAAAGTTACAGCTCATTCTAAGCACTATTGCGGAGAATCAAACTGTGGTCTTCTCTATCAAATTTAACGTCAATCACCATTGAGCCTACAAACGTTTGGTTGGTTAAATAATTTTCGATACTTATAAATATATGAAATTTCAAGTTTCAATCCTCTAAGTTTTTTTGACATTCTTTGTCCTTCAAAAATTTTCCAATACAACTTTTGACCTTATTTTTAAGTCAAATAATGTGTATTCTTTAAAATTAAAATTAATTTTTGTAGTCATGCTTAATGCATTATAGAAATCTTTCTTGCAAAAGTTTAATTTTATTTTTATAATAATAGATGAATTAAATAGGAATTTTTAAATTTTTTGTGCTTAAACATTCATATTTAATTTATCTTATGTTAAGAAAATTCTTATTTTTTGAGGGAGAAATTCTTATTATTATATAAACATAAATATCAAAACCCATTAAAAAAAATATGAAGAGTATGCACGAGTTCAGTTAAAATTGTGGACCAAATGTCGTGACAGAAAGCATTTTGAGTGATTAGAACTCAAAATTCTAAATATTTAAATAGGCAAAAAATATATCTAACCTAATAATAAACTTAATTCAAAGTATATGTTTACGGGAATATTAATATTAACTTGTAGTTTGTAGGTTTTTTCTATTAAAATAAATTTATAATTCTTCACTTACCAAAATGTCCAAATAAACTTATTTATAGATGAGATAACGTTAACTTCAAACTTATACAAAACACCATTGGTTCAAATCTTCAAAAAAAAAATTAATGCACAAAAATAATAGGTTAAATTAAAACAAAGAAATATAAAAATTGGATAGCAAACAACCTGACTCTTAAATCTACTTAAAAGTGTAGGTAAACTCAAATAGATAATACGTAAAAGTGTAGGTCAACTCAAACAGATTAATAAATTCAACAATAGTCAACACTAACAAATTAAACGAACACCGATTACAAGCACAATCTAGCGAACTTGCATATACGTAAAACAAAGTTGCATAAATTAATTATGAACGTGAGCGCTAACCAAAGGCCATAAAGTTAACAAATGAAACGACCATCAAGGCAAAATCGAATATATGTACCATCAACTCTCTGCAATCCAACATCAAATCGAAGCTATGTTTGGATAATTTAAAATGAACGGAGCAGAGTGAAATGTAACATAACGGAGTAGAGTGGAATGGAACGAAACAAAAATTTCATTCTATTGTTTGAATATTTTAATTGTGAAGCTTCGTTCCATTGCACATATACCCCCCAAATTAAGGGGAATGAAATATTGAAGGATTGGGTGGAATGAAATGGAATGAGTCCCATTGTGTTCGATCCTAAACAATAAAATCTTAAGAAGTTTTGATGCCCCTAAACAATTAAATATAATATATCGGACTTGTGTTAAATCACCAGCCAAGATTAACCTTACGTAAACTTAGTTGATAAATACAACTGATCATGAGTTTAAGGTTTAACCTTTACAGCCCAATAACAGTGCAAGTGGTCGATATCAAAATAACATAACCAAGGTCAACCTTAACTAAAATCAGTAAAGATATATTAGAAGTGTAACTGATCAATTAAATTTCATCTTAAAAGCGCAAGTGGTTAAATCAATACACCAAAACGCACGCTTACTAGAGAATAGTTGAAGAATCCACCAAACGCTTATCTAGCAACCCAAATTCCACCTCATTTTCCAGCACCATTTCATACGGGTGAACATGTAATTAGGAGTTTGTTGCTAAGCATATAGTCTGCAAAAGTAACAAACAATAAAAGAAGATAATTAAAACAAACTATTCAACATTGTTACAATAATTTTTTATTTTAAAACTTGGTATCCAGCCTAAGGACCAACTAATCTGAGGGAAGTAATGCCACCGCACCGTCCACTTGGGAGGGTCCCATTTAAAGCCAGAGTTTTTTGGTCTGGACGAGCCCACCGAAATTGGCACCAGTTAGAATTGAACCTGAGACCTTGTGAAGAGCACAGTCCAAGGTCCAAAGCCAACACCACTATACCAACCTAAGTGGGTTAACATTGTTACATAGAATGTAGAAACTTCATAATTAAACTTGCCATGGTGGTGTCCTGCATATATTCATATATACATTTTACCTGGATACACTCCCAAGTTCTATGATAGCTCACATGAATCTCAATTCAAAAGATAGCAAGGAAAATTTTGAGGTGACGCTAATACCATTTGGCCATTTTCATTAACTATTTCGATTTCCTATAACTCCATAAGCTAGTTGAAATATGGGAATAAATTCAATTAACATACCTAATAGAAAACAATTTCTTTTTTTAGATTTTCACCACAAGTATAAAGTCCACTGGACCGACTAATCCGGTTCGAAGGTCAATTATGTCATCAAGTGGTTAAAATCGCCTCCCAAGTTCAGTTGCAGAGATCGACCCGTGATCCTCAGTTATTGTTGTGTGTCTAATGAGGTCACACTTAATATTTATTTATTTATATTTGAGTGAGTGGTCCACAAAAGGTAATGTAATGAATACAATAAATATAATATCACCACAAATCAATATACTAATTGATTCTAGTTATTGATCATAACAAATTCTTAACAATACCAAATCAAATAGGAGAAACAAAGATCAACTTCAATACACAGAATGAAACAAAGCATTTTCATCTGCCACAAAGAAACTTCAACAAACCTCAAATTAGATGAAAAATATATAACAAATCATATAAGCAATTGTTTACACTTTACACTAAACTAGAGCAGTCAAATGGGCCGGCCCAGCCTGGTACGATGACTAAACCATAGATGCAATCTTACACCATCCAATTTCATTTTATATCTCTTCATATATAAACACAGCATGCCACAAATAAGAAATTTTAAAAATCATCTCTAACACAAGAAAGCTACACATTGGTTCTATTGTACAAAAAAATATAACCTATGATGGCAGTTTACAAGTAATGCAAAAACATGCATAATGATCAGGCAAATGGCATGCCAGCAGACTCAGTATGAAGCAAACAATGAAAATCAGGCACAACAATATGCCAACTAAAACAAGTAAACACAAGCTTCTTAATTTACAGCTAACAAATATGGTTGCAGCATCATAAATCTACAAGTTTTCTACTTAACTGGCAATCAGTAAAAATGTCAAATCATTTTAATATTTGTAGTTCTGTAAGTACATTACTATTTGAAAATCTTATCCAAATTAACAAAAGAGGTAACTAAGCACAACAATGTACAATCATTATAACATTAGAATCCTTAAAATACAAGATAACATACTTTATTTATGAATGTAGCTCAACGATCCATTCTGGTGGTGGCCCGAACATCTTGAAATAATCAGGATACTTAGACAAAGGCGAAGCCTGATCTTGATCCAAGTGAAATATTTTCAGTTCATAATCTATGGAATATTCCTCCAAAACAACCTCGCAATTAAAGATTACACAATTCCCATTGGAAAAACCCAAATCCGAAGCAGAAGCAGAGAAAGAACATCCATCCCCTAAAATCAAAACCTTATCCCCTAAATTAGTCAACTTAACCCATTTCTTCTCCTTTTCATCAAGCCTAAACACATCCATCTTTATATCACCCCAACAACCACTCCTTGAATATTCATCCACTAGCAACAACTCACCCTCACTCTCCACCAAGGTTTGCAATCCATGTATGTGAGAAAACGGTTCAGCCAGCAAATGAATGCTCAAGTCCGGTCTGATCATCAATGTCAACCCGGTTGTATAAAACACACAAGGCCGCCCTTTAAAAATACAAATGTCTCCATAGAATGACTCTGGCCATTTGAAGAATGACTCTGGCCATTTGAAGATACTTGTCCAACTATTGCCTCCCAAACGGAACATCTTCGGTTCCCCAAAGTTGCCATATGTGACGATATCAATAGGCTGCTCCCCGTCACATGTGGCAGCAACGACTTTCTTGCGATAGAGCTTATGGGGTTCTTGAAGTGAGTCGCCCTCAATGAGATCAAACGAGTGTCCGAGATCAATGACTGGTAATCGGTTGAAATCGAGGACAGGAGGTGAATTAAAAGGTAAACCATCTTGAAAGTAGATTGGTCTCCAGTGATGAGTTTTTCCGTTTAAATTTGGACCAATTTTGATCAACCAAGGACGGAGATTTTGTTGGTTTGATGTTTTGGGTGGTTTGATGAGAAAGATGTTGTGTCTAATCAGGTAACCAGCCGGAGCGTTGTTTTTAGGGTTGGAGGGTTTGAGAAGCTTCAAGGGGAAATGGTTGTGACGGTTGTTTGGAACGGAAGAGCGCCATGTGGAACAGACTGAACGAAAGCGAAGAAGATAGATTTCATTGTTGTTCAGTTTTTTTGATATTTGTTGCAGAAGGTCGGTCGGAAGTTGAGACCAGTCTGCCATGGACGCCGGAGTTGTTTTCCAGCAGCAGTTCGCCGTAATCGGAAACGGGTCTCTATGAATAGTAGGGTTAGGGTTTGGAGTGGTCACGCAAAAATGAATATGGGATTTTGTCTGACCATTAGAAAACATAACGCTGTGAAATCCGATACTCTAGAATTGATCAATTATTGTCTAAGATATTCCATAGAGATACATGTCTAGAGGGTTATTGGATTGAGATTTCAAGAGATTATTTTGACAAAAAAGTCTTGAAGATTTTAAAAGACTTCGTGGGATTATATTGATTTTGTGAGATTTTGTGAGATTCTTAACACAGAATTTTGTGGGATAATAATACAAAAAAAAGTTTTGATTAAAAATCTTGATTGAATAACAACGGATTGCAAAAAAAAAAAAAAAGTCTTGATTGAATAACACAAGACTTTTAAAATCCATTAAAATCCCTCAAAATCCTAATTGAATAACCCCCCTAATAGTTTACATATATTATACTATTATTTAGATAAAGGCTAACATTATTTGCATAAACTTGATATTACAACTATGTTGGCACTTATAAAATTGGAGCCTATAATCACACCAATAATAATAAATTCATATAAGTATAAGTATAAAGATCAACTAAAATGATCACATGAATATAAGAATATGTATTGAAGAAACTTATCTTTATAAAGCCGACAGCTGTAATACGAGCAACCACGAACTCATAAACCATGAATAACCTGCAAAATAATAAACCACAATACAATACCTGAGGCGTGTTGATCGCACCCGCCTCATAAGCGCAAATCCTTCAAGATTCAACAGGTTCTTCTCAAGTATGGATCATACTTTGAGGTTACAGAACTGGTAAGAATACATCTTTCAAAGATCATAGGTAGATGTTAAATTCAGACTCAAATATGGGGAAGGAATAATGAAACAATGTAACATGGTTTTGAGAGTGTGAAGAATTTAATTCAGCACAATATATTTTCTGTTTACTTAAGAAAATGTTTTTTCTCTTTTGTCACTTTTCTCAACTTATATCGTTACATATATATGGTCATGCGGACTTTGTGAACTCCTAAAATTGTGGTAACAAAGTAACAACCTTCTAAAGTAGTTCCTAATCTTTAGGAAAGGAAAAAAATGTGGCTTAACAACTTTTGGAATATAATAAATTATTATTATTTATAATAATAACATAACACCTCAAGCATTATCAATCATTTACAGCACCACACATAATTTATTGAAAATAAACCAACTGAAAATATGGGGAACTAGTCCAAAATCCAATAAAAACAACCATCTGAATGCAAAGCCAAACTATTGCTGGAAAAGTCCGCAACAATAAAACTAGGAACATTCTCCCACTAAGGATCTTCTATGGAGATTAAACTAAAATTTGCGAGCTTATCAGCACAACAATTGCCTCCCATAAAAAAATGAGAAATTTTAAAGTTCATAAGAGAGCAGAAATAAATACAATTATACCAACAATTTGTAAGTTTCCAAGGAATGATATGGTGATTATTGAAGGCATCCACAACTAGTTTGGAGTCACATTCCAGCCAAAAATTATGCCAATTTTGATGATGAGCAATTTCAATAGCATGCATAGCGGCCATTACATCAGCATAGAGAGAAGATTGAATATCAAAATATAGACTAAAGCAACCTTTCATTTCCCACATGAGTCACAAATGATGCCACCAGCCGAGGCATGGCCCGGAGAGCCCCTCGCTGCACCATTAGTATTAGCTTTTATCCAACTAGATGAGGGAAAAGACCAAATAACCTCTTGAATCTTCAGTGCAGGACTAGGATGACAGACAATATTAAACTCCTTTAAAGCTTGAAAGTCAGTGATATTGTTGGACATAATACCCTTCGACAAGTTACCAACCATTTGAACCGAAGCAAAAATAGTAGAGCAAGACTGATGAAAATGCACATGGACATTGTGAAAACGGACCTGATTGCGGGCAAACCAAATAGCATTTAAAGAAAAAATAATGGAGGTTAAGCCAATGTCTCTAACTTGACTACTAGAAGACATCTGAACACTTTGCAGCAAGCCAATAAAAGAGGTAAGATTAAGAAGCCTATGCAGCTTAGCAGACAACCAAGACCAAAGTTTAGCTAGTAAAAGAGCAATGAAGAAGCCTATGGCTAAATGCATATTTTATGAAGTTTTTATTAAAAAAATATGGTTTAATACTAATGAAGAAAACATAGAGAAAAACATAAACTATAAAAATGAACTTTTGACAAACTTATCACACCATACAATGGATGGGCTTAAGAAAAACATCAAATTCTAACATTTTTCCTTGAGGTTTTTATGTAATACTGCAAGCATTGATCTCAGCTCTTCAAACTTTCCCTTGGAAAGAGCTTTAGTCGTTATATCCCCAATTTGATTTTTTGAATTGCAATGCTCCAAGCTGATTTTCTTTGAATTTCCAGCTTCTCTAATAGCATGATATTTAACCTTGATGTGTTTAGTTCTTCCATGCTGGACTAGATTCTTTGCTATGGCAATAACATATTTGTTATCCACCCATATGACTGTAGCTTTGTTTTGAAATTGTCCCGCATCTAATAAAATCTTTCTTAGCCAAATAGTTTGATTTGTTGCAACATCAACAGAAATATACTCAGCTTCACCTGATGATTGGGCGACCACTTCTTGCTTCTTTGAATTGCATCTACACTTTTAAGCCTACTCACTATCTAAATATACTTGGAGGTCATCACTTTCTTTTTTCATAAAACATAAACCATAACCAGTTGTACCCTTTATGTACCTTAAAACTCTCTTGGCTGCAAGAAGATGAACTTGACTTAGAGAATGCATGAATCTAGAAAGTAAGCTAGCAGCAAACATCATATCTAGTTTGGTAGTTGAAAGGTACAACAAACTTCCAATTATATACTTCTATAAATAGAAGAGTTTGCACTACTTATTCAAAAAAAAGAAGAGTTTGCACTATTATTGTCATTATCCTTTGATAATTTTTCATTCACAACCAATGGTGTGGAAAAATGCTTGCATTTCTCCACTTGAAATTTCTTTAAAACCTCCAAAACATATTTCTTTTAAGAAATGAAAATTCCAACATTTGATTGAAAGATCTCCATTTCAAGAAGTTATTTCATTTCACTCAAATCTATCATCTCAAATTCATTTTCCATAGAGCTTGCTTGAATTGACTTAGATTAGATCCATTCCATGCTACCAAAAAATCATCAACACATAAAAAAACTATTAGTTTTACTTCACTTTTCGATCACTTCACATATAAAGTAGCCTCATTTATAATTGATATCCGTACTACTAAACGGCAATAAAAACAGGTTACCTATAACATATATAAAAAATATGTGCCTCTCTTAATCAAAATTTCATTAACATTACAAAGAAATGGATATAAAATAGGTTTACATTAATTATTATTTTTTGCCACTATGATTAGTAAGATTTTTGTTTACCTTTTCCAATTAGTGTATGGATAACTACGAATAAGTTTGGTAAAATTAAATACAGAGGAAGAATGAAACTTGGAAGTGATTTTGGTTGAGGCAAATGTGTTACTGAAAAGTTTATAAAGAATGTTAAGATTGTGTGGCTAGCTATAAGAGAATGGGATTTGCGTGTGTGAAGCAACGCATTGTACATCACCTAAAATATTTGATGTAATGTGCTTATCAAATAAGAAATGATGCATACATAGGGATGGGGCTTTGTTTTGCTTCTCAGTTTCAAATTTTAGTGTTTAAATATGAATTTTTAAAATTTTAATGTTTAACAAATCATATTTAATTTATCTTATGTTAAGAAATTTCTAAATTTTTGTAGGAGAGATTCTTATAGTTTTATAAACATGAATGTGAAAACCCATTAAAAAAAATATATGAAGAGTATGCATGAGTTTAGTCAAAAGTGTGGAGCAAATGTCATGACAGAAAGCATTTGTGGACCAAAAAATGCCGAAAAAAAATTTAGTAAATAAAACTCAATTCTAAATATTTATAGGAAAAAAAATATATTTAACCCAATAATAAACTTAATTCAAACTATGTTAAGATTAACTTGTAGTTTATATGTTTTTTTCGATTAAAATATATTTATAATCCTTCACTTACAAAAATGTCCAAATAAACTTTTTTATAGATGAGATAACGTTAATTTCAAACATATACAAAATACCATTGTTTGAAATCTTCAACAAAAAAATTAAAGCACAAAAAAAATAAGATTAAATTAGAACAAAGAAATGTAAAAATTGGAGAGCAAGCAAACAACCTGACCCTTAAATCTACTTAAAAGTGTAGGTCAACTCAAATAGATAATACATAAAACTGTAGGTCAATTCAAACAGATAATACATCAAACCATAGTTAAATCTAACAAACGAACACTGATCACAAGCACAATCTAGCAAACTCACATATACGCAAGAAATGAAGGTCATAAAGTTGACAAATGAAAGGACCATCAACACAAGGCTAACCAAAGGTCATAAAGTTGACAAATAAAACCACCATCACCGCAATAACGAATCTACATACATCAACTCTCTGCAATCTGACATCACTCTAAGGCTCTGTTTCAATAGTTTAAAATGAACGTAGCGGAACGAAATGTAACAAAATGGAGTAGAGCGGAGCAGAATGGAACGGAACAAATATTTCATTCCATTGTCTCGAAATTTTAATGGTGAAGCTTCATTCCATTGCATACACCTCAAATTGAGCGGAATGCAATATTGAAGAATTGCATGGAATGAATTCCATTGTATTCCATTCTACTCCATTCATTTTTTTGTAAATCCAAACCATAGAATCTTAAGAATGATATATTGTAAATCCACTCCATTACACACACACACAGTAACCTTTAAGTATGATATATTGGATCTAAGAAGTTTTGATGCCTCTAAACAATCAAATATAATATATTGGATCTTGTGTTAAATCACCATAGCCAAGATTAACCTTGAGTAAACTAAGTTGACATATATAACTGATCCATGAGTTTCAATTTTACAGCACCATAACAATGCAAGTAGTCGACATAAAAATAACATAACCAAGATCAACCTTAATTAAAATCAGTAGAGATATATATGTGTAACTGATAAATTAAGTTTCAACTTTAAAGCACCTTGAAAATGCAAGTGGTTAACATCAATACACCAAAATGGTTCCAGAAAACAGTTGAAGATTCCACCAAAACACTTATCTGGAAACCCAAATTCCACCTCATCTTCCGGCACCCATTTAGTCTGCAAAGGTAACAAACAATAAAAGAAGATAATCAAATCAAACTCATCATAATAATAACTTGCCATGGTGATGTCCTGCATATATTCATATATAAATTTTATCTGGATCGCTCTCAAGGTCTATAATCGGCATTGCTCACATGAGGTAGTTGAAATATGGGAATAAATTTAATTAACATACCTAATAGAGAACAGTAATTTTATGTATAATGTTGATTCTAATTGATCATAAAAGATTCTTAACAATACCAAATCAAATAGGAGAAACACTGAAGACCGGAATGAAACAAAGCATTTTCATCTGCCACAACAAAATGCTCTTCTATGTACTTAAGAACCTCAAATTAGATGAAAAATATATAACAAGTCATATGAGCAATTGTTTACACTAAACCATAGATTCAATCTTCCTTCATCCAATTTCAGTTTATATCTCTTTATATATAGACATAGCATGCCACAAATAAGAAAATTTAAAAATCATCTCTAACACAAGAAAGCTACATATTGGTTCTGTTGTACAAGAAATATAACCTGTGATGGCAGTTTACAGGTAATGCAAAAACATGTATAGCGGTTGAAACATGAGATGAGATGAGAAGTCGAAAGTTTTACATATTGTTAATATCTCTCATTATTCACAGCATAATGATCATGCAAATGGCATACCAGCAGATTCAATATAAAGCAAACAATGAAAATCATGCACATCAATATGGCAACTAAAACAAGTAAACACAAGCTTCTCAATTTACAGCTCACGCATACGGTATTGCAGCATCCTATTTTAGTGCGGCATAGTGTAGTAGTGAGGCCCTCCACCGCTACGACACAGGGCCGTGAAGCAGTCATAGCAGCCGTGAAAAGCGGTTGAGTAGCATCATAAATCTACAAGTTTTCTACTTAACTGGAAATTCCAGATTATAAACTTTTTTCCACTTTATCAAGAAAAACAGTTTTGTATATGATAATGCGTTCCTTTAAGATTCAACAAATCTGAAGAGACCTCTACAGGCTTGACTAAAGATTGAAGATCTTTAGCACAAACCTCATTTCTATTTTCAAGTAATCACATGTGAAATCCTTTTATGATCCATTAGTTCTGAAATATCCAAGTGGGCAAGGGAACAACCATGTAAGTATGGACATTATTGTTTTAGTGGCAGGATGCACTACTAATATTGACTTAAGTTTTATGCCAAAAACCATATTAAAGCAAATAGCGAAATCATTGAAAGTGCAACTATATAATATTAGCTAGTTCGGCTCTTCTAAACTCTAACGAATTAAAAATGTCGAAAGCCCTGAGAGCATGATACAATATCTCACACTACATTTTCAACTATCCATTCCACTCATTCACATTACAATCTTTTAAAGTGAGTTAATTGTACATGAAAAAGTTAAACTTGTAAAAAATTGACATTCGTACAACAATTTCAACTCAAACTAGATGGAATTAGACAATTGGTTAGAACATTACTATTTGAAAAGTTTATCCAATTCAACAAAAGAGGAAACTAAGCACAACAATGCACTATCATTATAACATTAGAAACCTTAAAATGCAAGATAACGTACTTTGTTTATGTATGTAGCTCAGCAATCCATTCCGGTGGTGGCCCGAACAACTTGAAATCATCAGGATAGTCAGACAAAGGCGAAGTCTTACCTTGATCCAAGTGAAATATTTTCAGTTCATAATCCATGGCATCCATGTCCATACGATTAAAGATAATACAATTCCCATTGGAAAAGCCCAAATCCGAAGCAGAAGCGGAAAAAGAACATCCATCCCCTAAGAACAAAACCCTATCCCCTAAAGTGGTCAACTTAACCCATTTCTTCTCCTTCTCATTAAGCCTAAACACATTATAACTAAAATTGTCACTCACAGTACCATCATCAACTGAATATCTATCCACTAGCAACAACTGACCCTCACTCTCCACCAACTCAGCTTTGAATTCAAATCGGTCACAAAACGGGTCAGCCAGCAAATGAATGCTCAAGTCCGGTCTGATCAACACAGTCAACCCGGTTGGGAGTACCACACAAGGCCGCCCTTTAAAAATACAAATGTCTACGAAGTTTGAAAAACACTCTTTTGATTTGAAGATACTTGTCCAACAATTGCCCCCGAAACGGAACATCTTCGGTTCCCAATAGGCGTCATATGCGACTACATCGATAGGTTGTTGCCCGTCACATGTGGCAGCAACAACCTTGTTACGATTCGGCCTAAAGATGAAGTCGAAGAGAACAAAAGTGTGTCCGAGATCGAGGACTGGGAATCGGTTGAAGAAATCAAGGACAGGAGGTAAATTAAAAGGTAAAGCATCGTTTAAGTCGAGGGGTTTCCAGAGATGGGTTGTTCCGTTTAAGTTTGGACCGATTCTGATTAACCAAGGACGGAGATTTTGTTGTTGATTTGATGTTTCGGGTGGTTTGATGAGAAAGATTTTGTGTCTAATGAGGTGGTTTGATTGAAACTTCAAGGGGAAATGAATATTGTGAGTGTATTTTGGAACGGAAGAGCGCCATGTGGAACAGACGGAACGGAACCGAACAAGATATATTTCATTCTTTTTCAGTTTTTCTGATATTTTTTGAAGAAGTTCCGTCGGAAGTTGAGACCAGTCTGCCATGGTAGTTCACTCGCCGGAGTTGATGAAGGAACAGTAACAACAACGAGATCTGAAAATGAGAGTTCAGTGTAACGACGGCGGATTGCATCAATTTAGAATTAAATTAATCAGTAGGGTTTTATAGTGGACTGGGCCTCATCAATTGGTGCAATTTGGGTTTTATACGAACTCGCTCAATTTCGTTTCGCAAAATGCGAATGGTTCTGTTATATTATAGTTTCATGCGCAATTTTCTCAATCGTCCTCCCATTATTCACTTTTCCTCCCTAACTTCCATTTTTGCCCTTAAGGGATTTTTGGGATATAGGCACCAATTCGGGATCTAGATCCCGAACTATAGTTCGGAATCTACGTCCCGAAGTGGTGCCTGGGTTTTGGGGGTACTTGCATCATTTCGGGATCTAAAACCCGAAGTGGTGTCTGGGTTTTGGGGTATAGGCACCACTTCGGGGTTTAGATCCTGAAATGGTGTCTGTACCCCCCAAACTCAAACACCACTTCGGGCTCTAGATCCTGAACTAGTGTCTGTATCGCCCAAAACTCAGCATACACTTCAGTACGTAGATCCAGAACCTTATTTTCGGGATGTACGTCCCGAAATAAAGGGTAATTTGGGGTTTTAGGGGGGTTACAGAGAATTATGGGGGGAGCAAAAGAGAAATTTTTGGTTTCATGCTTCACATGTTCATTGTCCACTCCAACACTCAACCTCACACCAGATTTGAGATTTGCGATTTTTTGATCAATTTTTGCGTGTTCAAGCTTGGATTCGACATTTCTATGGTGTTGCCGACACTTTTTGTGGTTGTGGTGTTGCCGACACTTTTTGTGGTTGTTATGACATAGTAGTTTCTATAAAATCATGTATATGTATTCAGATCTAAATCACAAGCAAAGTTTTCTCTACTTTTCTGTTTATTTTTTTTTTCCTTACATTTTTCCATAGCTACCTAAATTTGGGATCAGCGAAATGTGAACACTCACCTTGCTGCAGTGTATTTCAATAATAGTAATAATGCAATTCTGTTCAGGATCCACACTGACGACACATTATCTTCTTTAAAGTAGCGTCTGGACCGGATAAATGCTCGTGAGAGAGGAAACTCTGACGATACCATGAGAATAACTACAATTGTTTATTGACGTCCGTCCGTCATCTCAAACGGACGCGTTGTTAGTTTCACTAACATGATTCTGTGCAACAATGACGATGTCTGAACCATGTTCTTAATATGATTACGGGGTTGTTGTTGAATATTGTTTGTTGTTGTTTAATTAATATGATTATGGTATATTTGTTTGCACTACTTATCAAGTTAGGCGAATTTGGCATGAAAATTGGCATAGCGGCATAGCTATTAGGTGTTCCTATTTTAAAATACGAAACATATTGTATTTGCATTGTAAAAAACGAAACCGTACTCTAAATCGTCCTGTAAAAAATGAAAGGTTACTTCGTATTTAAAGATACGAAATCAATGTACAATTCATATTTTAAAATATGAACCACTGGGTTTCTGGGTTTTGTTTATATCAGACCCCATTTTATTTTCCGATACGAAACTATGTGCGTTCGTATGTTAAAATACGAACCAAAAATCATTTCGTATCTTAAAATATGATTGTTACGTAAGTCAAATTTTGAGGGTATTTTAAAATTATTGGAGGGTGTTGGAGCAATTTAAAGGGCCTAAAAAGCAATTTTCCTTCATATGTGAAATTGATATATTTTGACTGGTTCCTTTGCTTTTTTCGTTGTGAAAATAAACAAAAATCAAATCAAAAACACAAAAGAACCATTTTTATTTATTATTTAAAACTGTAATTTGAAAGTTAGTTTTGTAACTTCCACTAAAAATATTCCTTAATTTACATTCACTTTACTAATTAACACTCGCTTTATATATTGTTTCAAAAAAAAAAACACTCACTTTATATATAAATAAACACCTTTATCTAGTGAGACTATGTTTGGATAGTTTAAAATTAACAGAGTAAAGCGAAATGAAATAGAAAGGAGTGAGTGGAGCGGAATGGACCGAAACAGAAATTTCATTCTACTGTTTGAAAACTTTAATAGTCAAACTTCATTCTATTTCATACACCCTAAGTTGAGAGAAATGAAATAATGAAGGATTGGATGAATTGAATGAAATAAGATGACATGAGTTATACTTTTTTTCCATTTCACTCAATTCATTTTTTAAAATCCAAACAATAGAATATTATTAAGAATCATATATTGTAAATCAACTCCATTATACTACACACACAAATTAACCTTTAGTATATGATATATTGATCTAAGAAGTTTTGATGCCTCTAAACAATCAAATATAATATATTGAAACTTGTGTTAAATCAGGACATCAAAATAACATAACCAAGATCAACTTTAATTAAAATCAGTAGAATATATAAGTTTAATGGATCACTTAAGTTTCAACTTAAAAGCACCTTAAAAAAACAAGTGGTTAACATCAACACACCAAAACGCTTATCTGACAACCCAAATTCCACGTCATTTTCCAGCACCATTTCAAATGAGTAAATATGTAATTTGGAGTTTGTTGCTAAACATGTAGTCTGCAAAAGTAACAAACAATAAAAGTAAATAATCAAATCAAACTCATCAACATTGTTACATCTAATGTGGAAACTTCATAATAATACACTTTCAAGGTGTATGATTGCTCACATGAATCTCAATTAAAAAAAGATAGCAGGGAACATTTTAAGGTGACACTAATACCATCTGGCCATTTTCTTTAACTATTTGGATTTCCTCTAACTCCATAAGCTAGTTGAAATATGGGGAATAAATTCAATTGACATACCTAATAGAAAACAGTATTTTATATATAATGTTACGTGTCTAATGAGGCCACACTGAATGTTTATTTATTTATTTTGGTATTAACCCTCTGGTTCTAAGGGAAGGGGAGTCAAATATCCTGGGTTCTACCGAAATTCGTCCTTTTAAAAAGCTCACTAACCACTTAAGTCAAATGTTTTGGTTAAATGTTTATTTGTATTCAAGTGAGTTGTACAAATTCGTTCTAATTGATCATAACAAATTATATTCTTACCAATACCAAATCAAATAGGGGAGACACAAAAGACCAAATTCAATAGATGGAACGAAACAAAGCATTTTCATCTGCCACAACAAAATGCTCTTCTTTAAGAACTTCAACAAACCTCAAATTAGATGAAAAATATATAACAAATCATATGAGCAATTGCTTATACTAAACCATAGATGCAATCTTCCACAAATAAGAAAATTTAAAAATCGTCTCTAGAAATGCAAAAACATGTATAGTAGTTGAAACATGTATAGTAGTTTTAGCTACTGTTAGTATCACAGCATAATGATCAGCAGGCAAATGACATACCAGCAGATTCACTATGTAGCAAAGAATGAAAATCAGGCACATCATCAATATGCCAACTAAAACAAGTAAACACAAGCTTCTCAATTTACACAGCTAACACATATGGTATTGCAGCATCATAAATCTACTAATTTTCTACTAATTAACTGGCAATCTGTCAGATCATTTTAATATTTGTATTCCTGTAAGTACATTACTATTCGAAAAGTTTACCCAATCTAACAAAAGAGGAAACGAAGCAAAACAATGCAATATCATTGTAACATTAGAAACCTTAAAATGCAAGATAACATACTTTGTTTATGAATGTAGCTCAACGATCCATTCTGGTGGTGGCCCGAACATCTTGAAATAATCAGGATACTTAGACAAAGGTGAAACCCAATCTTGATCCAAGTGAATTATTTTCAGTCCACAATCTATGTAATCTTCCATAACGATCACACTATTAAAGATTACACAATTCCCATTGGAAAAACCCAAATCCGAAGCAGAAGCAGAGAAAGAACATCCATCCCCTAATAAAAACAAAACCTTATCCCCTAAATTAGTCAACTTAACCCATTTCTTCTCCTTTTCATCAAGCCTAAACACATTCATCCTTGTATTACCACAACAACCATTCTTACAATATTCATGCACTAGCAACAACTCACCCCCACTCTCCACCAAGGATATATTCAATTCACGTCCGTGAGAAAACGGTTCAGCCAGCAAATGAATGCTCAAGTCCGGTCTGATCATCACTGTCAACCCGGTTTTGTAAGCCACACAAGGCCGCCCTTTAAAAATACAAATGTCTCCAGAGAATAACTTTTGCCAGTTGTAGATACTTGTCCAACTATTGCCCCCGAAACGGAACATCTTTGGTTCCCCAAAGTTGTTGTCATATGTGACAATATCAATAGGTTGTTCCCCAGTGGCAGCAACGACATCACTAAGATAGACCTTATGGGGTTCTTGAAGTGAGTCGCCCTCAATGAGATGAAACGTGTGTCCGAGATCAATGACCGGGAATCTGTTGAAATCGAGGACAGGAGGTAAATGAAAAGGTAAACCATCGTGAAAGTAGAGTGGTTTCGAGAGATGAGTTTTTCCGTTTAAACTTGGACCGACGCTCATCAACCAAGGGCGGAGATTTTGTTGGTTTGATGTTTTGGGTGGTTTGATAAGAAAGATGCTGTGTCTAATAAGGTAACCGGACGGAGCGTTCCTTTTAGGGTTGGAGGGTTTCGGAAGCTTCAAGGGGAAATGAATGTTGTGAGTGTAATTTGGAACAGAAGAGCGCCATGTGGAACAGACGGAACGAAAGCAAAGAAGATAGATTTCATTGTTGTTCAGTTTATTTGATATTTGTTGGAGAAGGTCCATCGGAAGTTGAGACCAATCTGCCATGGGAGTTGATGTTTGATGGCAGTTCGCTAGAGTTTGTTTTACGGCAGCAGTTCGCGGGAAGCTGAAATGGTTCTCTATGAATTCTAGGGTTTGTGGACTATAGTGGTCATAATATGGGATTTTGACATTTTGTTTTTGTGTGACCGTTAGAAAAATTGACTCAAAATTAAAGAGTGATTATTTTTTTTTATTTTTTTATTTTTTTATTTTTTGTCAGGTAGCCTAGCGGCTTGAAAATCACCTTTTAAAGGTGAATAAGTGGGCATACCGGGTTCGAACCCCGGTCCCTGCACAAATGTGCACAATGTCCAACCAATTGAGCTAAGTTCATGGGACAAAGAGTGATTGTTTAAAGAGCTTATAAATAAAATAAAAAATAATAAAGAGTGATTAAAAGATGATACAGACGTTATTTTATAAATTTCAAATTATCAGATCTATTTGGTTCAAGCGAGAGCATGAGAGTGAAGTTATTTTTAGGAAGGACGAGAGGGAGTTGAAGAAGATAAAATATAATTTATTATATTAACTAAACTACCCTCATTTTTTTAAATAAAATTCAAAATTATTCTTGTTATAATATTAAAAATTTTATCTTTTTTACAACAAATAAAATTTAAGTTTTCTACTAATTAAATTTTTTTTGTTCTATATGTAAAATAATTTGGAGATGAAAACCTCCAAAACTTCACTTCCCCTCATAAACCTCCGAACTAAACAAAGTCCTTATTAATACTAGTTAATACTAGTATCCATTATTCTCAAAATTACCATTCACATTGTTATGAAAATTGTTCAATTAAGTGGGACACACCGTGTTCCGAGGTATTATCCGCTTTGAACTTGCCTTGAGTCCTCACCGATTTGTCCTTATTAAAAGGCGCCTCGATGCATTGAGATGTGTGGGTGTTGTATATAAACTACTCTTAGTCTCGAATTCCAAGCAATTTGAGACTTATTGGATATACCAGAACAAAAATTATGAAAATAAAACAAGATATTGGGACTAAAGAGGTTAATTAGTTTTTTTTTTTACATCGAAATGATAAATTATTTCCGTTAAGAATTGATTTATCGCCTTCCCCCTACTAGGGATGACAACGAATAGAGTCGGGTGCAGGTTTCACACTATCCAAACCCGCACGTGAAATCACAACTCGAACTCAAACTCAAATACTATTAGGGTGGCAAAATGACACTCACACGTACCCACATCCGTTGGGTTCAGATTGTTCCACCCAAACCCGCAAAAAATACAACAACAACAACAACAACATTGAAACACAAGCATTTCATCAATGTCTTTCACAAAAATTAAGAAATTAAATTACAACTTTCCATCAAGTTTGGTAGTATTATAGTTAAAATTAAGACCTTATACAAAATGAAATCAAATACCTCAAAGACAATGCAAATTCAATTGCATGTACATATGAATGTTTATATTATATCCATCTGTGTATGTATACCAACTCAATCAATGTATCAAACCCCAAAAAAATATTGTACAAATTGGAAAAGTGTAAAATCCTACAAATCATGTAGTTGAAATGCCCAAAATCAATTAGTTGAAGAGAGCATTTACAAAATAAATAAAGAAACAAACAAGAGAATGTTAATAGATTAGAAATAGTATAAATAATATTCACTTCTGGTTGCTCAAGTATTCTAACAGTAAAGCTTAGTCTAAGCCATGAAACATGACATGTAGAAACAAAGGTTTTAAACAGAGTTAATTGCTCAATATTCTCTTAACTAAGCTATATTTTCAATCCACTGCTATTGGTATAACACCATTTTATAGAAATATCGCAAGGACAAACAACGGTGAGAGCAGTAGAGCACTCATCCAACTCTTAAAAGCCATTTGATCTGCATTTTAAAATTTTGATAATGATAGCATGACTTATTGGGTATACATAGGGAAATTTGAAACCATGACTTATTGGCTATTGGTATAACGCAACAATAAGGAAATTTCAAACCATGACAGGAGTAAGTAAACTAGTATGTGCATTTTCATCTCATCTTATGGAATTGGTAATTGAACCAAGGATGTAATACAAAATATATCACAGGATTATTAGCATAATTATATGGAAGTCAAACACAACAAACACAGTCATTTCTCTGTCAGAAATTAGGAAGCAACCCATAAGCCATTTTTTGTGCTGCTTTTCCTGTAGTATGTCATTCATTTCAAACTCATCCTTTTAATTACATTCTGGTTCTGTTAACAGGTTTTGCACATGGTCACTAGCCAGGTTTAACCAATCACTATATCTTGTATATGATTATGTGTTCCCTTAAGATTCAACAGTCCTGATGAGACTCGAGGCTCGTCTAAAGGTTGAAGAGCTTCAACACAACCCTCACTTCTATTTTCAAGTGATAATATATACAATCCTTTTATGATCCATTAGTTTTGAAATACCCAACCAAGTGGTCAAGGGAACAACCATTTAAGTATGGACATTATTGTCTTAGCGGCAGGATGCACTACTAATATTGACTTAAGTTTTATGCCAAAAACCATGTTGAATCAGATGCTATACTGAATCCCCCGCAGGCCATCGGGGACCGAGTGGTAAGGCCATGATCTGCAGGGAGCCAGAGGATGCGCGAACCTCCAAGTCAAGTAGCAAACTCTTTGAAACTGCAATGATATACTATTAGCTAATAAGGCTATTCTAAATTCTATTGAATGAACTATGCCGAAGACCTATAATCCTCACATTAAATCCCACGCTGCACTTGTCAAGCGCTTACATATAAGCCGTAAATCCTAGTTTGAGTTTAACACTTCTTCAGTGAGTTAAGTATTTAGTTCGTAAGTAAGAAAAAAAGCTAATTGTACATGAAAAAGTTGAATAAAGGAGCTTATGAAAAATTCAAATCCATATACCAATTTCAACTCAAACAAGAAGGCATTAGTTAGAAATAGTCATTCTTTCATTGTCAAAATGGCAAATCATTGTAACATTTGTATTTCTATAACTACATAACTATTTGAAAAGTTTATCCAATCTAACAAAAGGAAACTAAGCACAACAATGCAGTATCACAATAACATTAGAGACATTACAATCCAAGATAACATACTTTGTTTACGAATGTAGCTCAACGATCCACTTCGGAGGTGGCCAGAACAACTTGAAATAATCAGACAACAGCGAAAACCGACCTTGATCCAAGTGAAAAACAATCATTTCACAACTCGCAGGATCATCATCACCATTTTCCGAAACCGCATTAAAGATTACACAGTTCCCAATAGGAACACCCAAATCCGAAGCAGAAACAGAGAAAGAACACACATCCGCTAAGAACAAAACCTTATCCCCTAAACTCTTCAACTTAACCCATTTCATCTCCTTCTCATCTAGCCTAAACACATCAATCCTTAAATCACCCCGATCACTAAAATATCTCTCAACTAGCAACAATTCACACTCACTCTCCACCAACGATTTTAATCCGCTACTAGTAACCAACGGATCAGCCACCAAACAAATGCTCAAATCCGGTCTAATCATCACAGTCAACCCGGTGTTGTCTACCACACAAGGCTGCCCTTTAAAAACACAAATGTCTCCGCAGTTCGTCTTAGACAAGTTGGGGATCTTTCTCCAACTATTGTCCCCACAACGGAACATCACCGGCTGCCCAATGTAGTCATATGTAACAATAACAATAGGTTGTTCCGCGGAAGCAACGACCTTTTTATGAATAGCTCTATGCATATGATTAAATGGATTTTGAATTGAATCGCCTTCAATAATGTCAAACATGAATCCGACATCAACAACAGAGAGTTGATTGGAATCAATTACACGAGGAAAATCATAAGGTAAACGTTGATAAACATTGATCGGTTGCCAGATTCGAGTTTTATTACTGTTTAATTTCGGACCGATTCTGATCATCCAAGGGTGGAGATTTTGTTGATGTGTGGGTGGTTTGATGAGAAAGATGTTGTGTTTTATGAGGTAGCCGGAGGAAGCATTGGCGTTGTTGGGATTTGGGAAACTGAGAAGCTTTAAGGGTAAGTGGTTGTTGTGACGGTGGTTAGGGATTGAAGAAGAGCGCCATGTGGAACAGACGGAACGGAAACGGAGAAGGTAGAGTTCACTACTGTTGAGTTTTTCGGATATGAGTTGGAGAAGTTCCTTGGGCAGTTGAGACCAGTCTGCCATGGATCTTCTTTTTTTCCGGTAGTATTTCAAGGTGGAGTTGTTTTCCGGCAGCATTTCGCCGGAAGCGGAGGGTTGTAGCGGTGGTTGCTCGCAAATGAAAAGGGGATCGTGTGTTATGGTGGGAAAAATCAGGGATTTTATTAGGTTTTCCTTTAACTCCCTACAATTTGTCTTTTTATTTTAGGCTTAAACGTCATTTTGGTCTACACTAAATTTTCGTTTTAGTCTATGTATTAAAAATTTTGACAAAATAGTCCTTGTTTCGCGCTTTTTTTTTTGGCGTTAGTCTATAGACTCATTTTCCGTCTAAATTGGTCCAGGTGGCAAACAGTTTGCCACCTGTACCCTGCCACGTGGGTTAAAATGGGTGGGTGACTGGATTAATTAAACATAGGGACCTAAACCAAAATTTTACATTGATTGCAATTTTTCTACCATTTAAACCCTAATTTCTAAAATCAGAAAATCACAAATCGCAACAATGTGAAGCAGCATCAATGTTCTTTGTGTCAGAAGGTGTACTTAGTAAATCGAGAATCTATGGGAAAAACAACATCAGGTCGAGTTTGAGCACGGGGAGAAAAACATGACCATTGGTGCTATAACAAGATTGAAACCAATTGTTATTGATTTGGAAAGATTCCCTATACAGTTTTTTCAGAATAAACTTGTGATTATTCCAAAGGCCCCAACTTTTTCTAGATTGAGCGAAGCTCACTTTTCTATTTTTTCCAACTTTAAGACTCATTGGATCAATTATATAAGTAAAAGAAAAGACATTGTTCTAAGGCTTTGCTCTAGATTACCTGAAATAGAAACCAATATATGCCTCAACAGGAAAAAAAAAAGAGCGATTAGATAAACTTCCACAAACTAGAGTTAAAGAAAGTGAAGGGAATGCATATCTCTCAATATTTGGTGGAGAGTAAAGATTCCCATCACCATGTTGCTTCTTTTTCAATATTCAAATCAAAAGTTTGACAACAATCAGAAACAGATTAATAGGACTCAAGCATTTATATCCCATGTTGCCATCAACAAGCAAATTAATAGGACCACCACTGAAATCATGTCTGAAGAAATGCAATTCCTTGAAACAGGAAAACATAAAGAAACGTAGGGTAACTTTACAATAGAAACTTAGTTTGTTCAAAATTATTGTATTAAGCATGTATCACCCTAGTTTCGGCAGAGGTGGCTGTCGAGTCGGAGTGAAAACAGATGGATGTGACGGTTCACAAATCACAAATCGCAACACTGATTTGTGATTTTCTGATTTTGGAAATTAGAGTTCAAATGGGGGAAAAATTGCAATCAGTGTAAAATTTTGGTTTAAGTCCCTATGTTTAATTAATCCAGTCACCCACCCATTTTAACCCACGTGGCAGGGTCCAGTTTGCCACCTGGACCAATTTGGACGGAAAATGAGTCCAGATACTAACGGCAAAAAAAAAGCGCGATACAGAGACTATTTTGTCAAAATTTTCAATACAAGGACTAAAACGAAAATTTGATGTACATACAGGGATCAAAATGACGTTTAAGCCTTTATTTTAATATTGACGAAATCGTAAATTATTGAAAATATAGACATAAAGTGGAGAGATCGAGTTTCGAATAATATACTTAGATCGTGGTAAATGATAGAATGAAATAGTGTGAAACGGTAAGTAAACTTAAATAGTTCAAAAAGTGTGTCGCTTTATCTCAAATAATTTGTTTCAGAATGAGTGTCGCTTTTCAATTCTCAATGCAATATTTTCCATTTCTATCATCTAATTATAACTTTATACACCATTTCTATTACTTTTAACATAATGACTGCATTCCTTAATATGTATGAAAACATCAAATGCGACACACATTTTGAAATGGATGGAATATTAACAAGTAAAATATTGATTATTGTTTTTGTGACCTTAATTCAGTTGATTGAGACATCTCATTTTATAGGCAGAGGTGATAAATCGAATCTCAAACACTCTATTTATTTGTATTTAAAGGTGGAATTTCTAATCACTATTAGAAATAACTTAGAAATTAGGAATCTATTAGGAATAGTTTTTCATTTTTAAGTTAATTTTTTTTTAAAGGTTAAATTACACTTTTGGTCTCTTAAGTTAATTTTAAATTTCACTTTACTCTCTTAATTTTTTTTTTTTTTTTTAGTCCCTTAAGTTACAAACATACAATTTAGTCTTTTATATTTTTTTCATTTCAATGCGATCTTTTAAGTTTTATTTCTTCTATTTATTCCTTCTTTTGAGATAGAGATACACAAAATTTAGAGTCCACAAAGCAAAAGCTCCTAAAAAAAATAGAAGACATCAACTAAATAATCAATCCTAGCAGCTGAGAAAGGAAACCAGCAAACAAAACAACTAGTCACATGCAGATATATGCAGCAACAGCTTCAACACAAAACTATCAAAAGGATAACACTCTGAGACCAAATGCACGCACAGCTGCACGAAAATAAGATCGGCCACACAAGCCACTCACAAGCAAAAGCCTCCTTGCTTAAGACCACTGAAACCAAATGAAAGAGAGATGCTTAAGATCCACAGCTGCAAACCAAATGAAAGAGAGATGCTTAAGACCACCTGCATCATAGTGTTAAAGATGCTTTCGAGAAGCTAAGAAAAAAGGACGCCGCAAACAAGAACCACCCTGTGATGAACAATCAAGAATAGATGCTCCCTATGATTAAATAGAACCAGGTCAATAGAGAAGCTAAACAACATGATTTAGCAACAATGAATCTAACAAAAGACGATATGCATAAATCCCAAAAACAAAACCAGTGCAGAAACTCAGACTTCAATCTTCACCACCACTTACCTAGAAGAGTTAATTTAAAGAGTCTCAAGTTCCTAATGCATAGGCCATCAATAACAAAAACTCAGCATATTAAACCTTCAATTTGTCAATTGGCTTAGCTAGCTTACTATTGTAAGCAGAAACAGTGAGATTATTAACATTAGATAAAATTGTACAAACTAAGTACCCCATTGTGACATACTTCCCAATGGTACTTAACCAGCACAAGTACCTGCTCGAATACTCTTTTTCTTGTTTTTTGCAGGGTTAGCGTGTCAAGTTAAACGGATGAGACACAGTTATTATATAATTTAATAAATAATTTATCGATGAAATATAAGAATGCACAAGTATTGGTGTGAGTTGGGGTGGAGATGCTCTAAGCAACTCAACAAACATTATGAGCAGAAGCAGTGGGATAATTGTTTCAATGTCCTCAATCCTCATGCAAACAAGCATGTGAGTCCATATTATTGCTTTCCCATAAAGAGCCTGCTCCATTGACAGAAGCATGACAAAAGAAGATAAAGTTAGTTCCGGCTTCCTTGAAAAGTGGATAAGTAGAAGAAATCATATGTTAGACCTCACACAACCTTAATCCTTCACAATATTTTCAGTATTGCTGATAACCAAATAGCAAAAGAATAATTGCAGAGAACAGTCATGCACGTATCCAAATAAAATTTAATGGCAAAAGGCATTTTAAAGCAGATAATTGATTCTTATGATTTAGAATAAATCAACCTCTTTTGTTTTTAAGGGGCAGGCCGCGGCCCTGCACTGACCAAGCCCAGCTCCGCCCCTGATTTCAGGTCTGTAATATTAGCCTGTATATCGTCTCTAAGTTCTAATGAATGAACTATGACAAACAACAACGGTTCTTAAAGTAGATCTTATGCAACATAGTTGGCAATCCCTTAATGTTGGATAATAATTTCATTTTATACAAAAACTAATGAGTTAGAAAATCAAAAGACATTGCAAGAACATTTCAACATTTCTTTCTCTACAAGTTCAAGTTGAAAATGTCATTCAATCCAACATTATCATAAGCATTGATTGTTTCCGGCACATCACAATTCAACATTACTACTAACTAACAGGTGTTGATTATTTCTAGCAAAATTCAACCATTTCAAATTACAAACCTTTCAATCCAAGACATATACTCCATTGTTACCAACCCAAGATCCATTCCGGAGGTGGCCAAAACAACTTCGTATAATGAGGAAAATCAAACAAAGGTGAAATCTGACGTTTATCCAAGCAAAAAACACGAACCCCGAGCCCAGTGAAATGAACATTTCGAAATCCTTCATCCCTAAATATGACACAATTCCCAGTCTCCATACACAATTCTGAAGCCGAAGCAGAAAAAGCACAACCTTCCCCCAAAAACAATACCCTATCCCCCAAACTTTTCACCTCCACCCACTTCTTCTCCTTCTTTTTAAGCCTAAACACATCAAATCTCACAGCCCTCTTCCTTCCAAATCGAATCTCGTGATTTCCTCCACCATTTTGATAATCATCTAAAAAACCATCATGACTAACACTAGCTAAATACTTGTCAACTAGCAACAATTCACCATCACTCTCCACCAAGAATTTCTTATTTCCTCCAAACACCGGCTCCGCCACCAACTCCAAACTTAAATTTAATCCCACCACAACAGTCCGGCCAGAACTATCAACCGCAATAGGCCGCCCATCAAACACACAAACATCATCATACAACGCATCATGGTAAGACGTCATTGCAGGCATTGTCATCGTCCACCGATCATCACTCAACTTTAATCGTGCAATATCAAGTCTCCCGGAATTATGAACAAAGAGGAGAATGATACCACCATCTTTTTCTTTACTATTACACCACGTATCATAATCAAATAAAACAAGTTTTTCTATGCGGACTTTGTTGTTACGATTTTGGCAAGGAAAGTTACAAAACAATTCAGTTCCAAGATTGAAAACGTTAAGTTTGTTGAAATCAATCACGTGATGGAAATGAAAAGGTAACTGTTTATCACGTGAGAGAGGATGCCAGAGATGAATTCGGTTAGGTGTGTCTGGACCGATTTTGATTAACCAAGGACGTAGAGTTGGTTGAGTTGGAGGTGGAGTGATGAGGAAGATTGATCGTGCGAAGAGACGCGCCGTGTTGGAAATGATAGTAGTGTTGTTGTTTTTGTTGGAAGGGGTCGTTAGTAATCTGAGACGGTGGTGCTGGTGATGATAGTTTGGAACGGAAGAGCGCCATGATGAACAAACTGATCGGAGACGAAGTTGATAGAATTGGGTGTTGAGTTTTTCGGATATGAGTTGGAGGATATCTTTAGGGAGTTGAGTCCAATCCGCCATGAATGAATGAATGGAAGAACTGATTCAATTTCTCGAAATGTTGAAGAAGATGAAGAAGACAAGGAGGGTGGTTACGTGAAGTATGACAGATCCTATCACTTATTACTCCTTTATCGGCGGCAGTTTGTTACTAGTACATTGAATATGAACATATAATTTTGATTTGTATTTATCTTCCACTAAAATTAACATCAAGGTCCTAAGGTCCTGGTTCGAACTCGGATCACGACGTTCGATCTAACAATTTTGGTATTTGTAAGTTGTTGAGTTGGGACTTTTAAACAAATATATAATTTTGATTTTATTTATGATCAAGTAGTTAATGAGCTTAACAAAAAGTCTAAAACTATACGATTTTTTGGTCAGAGGGTTAATACCAACAAAAATGAGGTACATTTTTTTCGTTATTTTTTATATGGTTCTTAAGACATAAATTACTTTTTTTTAGTTATAACAAATTTTGAAAAAAGATTGTAGTTTGTTACGTTAAAAATCATACAAAAAGTATATAAAGAAATGCACCTAAGTTTCGTTCTTTATTTTTTGTAATGTTAGTGAATTTGAGTTCTAATCTCTAAACAAAAATAATCACGTCTTATTATAGGTTAATGATTTTCGTAAAGGAGGTTATTTATAAGTTGCTTTTGGCTAAAAAAATTTAAGTTTAAAAGTTACTTTAAAATTAATTAAAGTAAAACAAACGAACTTTAAAAATAAAGTTTAAGTTGTTTGACATATTTTAAATGTTTTAGCATAAAACTATTTTAAAAAGGACAAATACAAAGGAAAAGTTAAGAAGAGCGAAAGAATAATAACATAAACCCTTAATTTCCAATTTAGAGGGTGTAGTTGAGCGGTTGAATTTTATCATTCTTTAACTAAGGATTGAGTAGGGTTTAGCATCGAGCGGTTTTGGGCCCAAAACCTCCAATCCAAACAAAACTACAAAACACATTTTCTGGCCCATTTTCGACCGTAAGTATCATAGGTTTCGACGGGTTTCAGGTTGATGGAACTCGGGTTGAGTGGTCGGATTAATTCAAGTACATGGTTAAATGAACATTTTTGGACCATCTACATAAAAAGCGAAGACATGTTCCACCATGAAAGTTGCTTCAAGGTTGTAGAGTAGGAGGAGTAAAAGATGAACAGAGAAAGAGATAAAGACAAATAGTACTATTTTTTTTTACCACCAGTTTAATCTGATTCGGGGGTCAGTTCTGGGATTAAGTGGTTTCAGCCCCTCCCGATCGCAGTTGCGGGGATCCAACCATGGTCCTTCCTACCAAGTTCAGCGTCAATCATCACTGAACCAACTAACGATTGGTCAAATAGTACTATTTTTAATTTTAAACAAACACTTATTAATTAAAAAAACTGTCGTCTCACAAAAGGATAAAGTAGCATAGGCTTTTTAGAACTAGATGTACTCATTGTCTCTAGGGATGTCAAAGGGCGGCGATTGAACATATGATAATTTATCACTTCTTGCGTCATTCTTGTTTCGGGGACATTTCTTCTTTCATTTCTATTTTCATGGAGATAAAAAATTATTAAAATTGCTATACATTTTAATCACAAACACGACACTAATATCATGTTTTTTCTTCCTTTTTTCTAAAAAAAATACATATTTTGTATCTCTCATTTTTCCAAAATAAAAGTTTATTTTCCATCAATAACAAAAAACTGCAAAATCACTTTCTAATATTTATTTTTTGTCAAAAAATATAAATATCCAATTGAACTTGTTATCACCATACATAATCATAATCTTTATAACTATTAATTATTATTATTTATTAAAAAACATATAAAGTTATATAATTAAATATTGTATATATAATTTAAATAATATGGTCGGGGAATCCGTAGTGGCGGAGGGACATTCTCCGTTCCTCACCCCAAATTATCCACGAGGGAATTTTTCCCTCCATCCTCGTTCCTATGGGGGAAAAATTGCGATTTCGGATCTCGGATAATTCGTTATCAGATACAAATTGACATCCCTAGATGAAACGCATGGAAAGAGAAAGGAGGCATTGGGAGTATTAAATGTATATAAATGTCCTTTTATCAGTGTGGAACAGTGTAAATGTTGAAAAAGTGTAATCAGATAGCTGTACATTTACACGACTCGGGCGGGTTCAGTTATCGGTGGATTCAATTTTGCAAAACCGAGTTCGACCATATTAAACCACAATTAACTGAATTTAACTATTTTCAGACCCGAAAACCAATACAACATGCCTGCATCACCCAACATTGACTCGTTTTTTCGGGTTCCGGACGGGTCGACATCTTTTGCTCAGCCCTAAGTCGAGGGTTTGATTTTCGCCTTGGCTACATAGCAGCTTAAATCTCTAGATCAGCTGTCCCATTTATTGAGATGCCTTCAACAAGCGAGGGGAATAATCACTGCGTTCGACGATAAATACCTTGATCTCGAAAAAAAAACCCTTAGTTCGCTTATCATATGTGAATTAATTTAGTTCAAAACTTTATGAATATTATGGTGTAATAGTTATATAAGATGAAGTTTATAATCAAATATATGATTGGATGAATTTAGATTCTTTACAACTAAAGAGTCGTGCCTTTAGGAAAAATTATCTCCCCACGAGTAAAAATGTAATTTTAGGAGAATAAAAAAGTGTTAGGGGAAAAGATAATTTTTCTGCATTTAACCTAATCTTACATTTGTAATATTGTTTTTGTCAAAAAAAAAGGTAATATTGTTAGATTAAGATTGGACGATTTAAATTTTAACTCTGGAAATATGATATCAGAATCCTAAGAACTTAGAATGTAAGTTATTTGATCTTAATGTGATTACCCATGTTGGTGATTGCATGAATGCTAGAAATTCAAATGCATATTAAAATATAGGTATGACATCTTATATGAAAGCAAAAAGTTTCCATATTGCATTACAATTTGGTAATTTCTTACAACTCTTATTGAAACTGTACAAATGAATACAGTTATGACACAACTTTACATGTATGACATTCAATAATTCTTAATACAAATATTTTTAATTGCAAGAGACTCTTGGAATAGTGGATCCTATTGCTCCATGGAAGTTTTTACACAAAGGATGGAACTCCTTTTTATGTTGATCAGAAGAAGTAATATTAATTTGGTCTAGTACAATGTTGAAACATTGCATGCAGTCTAGATTAATACCTAAGTCATCAGCAGAAGTTCCTTTAAATCCATAATATCTCACATCACTCACTTGCACAGCCGATTCCTAATAATTTTCACAAAATTCAAAATATAACTACTTATGAATATTATTAATCATATAATATAAGGAAAAACATATACTAGTTGAAATGACATGATATAAATTACAAATTTAGAATTAATTGTGTACCGTTGCAACGCTAACTCCATAATGTTGGTCTATAATTATTGCATTCTGAACATTTGTAAGTTCGATTTGTTCAAAAGTAATCTTCCTTGCATAACCCGATCCACCCTGTAAAATAATATTTCTTTAATATTTTTCCATAAATTCAATTTTCAAAAAAATAAACTTTAAAAGTTATATTGCCTAACAAAATAAAAAGTTATTGATGCTAGCATTAGAATTTAAACCCCTAATGTGTTTTACTGGAGGGTTCTATTCTTGTGCATGAAATATAATTTTACTATCAATTTAGTTCTTTAATTATTACCCCTAATATTTACTCCTTTTCCCTTTTGATTATTGATTTTTTTTTCCTTACTTTCTGATTGATTTTTTTTAGTTACACAATTGATTTATATTTAAGTTAGAGTTATTGTGTCTCTCTTGTTTCTTGTGTCATTGATTTATTTTAATGTATCATATCAAATAATATATATACTATGTACTAGGTTTAAATTTACATATTTAGTTATATGACTTGAGTGGAAGAAGTTAGAAAAAAAAAAGTGGACAAATAAGCAATAAGCTATTGAATTAGAATTACATTCTCATCCATTAGTTACTCACAGGAAATGTCTTGATTCTTGCTCCATTTGATGTATTAGTGAAACTGCAATTCTGTACATGAACTTCTTCAACTATCTCATAAGAATTACCTTTACCAAGGCTACCAATACTAATAATCCATATATTATTATGAGATTTCTCAAATATAAAATAATAGTAATAATATCACATTGCATAACCTTAAAAAAATCATCATTATCATATCAAGGAAACAATTTTCTAAAATCAATTTTCATATATATATATATATATATATATATATAATTGATAATTCCCTTTCACATATTGTTTTTTGAACTAAGAATATAATTATATCAAAGAAAATAGAAGACATCTCAGCCCTTTCACATAAATACAAAGGTAATATCATAACTAATAATTGTATATAATTTTTTTGGTACATTACATCGTAAAAAAAGATTGTATATACAATAATTTACTTTTTTTTTCTTCTTTAGATAAAGATATACAATTTATTCTCTAATAGCATGCGTTCTACGACTTTCTCTTTTTTAATTAATTTAATTAGTTTAATATTTTAAAAATATATTATTTGTACAAAAACTATATAGATTAATGACGTGAATTATATTTTGTCCACATGCATACTACTACGTAGGGGTGATCATGGTCGGTTAATAACCATAACCATAACCAAACCATATTTTATCCATTTATTGTAACCGGATACTATAACCATTTCATAAAACCAGTTTTAACATCACAAAATCAGTTATAAAACCGGTTATGTCCATATCCACTTTTATAACTGGTTTTTGGTTTTTAAAACCGGTTTTTAGTTTTTAAAACCGGTTTTTGGTTTACTAACTAATTTTTGAATAAAATTTTGTTGATTTCGATAAAAAAAATTATCAATTTTTTTCCGATTTCAAGAAAAAATGTCCGCGGAAGTTTTTTCGATGTCAAGAAAAAAAGATCTCGGAATTTTTTCAGATTTTGAGAAAAAGTTTGCGGAATTTTTTTTCGATATCGAGAAATATATTTCGCGGACATTTTGTCGATTTCGATGAAAAAAGTTATCTAAATTTTTTCCAATTTCAAGAAAAAAAGTTCGCGGAATTTTTTCGACATCGAGAAAAAAAGTTATCGAAACTTTTCCGATTTCGAGAAAAAAAGTTCGCGGAATTTTTTCTATATCGAGAACAAAAGTTTTCGAAAATTTTCCGATTTCGAGAAAAAAAGGTCGCGGAATTTTTTTTCGATATTGAAAATAAAAGTTATCGGAATTTTTTCCGATTTCGAGAAAAAATGTTATTGAAATTTTAGACTTTGATAAATTTGGATTAAAATTTTGGTTGTGGTTATCCATTAACTGGTTATGGATATCCAATATCCATAAAAATGGATTTGGTTATAAAACCCAACTATAATTAACCAATTTTTTAAAACTGGGTAGGATTTGGTTATGGTTAATCCATTAAACCGGATAAAATGAGCAACCCTACTACTACGACATTAATGAATCTAACACATTAGCAACATTTTAAATAAAATGAGGCGGGGGACTAAAATCTTCAAAAAAATAAAGAAGAAGGACCAAAAAGTTGGATTCTTAAAGAAGGGGATCAAAAGTTTAAGTTTTTTAAAATAGAGAACCAAAAGTGCATTTAAGCCAAAAAATTTATAGAAAATAACCTTATCCCATGGCCTGGCCCACACGCAACACGAGTAGCGTTGATGTATGAGGATCCGCCATTAATGGCAATACAATCATCACCTGTTAATGATAACGTCAACTCATTTTAAAATTGCATATATATATATTTTGTCAAAAAAAAAAACTCCTTTCTTTTAAAACAGAATAATAATTATTGTAAAATAAAAAGCTTTAGCTTCTTTTTTTAAACAAATGTATCTTTACGTACAACTAATAAAAATATTAATCATTAAATAAGAAGCCGTTTTTGGATAAACTTAAGTATCTTCGTGCACAGCTGAGAAAACTATAGGTTTATGTTTGAAATTCTTTCAAAGGTCTAACCTCTCCAGATAAATGTTTTTTCACATGTACCAGTGGTAAAATTCTAAACCTAATAGTTAAAGGACTCGTGTATCTACATTTGTAATACTATGTTGGTGATAGTTGTTTTATCATTTAAACTGATATTTATTCGTTAAAAACTAAGTTTATTTTTCCTCTTTTTTTATATTATTTTATAAATTTATTTTTCCTCTTTTTTATATTATTTTTTTCTTCTTTCTTTTTGAAAATAATTATTCAATTATATTTTCTAGGTCCTCATCTCAACGAATTATTATAATTAGGGATAATCTCGACAAATTGAGCTAGTCGGACAAATTATTCTAATTAGACTGGAGAAGATATTAGCAAGGTCGTCCTCATCTCGACAAATTGAGCTAGTCGAACAAATCAAAACTAAATCAAATCTTTTAATATATATTAAAATTAAAATTCATGAGATAAAAATATTTGATTACCTGTGTGAATGGTGGAATCTTCTATTGCTATATTTTTGGAATTAGCAATGTCAAATCCATCAGTGTTTGGGCTATGACCAGGAGAATGAACTACTAAATTGAAGAATTTTGCATTGTTGCAACTATTTATGGCTATATGACCTCCAGGGCTGTTAGTGATCCTCACGTTACTAACAGTAAGATCATTGCAGCTGCTAAAATACAGGGCCTGCACCATCAACATGAGATTCATATGATATACAGTCACTTTAAATTTATGTTTTGGGGCTCGACTATATGTGAGCAAACTCCCTCCCACATGTTTTACTTGCGCGCTGCCCATATATATATAGACATTTCTCGCGCAGTCCCCGCCCACTCCTATATATATGGGGTGCGCGCGAGTAAATCATGTGGGAGGAGGCTTTGCTAACTTCTTCCTACATGGGAGGAAGTTATAACGCCTGTATATATTGACATTTCTCACGGGGCCCCCACCCACCCCATTTCTCGCGCGCCCGCCATATATATATGGAGGTGCGCGAATAAAACATGTGGGATGAGACTTGCTAACTTCTCCCTACAGCCTCCATATATATATATATATATTAGAAAATTGTTTCACTAACTAATTGAACCCGAGTTCTTTTAAAAAGATAAAGTTTGAACAATTTTAAATATAAAATTACTACCTATGATACACTAATAAATGTTTTTAGGACACATGTTAGCTTTTCCTAAATGTTAAGGGAAACTATTTCTATCATTGTACTTAAACAAAAAATTATATGAATCAAGTGATTTATCTCAAGACATAATTAGTATTTGAAGTATTCTTAACATGTGTCTTAATGAAACATGTCTTAATATTTAATTTTTATCATAGAGACTATTATTTACAATTTGTATATATTAATAGAAAAAGCGGACAAATTAAATGGACACAAGAGTGTCTGTCTGGACGCTAGTATATTAATAAATGCGTTACAAACGATACTCCAACTCTTACAACAAAAGTAATCCGAACTCAACATCATAACAAAATAATTTATCGACCCTCTATAAATTAGGGTTAAGTTGCATAATTTCTGCTAATAATTTTATTTAATCATACTATTTTTTAGAAGCGAACTCAAAGTAGCTTTTATGATTACTTTAGAATATAACTTTTTCCAATTATTTTTTAGAATTTCTGCTAATAATTTCATTTTAATTACATTTTAGAATATAACTTTTTCCAATTATGATTACTTTTATAACTCCAAACAAATAGAAATTTTTCAAAAGTGATTATTTTTAAAATTAATTTTGTATCAAATAATTTGAAACAAATCTGTAGTTCCTTAATTAATTGTTATTATATTTTGGCTTAAACATCATTTTGGTCCTTGTATGTATACAAATTTTGTTTTTACTCCTTGTATTGATTTTACTCCAAAATAGTCCCTGTATCGACCAAACTTTTTGCTTCTGGTCCCTAAAGCAAAAATCTGCAGGAAAATTCTCAAGTTTCCTGCAGATTTTCCTGTGAATTTTCTTGCAGATTTTTGTTTTAGGAACCAGAAACAAAAAGTTTGGTCGATACAGAGACTATTTTGGAGTAAAATCACATAAAAGGACTAAAACGAAAATTTCACATACACTAAAATAACGTTTAAGCCTTGTATTTTTAAGCTCAAGGAGTAGAATAATCATACTATGGGTCGAGGGCAACTTTTGCACTGCCACCAAGTAGAACCGTAGCCATCGATTCTTCCTCTTCGTGTGCCATCAATTGTGAGACCATTTATATTTTTTATCCTAATCCAATGTGATCCATCCTTTAATGCTTCCTTACGAGGGGCAACTATTTTTCCTTTAAGCTGCAATATGATGCAAATCAAAATAAATAAATAAATAAAAATAACGTGGCTATGAAAAGGGTCATATATATATATATATATATATATATATATATATATGCTTAATTACCAACAAATTTAGTAAGACATGTATTTAATCAAATGAAATCAAACAGGTCATGAAAACCAATCATTTATAAGAAAATGAAATCAAACAAGAAAAGATAATTTTATTTTCATAAATATATATGATGATTGAATAAAGATAATTAATTTTATGTTGGATATTAATTAAGCTAGCTATACCTGAATGAGAATATTTGTGGCCTTGCAAGGACCGTTTAATTCTAAATTGTTCACCAAGTAGAATTTTTTTGGTGGTATAACTAATGTTGCTTTCCCTTTTGCTCCACATGTACTTTTCCATGCACTTAAAAATGCCTACAAACAATTCAAAATATTGTTAATTATATTAGAGTCACTCAAATTTATAGAAGATTAAATATTTCTTATAGAATATACGGATATTGAAAATAAAATATAATGACAAAAGAAATATACATACATGTGTGTCATCAGTTATTCTATCACCACGAGCACCATAATCCAAAACATTGTATGTATTAATCCACCTTCCACATAGACAAGGTGAAAATAAACCAATAATCAAAACGGAAAAGAGTTGCACTTGCATGTTGAATAATACAAGAATTTTTTTTTTTGCTTTCTTTTGGATACCCTTAGGAAGATATTTTGCTATGGTGATTTGTGAAGAGAGCTAATATGGTGTACGTAACGTAGGGGTTAAATAGAAACTTTCATAGAAGATATTTAATTACTATTAATTAGGTGTTATTGGAAAAGAAGTACACATCAATGTTTTCTCTCGTAAAAAGAGTATAATATTTGTTTTGTTTTTTTTACAAGAGTGGTAATAATATGTTTTATAGTATATATATGGTTAAAGTATAATATATGGTCAAGTATTATGAATAAATAAAACAGTTTGATAATATTCAATCCATTTTATTATCTTCTTTTCTTAATCAACAAAGACCACTTTGCTAACTTTATTCAAAAAAAAAAAAAAGGAAAAAAACTGCTTTGGTTTTCATATGAAAGGATTTAAAAGAAAGGTACGCGAGAACGAAGAAAGGTATTTTTAGTCAAAAAGAGAAGAAAATATTTAATTAGGATATATTAATGAAATTAAATTAATTCTTGTCAAAAAAATATTTAGTTTAAGAAATAGAGAAGAAAAAAATACCAATGCAAAGACTTTGAAAATATCCTATTTAATAAAAATCATATAAAATATACTTACAATGAATAATTGATATCTTAGTGATTGCTTTCATGGATACAATCACTTTCTTGGAAATAAAATCTGATTTAATAGAAATCAGTAATCTCATCCTCTTTGAAATGGCAAGAGATTTCCAGCAATAGATTAAGTCAAGTTGGACAGTGATGGATCTGTTAGGAATTATCTGCTATTTGTTGGATGTAGTGGTATGATTTGTTAAGAGATGGTAATGAAAGGTGGATGTTTAAATTTACCATCAAATTTGACAATTGTAATGTTTTGTGGTTGAAATTAGCTTGGGAGTAAGGTTATAAGAAAGTGGTGGCTGAATGTGATTTAATAAGTCTGATTTAAGTAGCAATGCTCTTAAATTGATTCATAGTATTAGAAATAGGTCTGATTTAAGTAGCAATGCTCCTAATAAGCCTGATTGACAAATTCAATTTATTTATACTTGGAGGGAGAATAATAAATGTGTTGATTGACTGACCAATTCTTGTGTCAAAACTTTTACCTATGCGCCCCTCATTGTGGAATCATGTGAAAAAGAGTTGAAAACTCTATTTTTTAATGAGTTAGTCGAGGTCTCTATACTTCGTAACATTCATTTTAGTTAGTTTATTTTTACTTTTTTTTCTTTGTTTTGAGTCTTTAGCCCTCAACTCTTTTATAAAAAGAAAAAGAAAAAAGAAATCACATTCTCTTAAAACTTTATATATAATGTTGTGTGCCATGCACAATATTATTTTAGTTTTGGCAGAATAAGATTTGTATCATTTCATTCATGAACATATGAATAATACAAGATGAAATTAACTCAAAAGTTTAACGATTAACATAACATCTAGATGCTCTAGTAAATGCGTAAGTGGAATTGAACCATTAACCTTCTTATTACTCCACTTCCTATAACCATCCTTAATTATAACTCACAATCCTACATCTTTTAAAATATATTAGCTCCAAATTTAGTTGGATCTTTTAGATTATATATCAGTGATCACTACACCAAAACAGGCAAGCGGCGGCAGTTATGGGGGAATACAGTGGCGGTTTCAACCGCCGCTAAATGCCTACAGCGACGGTTTATAAAGCGTCCCAGAAAGCGGCGTCGCTAGGTCATTTAGCGGCGGTTCTGGGAAACCGTTGGTATAACCGCCGCTATGTTATCTAACGACGGTTGTCTGGGGATTTGCAGTGGTTCAAAACCGCCGCTATTTGACTTCGGTTTAGCAACTTTTTCTGGGTATTTTGCGGCGGTTTTTTCCTTTTTTTTTTGTTTTCCCACAATTTTATTTTTGGTTTCCCACAGTATTTTTTGGTAACCTTTTCATTTTTTTCCCACAATTGTTTTTTTGGTTTCCCACAAAACAACAATTTTTTTGGCAAATTTTCTGTTAATTCCCACAATTATGCATATAACAAGAATAGAACTATCGAGAACAATTAATATTAACAAATATTTCATACGCAATTATTCATACAAAATATCATAGAAATAAGTTGCATAATCAATTACAAAAAGCACTAAAAATCTCTTAGCCAAAATTAAACTTATACTATCAAAACACTAGCCTAAGCAAAGCTACAAAAATTGTGAGCCTACAAACGGAAGCACAAAAACTAATAGATCCTACCTATGATTGTCATTTTACCCTGATAAAATTACTTAAAATGGATTCAAGTATCAAATTTGCACAATGTTCTTGAACATTTGTAACTTCATCCTCATAATGGTGTCGTGTCTTCATGCATTTTGCACAACATTCTTGAACATTTGCAACTTCACCCTCATAACGGTGTTGTGTCTTAAAGCAGACCTCCGAACAACATACACCCTGCACAAAATTGACAACCCTTAAAGAAAAATAAAAGCAAAAATCAAACTTTGAACAAATATGGTTATAGGTAACGGTGAAGTAAACATTACATATACAACACCCTAAAAGAAACACCAAAACGAAGCAAAAGCCTAAGCTGAATAGTCATTAAGAAAAAGTAAGTACCACAGAGATGTCTGGAAAATTTGATTAAACGGTTTATCGGCTAGTCCAATAATCTAGGCAGCTAGCTTATATGCCTTTTAAAACAGACTGTTCTTATACTAATAGAAACATCCACTTAATCTCAGACAACCACTCAGATAAATTATACTGCTGATAATGCCACAGCAGGTAAAACAGAAAAATATAAAGGATGTGTAATAAACCAGAGAGACACAGGGAGCTCATGATGTCAAAAAATTAAAAAAAGAAAGATAAGTACTTCAGAGTTCAGACAGCATACTGCATAAGCATAAAACTAAAGATGTGGAGTCATATACCTGGACTAGGAAGGTAGATACATTCTTCCTCTTATCACCTTGAAGTTGAATAACCTACATGATTAAAATATTTTAAGAAACAAAGAGTAGATAGATCATTATTTAACAAGAGGAAGTGAACACAGACCTGTCCTTGCTCTGGGTCTTGGACAACTGTATCATTACAACAAAACTCCTTCTCAAGGTCTTTAAGAATCTTGTTGTAACTAAATTCTTTCTTCAATCCCTGGATTGTTGTCAAGCTTTTTCTACCATTTCGCTGCTGTATACGAATATGCACGTACTCCTTTGATGACACAACACCAGAGTCCTCAGCATTTGCCTCAGCAAAAGAATCTAAAATTGTTGACACAAATCCCACACATGAATCATAAATATCATATAGTAATAAGCTAATCAATAGTTAAACCTGATTATCATAATCACAGCAACCATCTATTTCTTTTCTATATATCTACATAATAAATGTTGTGAGGGTATCAAGTTTACAATTTTATCTAATAGGCGTTTGCCAGACTAATACTATTAATACTTTGATAATAGTTAAAAGTCGGAGATACAGTCAATATCATGTAAAAGAAGTCTAAGTGAAAGCAATATCAATAAACAAGCAACTACACTTATGGAGTATAGTTGAAGGTATATAAACATCTACATTTTAACATAAAAGAGCAAATACAATTTATTAGTCAATTGTCAAGTATCAGGTATATATCATGAAACCTAACGATAATCGAACTTACGAAAACTTCAAAACAAAAGACACGCTTCTGTTACAAATCAGAGTAAGTATTTTCAAAGGCACAACCGTACACATCAAAATTGCACAACTTATTACTACCCTTCCCTGAAGGAATGCATATCTTGAACAAAACAATTAATCAGACAGACAACACTCATCAAGAGGTCAAGATGTTCCAACTTACCGAAGGTAGTAGGAATTTGTGCGTCTAATTCAGACATGAAACTTAACTCTCCCAGAAACAGATTGTCCCACCAACTAGATAGCTCAAACCTGGATTTAAAATCAAAACATTAGCAGAATTATAATAACAACAAGCTCCACATTAACACAACATCAAAACCATAGTCAATAATCATCCACAAACCCAACTGAAACTATATATCTATCATAACTGATAAACAGAAGGAAAGAAAACCCCTCAACAAATCAACATCCAGGCCCATCACAAACCCTTTAGCTGAGCCGAACATGGATTGAAATCAAATTACTCAAAATCAAATTCAACATTGCATTCAAACAAATTACCCCCAATTCATCTACAATAACAGTCACAATCCCCAAAAAATTATTCACCAACATGGATTGAAATCAAATTACTCAAAATCAAATTCAATTTACAATATCTTAAAATTAACACCGACAAAATACTCATGATCATGTTCATGGCGGCATGCATAAACAATTGGAGAAAGAGATCATACGGATATGAAAAATAGTTATAAGTTGACATTTTCACGGCAAAAAATATCGGAACCAAACACATGCTAAAGTGTATTATAATTAATTAATACCTGAATCAGCAGGGACTCGAGCAATCTGACTTAATGAGCAGCTGAAAAGCATGCGAGAAATTAATATTAATATGCATCATATCTCTTCAACATACCATCCTGCTACATATGTAAGGATTTTTCAACCAAGCCAAGATCTCTGCCATAAATAAGCTAAAAGTTTAAACTCATGTCATGTGAGGAAAGTACATAAAGTATTGAATGTGAAAAAATTAAAATAATACCAAACAGGTGATATTCTATAATAGTTGCATTCATGAATGTTAAAAAATGTAAACCTGTTGCAGATCAAAACGAGGTATAGTATTCTCTAGCACTATAGCCGCTACTTGTCAACAATGGTATTTTTACTAGCTTTTTCATTGAATAGAAAGTAAATAGATTATTCTAGTACTCTAACTTGCTCAATTCCTCAAGTAGTGGAACTGCCAAAACAAAGGTTATCTTCTACAGATACATACATGCCATTGATGAACATGTATGAATCCTTAACAAAACATAAAACATCATTATCAAATATGACAAGAACAACACATAGTATCATATTCTAAGTTTAGTTTAAGTCTGAACCTTGTGGCTGAATGGGTGTAGTGTAGGTTCAACAAAACCAACTTTTTTAATTTCTTCTAACATAGTCAATATTAAATTGAATACAAGGCCAACTTATATATGATAGTTGGCCAATTAATCTATAAAATAAGTTGATGGCTAACAATTTGGGGTACTTTAACAGAACAAAGTGCACAATTTGTTAACTGCAAACCCAAAATAGTTAATAAAAAGAAACCATGGTTGCAAAACTAACCTAGAGCAATTATTTCAATGAGATCAACTATAGGTAAACACAATCCTAACTAAGAGAAAATATATACCTTGTGAAGCCGTCAATTGCAGCAAACACCATCATCGCCACCATCAGCAAACACCGTCGTCATCACCGCCTTCGACAAATGTTGTAGCTGTAGCGTTTCAAACTTGTAGGGTTTTACGGAGTATATAACTGTTCTTTCTTTTCAAAAATTTAGGGTTTAAAGAAGTAAAGAAGGGTTCTTGGAGTAGAGAAATTTCGAAAACAGTAGAGAAAAAGCGGTTTCTGGTTCGTGATTAGAGAAGAAGCTGACCATTGAAAGGGCTCGATGAGATTTTCAAAGCTGTGATGCAAGTCGCGATGGATTTGAAATAGGATCGATCCATTAGAGGTTTTGAGAAGGATATTGATGGATTGAGGGTAAGATCAATTGGAGTAGAGTAATTTGTCGATTGGAGTCAAGATGAGATTCTGAAATTTTGCATTCAAGAAAGAAAGAAAAAAACAAATAAATAAAAAATAAGCAAAGAGCGGCGGTTACGAACTGCCAGTAATCACTAAAAAAATAAAAATAAACGTTACGCAAGCAGCGGCGATTTAAACCGCCGGTGATACATGACAGATTGCGATGATACAAAATAGCGGTGACTTAAACCGCCGGTAATTCAATGATAACCGCGGCGCTTGTACAACCGCCAGAAACTATGTAAAGCGGCGGCGGTTATAGAGTAACCGTCGCTATCTGACCGCCGCTAAATTCCTTTTTTCTTGTAGTGGATGACTTTGATCACTAGCATGCAATCTAATTTTTTGCCACTTTCGATATTCTTCCAAGTTCTCGAATCAAAATAATTGCTTCTTTTCATGCATACATACATGTGTGCCATCGGTTACTCTATCTAATGCACATGTTTATTCCAAACTATTTCTCTTCATTGAATAGTACTGTTGCATCGACATTACACTGAATAAATAAAACAAGTGAGTTAAATGAGTGTGCTGCTGCAGAGTGATGGTTCAGTACACTCATCTCTCAAATACAAACACAATCCGATCAAAATATCGTATGCTATGGAAAAACATATTAAAACGAGTTTAAAATTAATGGAAACACACGTATGTCTGCATTCTATTAGGTGGTGTATGTTTTGATATTTCACAGGTGTTATGTTTATGTACGACGATATTGTATTGTAGTCTCCTCAATCTTACTGGTCTTTGTCCATCTTGTACAATGATTTAGTTTTATCAATAATATATTTGTTGTTAAAAAAAAAAAACGCGGATACGGCGTCTCCGCAGGATTGCGGAGACAAAATCTCATCCCTATCTCCAAACATCCTTTGGGAGGCTTTTTCCTCCATCTTCATTCTCAAAGAGATAAAAAATTTCATTCTTGAAACCTTCAAACTGAACAATCCTCACAAGAATCTCTATTTATAGATCAAATTGAAATCCCTAACTCTAAAACATATAACATAAGCTATCCAGCAGCCGTGTGTGAGATTTTTTTATGTTTCCGCTCCAGCTGTTGTCTACTTGTGAGAGAGTCCACACATATATCATCCTTTTCAATCTCCCTCTTAGGGTATGTTTGGTTTGACTTTAGATGGAATTGATTTTGATAGAATTGATTTTGGTATAATTGATTTTATCATAATTGATTTTGGTAGAATTGATTTATGTTTGGATACAATCAACTAAAAGTGAGTTGAATAGTAAATTTCAGTGTAAAAATCAATTCTAAAGTTAGAAACTACAATTTCTAGCTTCAAGCAGAATCAATTTTAGAGGCAGAATCAATTCTACTTTACAGCAACCAAACATGTCAAAATCAATTCTACATGTTCTTCAGAATCAATTCTAGCCCCTCTAGAATTGAAACTCTCTAGAATTGAAACCAAACATACACTTAAATAATAATACTAATAACTAGTACTAATATTTATTGTTATTTTTTGAATTTCTTTTCCGGTGCATGAAAGATTATTATAATGTTATGTTCGTCTTACATCATATATCATCTATTAAATGATGTTTAAGTGTTAAAAGATGGATTTTAGATGTATAAAAAAAATGGATTTTATTTGTCAAAAAAAAAGGATTTTACAAAAATATTTTTGTTAAAGGATCAAAATTCAAAGAGTTTAGTGTAATGGTAAATAAAATAACATAGTAATTATTTAGCTAAGAGACATCAAATTTTATTTGTAATAATCAAGTTTAAATCTCAAACAATTTTTTTTACAATATCTCAAATATTTTATTTATCCACCTTTAAAAATAAAATTATTATACTATTTTTGACAACAACAAAAACCAATAATCATCTCTCAATGAACGATATAGACTCTTAAGTCTTATGGATGATTTTAAGAATATCTCCCGACTTCACTTTCTTTTATTGAGTTTTTTTTCTTTGGATTCCAGCTCGTAGTATATCCCAAGAAAATAACACAGCAATTTAAATTCTAAGGGTGCGTTTGATCTGTTAAAATAAGAGATTGGACATGACAACTTCTGCTGTACTGTGTAATTGATTTGAAAACTTTCGTTGGAACTAGACAAACTGGGGCTCAAGAGACTGAATAAAATCAGATATTCTTGTCCCCCACCGAACAATGAGACAATTTTTTGTCCTCAGCACAACTTTTCTAAATTACCAAAATAACACATTCTACATCAAACAACATACAAGACAAAATTTGTTTAATACTGTAAATATTTGTCCTGTCTTGCTTTGTACTGTCATGTACTATTCTGTCTAATACTTTTATTTTATAAATCAAACGGACTCTAAGATTCAAATTGTAAAGAGACTTTAAATTTTAAATTGAATCTAAATAAATTTTATACTTTATATATTGTGAAATTTATCTCTATTTGTATGAAATTCTTTAACTTTAATTCTTTAAAATCATTTTTCCTATTTTCAACTCTAATACAAACACTTCATCTTATTATTTTGGAAAATACTAACAGATGTTAATATAACACGAATTTAAAGAAACAAATATAGTAATATAATATTGAAATTTATACAATTAATTTTTCAACCGATAAAATATTTCTTTTTTGATTCCTTAACCAATGTCCTAGAAACACCCGATTAACATGATTCTGATATTTTTCATAAAATAAAATTAGAGATCAAGAAAGGAATATATGATAATGGTTGTTGAATTAAGATATAAATGATTGAGATATCAATATCACACCCCTTTGTTCTTAAGCTCTCTCTTTACCTGTCGGTGGCCACATTTTAGTCAATAATTATAAGCTGTTAGTTACATTGTCATTTTTCTAATGTCTAATTTTTCTTTTATCTATTCATTTCCAGCTATATACATTAACATATAGAACTATATAAGAAACCAAAACCTTCAAATCTAGAGAGAGAAAGAGAAAGAGAGAGAGAGAGAAACAATAATTTTGTTCTCTTGTTGTGACTCTTTTTCTCTTTCTGTCGGTCAATTTAGATTGGATCCAAGTCTCTTATTATTAAGCTTCAATCTTCTCTCATTTCTTCATTGGAACTGTTCTATATCTTCTTTCAGGTAATAATTCTTTGATGCAATGTTCTAAAATTTTGAATTTAGGTTTTTATGCTATCTAATCGAGCTATAAACATGAAAATTGTATGCTTTTTACTTCAATTTTTGAGTTTACTGTTAATTAAACATGAAAATTGTATGATTGATTTGAAGTTTTTTCACTCATTTGATTTCATCAATTAGTGAGAGTTGAAGAGATCTAAGCAATTGTTGATAATGTTTAGTGGAATTGGAATATAGTGATCTGATTCAGTGTTTTCTTATACAGATCTGAGCTTTTACTGGAGCTGATTTTGAAGTTGGATTATGAATCTTGGAAATTGATTTTCTTAGTAATTAGAAAGTGATTAAAGTGATGTGTGTAACTTGTTGAGTTTGAATTACTGTATTTGATTCCTTATTGGGATCAGTGAATAGCTAAGTAGGAGACTATGATGGACTCAGAAGGAGAAGCTGGAGTGAGTTTTTATTTTAATGTGATTTCGCCGCTTACATGAAATTATTTAATCGTTGATTTGTACTGAATACTGACAAATTTTGGTACTATTTGCAATACTTAGGAAAAGCCGATTACGACAATTGGTAGTCAAATCTGCCAGATTTGTGGTGATAATATCGGTAACGCTGTTAATGGTGAACCATTCACTGCTTGCGGTGTTTGCGCCTTTCCTGTTTGTAGGCCGTGTTATGAGTATGAAAGGAAAGATGGGAATCAATCTTGCCCACAGTGCAAAACTCGGTACAATAAGCATAAAGGTAAAATAAGGATAAAAATTTGTTGTCTATCGTAATGTAATTTTTAATTTTCTTAAAGTGTATATATAGTTAAAGCTTTATAAGACAAAAAAACCGGTTTTGGTGGGCTTGACGATATGAAGTTTGTACGGTAGCAAATTGACTTATTTTATATGATATCAATTAACAAAACTGGTAAATCAAATTCAGTCCTTCATTATCGGAATCGGTGAAAGACAATGTTGATAATGGTAGGTGCAGGTTGTGCCCATACCAATACTAATCTGTGCAATACCTTTGACTTGAGTCAAATCACTGAAGTGTGTAAATAGTTCAAAGAAAAATTTATTTGTATTTGATTACCTGTTTCAACTGCTTGAGCTATAATATGTGACTCAAAATAATTACATAAATATAAATTGGTACTAGTAATTTTTTTCCCCTTTCGTTTAATCACTAAGATTGTATACTGCAAGAGAAATAGTTATAGACTTATAGTATTATTAATGTATACAGCATATTTTATCCTATCATGTTTGCTGTTTTTCTCTACTGTTTCTAATGTAACTTGTAATTACCATGCTTATTTCATTGATTTCAGGTAGTCCTGCAATTCTTGGAGATCGGGAAGAAGATGGTGGTGCTGATAATGATGCCAATGATTTCAAGTACAATTCAGAAACCCAGACCCAAAAGCAAAAGATCGCAGAGCGGATGTTGAGCTGGCAAATGGCATATGGGCAAGGTGAGGAGGTTGATGCTCCAAATTATGATAAGGAAGTTTCTCACAATCACATTCCTCGGCTAACTGGTGCACAAGAGGTTGTTTAGCTAGTTTCCTCTATAATATTATCTTCCATAATATCAACTTGGACAAATATTTCCCAGCAGATTTTGAATTAAACATTATTTGCTATATCTTCATTTTCAGGTATCTGGAGAATTATCTGCAGCCTCACCTGAGAGGCTGTCAATGGCATCTCCTGTAAATACTCGTGGGAAACGAACTCATAATCATCCATCATATTCATCTGATCTTAATCAATCACGTAACCCCTCTCCCTCTCAAACTATGCACATTCTCATGTAGTTTTATTGCTATCTGATATTGATTTTATGTGTTTCTTTATATTCCTTGTGCAGCAAATATCAGGGTTGTTGAACCAGGATTGGGCAATGTAGCATGGAAAGAAAGAGTTGATGGATGGAAAATGAAGCACGATAATAAGAATACTGTTCCAATGAGCACTGGCCAAATGAGCACAGGCCAAGCTACTTCTGAAAGAGGAATAGGAGATATTGATGCCAGTACTGATGTGCTTTTCGATGATTCCTTGTTGTGAGTACTTCTATAAGTAAATCTGTTGCAAAAGTTTCTTTTATGATTATATTAAATAAGCAAATTCATTAAGTTGTATCTCTTTTTATGTATACGAGCACATGTAGTCCCTTTTTTAGTTTCAGTGCTGAACACTTTGTTTTCATTATGCAGGAATGATGAAGCTCGACAACCTCTCTCCAGGAAGGTTTCTATTCCATCATCTAGGATAAATCCATACCGTATGGTCATTGTTCTGCGGCTTATTGTCCTCTGCATTTTCTTGCACTACCGAATTACAAATCCTGTACGCAATGCTTATGCATTGTGGTTAATATCAGTTATTTGTGAAATTTGGTTTGCCTTTTCTTGGATATTGGATCAATTCCCCAAATGGCTTCCTGTGAACCGTGAAACATATCTTGACAGGCTTTCACTAAGGTAAAGCCTTGATTTTTTGTAAATTTTATAACACTTTTTTGAGGGAGTACCTTTACATTTATTTTATTTTATTTGAGAAACTTTCATATGCTAGAAACCGATCCAAACTGAGCCATAATTGATGTGAGTTACAGATATGATCGGGAAGGGGAACCATCACAGTTAGCAGCAGTTGACATTTTCGTCAGTACTGTTGATCCGTTAAAGGAGCCCCCACTTGTGACAGCCAATACTGTATTATCAATTCTTGCTGTTGACTACCCAGTGGATAAGGTCTCCTGTTATGTCTCTGATGATGGTGCTGCTATGTTGACATTTGAAGCTCTTGCCGAGACATCAGAATTTGCAAGGAAATGGGTTCCTTTCTCCAAGAAATATGCAATTGAACCGCGAGCACCTGAGTGGTACTTTTCAAAGAAAATTGACTACTTGAAAGATAAGGTCCAACCGTCGTTTGTCAAAGATCGTAGAGCAATGAAGGTAAAGAAGATTGGCTTGCAAATCGATTATATTCTTTATCTTGGCATGTGTTTGTGATACTGAAAGACATGCTTCTTAGCACTTTTTTAATTCCTTATTGTTTCACAGAGGGAATATGAAGAATTCAAAATTCGTATCAATGGACTTGTTGCAAAAGCAACGAAAGTTCCTGAAGAAGGATGGGTGATGCAAGATGGTACACCTTGGCCTGGAAACAACACCAGAGACCATCCAGGAATGATCCAGGTAGGCCGTTTACTTATTTATAATTTTTGTTGGTTGAATTCTCATGACAAAATAAAATCATACAATGGCCTCTACTTAATTAACTGTTTTTAGATGACTCAACCTAGGGATATTACCTATTGTTTCTAGTGTTTACCCTTGTGATTTTTGGTTAAAAAATAGTTTGCTCTTGTAAATAATATTTATGTATATCTTTGATGTTTTGTCAAATAGCAAGTTCTATGTTAAATTTAAGATGGGAAATTGAGGAAGTTTTAAGCATTTTCATTTACTAAATTTCCTTTCTCTATCTGCAGGTTTTCTTGGGCCAAAGTGGTGGACTTGATACTGATGGCAATGAACTTCCGCGTTTAGTCTATGTTTCTCGTGAAAAGCGTCCAGGGTTTCAACATCACAAGAAGGCTGGTGCCATGAATGCACTTGTGAGTAACCATATAAAATTATGAAATCTTAGGGCCAGTTTTTATCTTACATGTTTTCTGTTCATTTTTATTTCAACTAATAAACTTGATAGAAAATAATTTCAATACTTCCCTCACCATTTTCTTTTGCAATTTTCAAAAATAGATTCAACATCTTTAAATTTTTTTGAAAATGCTGAAATACTGTTTTCATTGTTTCTGAAAATTGCATTTAACTTGCTAATCTTCTATCTTCTCTCTATCACAATTATTCACAACATGGATCTTCTTTCTTGTTAGCAATTTAAAATGAACACAAATTTGAAAAATGAAAATGTTTTTTTGTTAGTAAATAGGCCCTTACTTTTCTCTACATGTGTACTTATTATCTAACTATTGGTGTTCAACATATCGGTTCAGGTTCGTGTATCAGCTGTCCTTACCAATGGACCTTTCTTATTGAATCTTGATTGTGATCATTACATAAACAACAGCAAAGCCTTGAGGGAAGCTATGTGTTTTATGATGGATCCCAACCTTGGAAAAAATGTTTGCTATGTTCAATTTCCACAGAGATTTGATGGTATTGATAGGAACGATCGATATGCCAATCGTAATACGGTTTTCTTTGATGTAAGTATCTTATGTGATATTCATCTGATTTCTGTTAGGTTTTAGGTTAAAGATTTTTCATAATGATATTCAACTTCTTGTTGAACGAGTCACCCCTTATTGTAATGAATCGTCTATCCCAAATGTTTAAGCTATTAGGTAAAGACACGTGAATAGTTTTATATCAAATATATTCCTTCATGCACCGGCCCTTTGGGAGCATAGGGAGGAACTTTCTAGTTTCTACACCTCTCAATGTCACTTTGGATGTATGCATCCGGAAACAACGTGAATTTTATGCCATAAGGAAGTACACTTCCGGAAAAAAATATGGCATTCAAAGGCACACTTTTGGAAAAATTTGTGATTTTTTAGAATATGGGATGGGAAAATTTGCTCCACGAAGTGTGGATTATGCACAGGCCTATACGAACTTTTTCAGAAACTTTATCTTTTTGTTTTAAAGGCTCTGGAACCTTGTCATGAACAAACTTTTCCAAAGCTTAAGCTATTAGGTAATACATTATAAATGAATGGTTTTATATATAATAATTGTTTTCCCCATCCCTTATCATTTTTGTACAGATTAACTTGCGAGGATTGGATGGCATTCAAGGCCCTGTTTATGTGGGTACTGGATGTGTCTTCAATAGAACTGCTTTATATGGTTATGATCCTCCCATTAAACCCAAGCATAAAAAGCCAGGACTTGTTTCTTCACTTTGCTGTGGAGATCGAAAAAAGAGTTCAACATCTAGCAAGAAAGGCTCAAAAAACAAGAAATCTAGCAAGCATGCTGATCCAACTGTGCCCATCTTTAGTCTAGAGGATATAGAAGAAGGGGTGGAAGGTATACTATGCCGGTTGAATATTTTTATTTGCTTTCTATATGAAATTATTTTCTTTTAAAAAAAATATGGGGAAGGGGGAAATTATCATTAACTAAAGGTGACACTAATGAGTAATGATCATTTTACATTCATATCTGAGGGGATTTGGTGGGACCCAGGACAGGGGTAATATGGTCAAAATATGGAGAATTTACGTAAGGAGACCCAAGAAGACTTCGTTGACTGATGACGTGGCTGAAGGGACTAATCGACTGATTAGTTGGCATGATAAGGGAATATTGGCATTTAAAGGGAAGGTTTAGAAAAGAGACGGGATTGATGAAGGTAATTGTCGATCTAGCCAAAGATATTTTCTATCTTTGAGAGGAGCTTTGCTCTTTGTAGATAATGGAGAGATCCCCTATTATCTTGTTATGAATCATAAATAAACACATCAATTCAACTGATTTTATCCCTTAATTCTGTATTATTATTCTGTTGCTACTGTTTTGCACTTGTAGGGACCATTGGTTAGTGCAAAACAGTAGCAGAAGATTAATAATAGAGAATTAAAGGATAAAATGGGTGGAATGGATGAGTTTATTTATGATTCAAAACATTATCTACAAAGAGCAAAACTCCCTCTCAAAGATAGAAAATATCTTTGGCCAAATTGACAATTACTTTCATCAATTCCCTCACTCCTAAACCTTCCTCTTAAATACCCATATTAACAATTTCCTTACATAAACTATTCATGTTTTAATCATTTTACCCCTTTCCTGGGTCCCACCAGGATTTGAACTTGGTCCCTTAAAGTTACAAGGTCAGGGTCTTACCATTGTGCTGACACTTCATGGACAAGTTTCATTGATAATTCAACCTGTTAAAATATTTTTGCCACTTGTCGTTATATGATGATTTTAATATCTCTTATTATTATTATTAGTATTATTCCATTGCTAAAAAGAGAATTAGTGTAGAACACATACATTTGTAGATTCTGTGGAATCTTGAACTTCAACTATATCTTAAATGAATTGGCTCGTTTGTGAAATTGCATATACCTTGTTAACCCTGCTAATTTTCTTGATTGTTTATAAATCTGTTGGTGTATACTTCGTTACTTTGTATACAAACTTATTTTGAGTTGTTTTCAATTTATTTTCCCCTTTGTATTCTAATACAACCATTTTATTCAGGTGCTGGATTTGATGATGAGAAATCACTACTCATGTCACAAATGAGCCTTGAGAAAAGGTTTGGTCAGTCTGCTGTTTTTGTTGCCTCTACACTTATGGAAAATGGTGGTGTTCCTCAGTCTGCAACTCCAGAAACTCTCCTAAAGGAGGCAATTCATGTTATCAGTTGTGGTTACGAAGATAAATCAGAATGGGGACAGGAGGTATAAAACAGAATGACACTAATCCATTACTTTCGATGCTTTCTTATGTTTCTTGTTCACAGTCACTCTCATCTCATGTTCAGCTTATTACCAACATATTTGTCCATTAGGAGACCAAACATCCAATAAATTAAACTTAAAGTTGAAATAGGCCAGGTTATCTAGATGTCCGATCCTGGGCATGAGATAATTGGTGTGTTGAGAATCCCACATTGGATGAGATATGATTTGAGAAAGTGTTTAGAAGTGACAGGCTCTCTTATCTTTTTTTTTTTTTGACAAAGAGGCTCTCTTATCTTAAAATCCGGTTTTCTAGATTGAGTTAGACACTTAGACCCAACTCAAATTTTAAGAACTTTCATATTCTAACTGATGTGAGGTTTTTCACACGAGGCATAATTTTTTTCCCACTTTTTTCTTTTTGACTTACTAAATTAAAGAAGCGGTGAGGGTGGAACCACCTAAATTGTTGATTAATGTGAACATCTCATCCTCAATCCATCTCCAAGTTGCAGCTACTAAGTGGAACTTCGCCTGCATAACCAATTTGTTTTGTTGAACGCCTAATGGTCCGTATTAGTAGACTTGTGGTGATAGAGAGCTGGATTATGATTAAACTTAGAATTTATATTTTGGTCTTTTAGTTTAGTTATATTTTAGTTGAACTTTTTAAGTGTTTGAGCTTTTATTAATATTATCCACTAGTAGCACTATTTATGTAACCTTTGAAACACTATGCAAGGTATCAAAGGTTGCATAGTGTTTCAAAGGTTACACTTAAATGTATAGGGCTACTAGTGGATAATATTAATAAAAGCTCAAACACTTAAAAAGTCTAACTAAAATATAACTAAACTAAAAGACCAAATTTTAAATTCAAGTTTAACCTAATATCTAAATTATTCAATTAATCATAATCCAACTCTCTATCATGTGGTTTTTTCACTCTCGTAAAAAAGAAAAAAGCTGATTTAAGCTTAGTTTGACATTTATTTTTCTGTCTCAACCACTCTTTTTGCAGTAGCATTTCTATATTATATTTTATGGGGGTGTCTTTAATATAATGGCTGTTCCTTACTAGAAAAAATAGGAAGCAATTTTTCCAATTATCTTTGAAGATACTCATTATCTGTCTTATATTCCACAGATTGGATGGATCTATGGTTCTGTCACAGAAGATATTCTTACTGGATTTAAAATGCATGCCCGTGGTTGGAGGTCTATATACTGCATGCCTAAGCTTGCAGCATTTAAAGGTTCAGCTCCTATCAATCTTTCCGATCGTTTGAACCAAGTGCTTCGATGGGCTTTAGGTTCAGTGGAAATTCTAGTAAGTCGACATTGTCCCATATGGTATGGTTATAGTGGAAGGCTAAAGTGGCTTGAAAGGTTCGCCTATATAAACACCACAATCTATCCAATCACTTCCATTCCCCTTCTCATGTACTGTACCTTACCTGCTGTCTGTCTCTTGACTAACAAGTTCATTATTCCACAGGTTTGTAATTTCTTCTTAAACTAAATATAGTATATAGCTTGTTCCTTGTGTAGTCTTAATTTGGATACCGTCCTTGATAATTATTTTAAATTCCATGCATTACCTGTAGTCTTAATTCCATGCATCTAGAACTTGTAAATTGAAATGTCTAATATCGTATCCAAATGTATAAACTCTCAAAATTTGATCTTGTGTCACACAGTATTCTAACTTTTTTTGGTAAGATGATAACAAATTTTTTTCATTTTTCTTGCAGATTAGTAACGTTGCGAGTATATGGTTCATATCTCTCTTTCTTTCCATCTTTGCAACTGGTATCCTAGAGATGAGGTGGAGTGGTGTTGGAATTGATGAATGGTGGAGAAATGAACAATTTTGGGTTATTGGTGGTGTTTCAGCTCATCTTTTTGCTGTGTTCCAAGGTTTACTCAAAGTACTTGCTGGAATTGACACAAACTTCACTGTTACCTCAAAGGCATCAGATGAAGATGGAGACTCTGCAGAACTATACATGTTTAAATGGACAACACTTCTCATTCCACCCACAACTCTTCTCATTATAAACTTAGTTGGATGTGTTGCAGGAATCTCGTATGCAGTTAATAGTGGCTACCAATCATGGGGACCACTCTTCGGTAAACTTTTCTTCTCATTTTGGGTGATCATCCATCTTTACCCTTTCCTTAAAGGTCTCATGGGACGCCAGAACAGAACGCCGACCATTGTGGTTGTTTGGTCTATCCTTCTTGCTTCCATTTTTTCGCTCTTATGGGTTCGAGTCGACCCTTTTACGACAAGAGTGACTGGTCCGGATTCTGAGGTGTGTGGAATCAACTGCTAGAGAAAATAAAATCTGGTAGATTGAATAACTTGTCAGTTGCCACTCGACTGTTGTTGTGATTGAATGTATTGTAATTCTTTTGTTTACATGTTACAGTTTTTGATATTTGTTCATGCACGTTTAAATTATTGTGCAGTTGATGGATTATACAGAAGAGAACAAATTAGAATTAAATTATTTTTATGGTTGTTATTCTTTGTATTTCTTTGTATAATTAATTTGAACATACCTCCCCTTTTTTGGGATAAGTTATTTATTGTTATTAGACTATTTATACCACACATCCCTGTATACACATCTCCTATCTTAAATATTTTGTTATTGCTGTTTCAATAACACAAGTAACTTCTGCATCTGCTTACACTTAGTTGTATGTTTGGTATAATTTTTTATCATTCTGTTATTGAGCTAAGAAAGAATAATGCTAGGAACAAACTCTTCTAGCACATTTATTTCAACACACTATCTTCTATTAGTTAAAATTCATATGGATCTACTAAACATTAGTTGGTCCAGTGATTGATGTTGGATGTAGAGAAGTCTACGGTTTGATTTTCGCAATTATGATTGGAGATGACTGAAACTATTTGCTGTTAGTACTCATTTTGAACTGAATTAGTTGGTTCAGTAGGTCGAATATTGGTGGTGAAAAACAAAATTCATATGGGGTCTCATAAAATAATTTTTACCATTGATGTCAAATGGGTCTCATAAAATAACTTTTGAAGTCTAATGTAATTTTGCTTTCAATTGTAATAAAAATCAATAAAACTGTTGATTTTTTCTTCTTTGTCAAGACTTGAACTTTAGACCTTTTGCTCTTTAACATTTAGCTCAACTAGTTAAAACTGTTGTTATTAAAATCTTTATCTACCCATTGCCCCTCAATAAAACTATTGTTAATCAATGTTATTTTGCAATTTCTTGTTTGTCATTTTTATGTTTTCAGTTTCTATGTATAGAGGTATTCGCTAAATAGGCAACGAATAAAAAATTGTTTGGCAAAATCCGTCAACTCGTCAGAAAATGAAACTGGTTTGAATTTTGAGTTCGACACTTAAGTTTGGCCACCCTCCCCACTTTTGGACGAGTTTAAACAGGATGGTTTGTCCACTTTACCACCCCTAATTTTTTATTTATTTTCACCACCAGTATTTGGTTCACTTGACCGATTAACTTGGTTCGAAACGAGTTCTAACATCAAATTGTTTCAATATTTCTCAAGTGTAGTTGTTAATGAAACAATGATCCTCCTTTGCCTAACTAATCTCTCGAGCCGAGTAAGATTACAAAGAGTGACAAATTTCTCCCTCAAAAACATTTAATATTGCTGCATTCTCAGAATTATCATCTCATTCAAATGCTCTTGAGTGACAGTAACGACCGCAAATTGGTAATATAGATTAAATACTACATTACATTATTGTGTGAGAACTGACGAGGGGTAGGTAACTAACGTAACGAATATAAAAACCCGCGGCAATTCCTTGTGTCAATAATCATCACCGTCTTCTACATTCCCATTTTCCTCTAAGACAAACAAACAATCACCACCATTCATGGCGGCAGATTGGTCTCAACTCCCAAAAGATCTCCTCCAACTCATATCCCAAAAACTCAACAACCAAATCTATCAACTCCGATTCCGATCCGTTTGTTCATCATGGCGCTCTTCCGTTCCCAAAAATCATCACCACAACAACCATCCCATATTACTCACCAAATTCCCAGCCCCTTTAAACTCCAACAATAATCATTCCAATTCCGAATTCGTTTCAATCACTTTATCTAAACGAACCTTATTCCTCATCCTCCCACCCCCAAATCAACCAACCCTAATCCCTTGGTTGATCAAAATCGCTTCAGATTCAACTGATCGACTTTTTCTCTTTCATCCTCTCTCACGTGAAATTCAATACGGTCTTCATACTTCTCACGTTCCTCACGTGATCGATTTCTATCATCATCGTGTTATCGATATCGGAAATGAATTCGTTATCAATGATTTTCCTTCGTTAACTTCTCTTTCGCTCAATGACAATTACAGTTTTAACAATAACTCACTGTACATGGAGAAGCTTGTTCTCTTTGATTCCGACGCGTGGCATGACGGAAGAGAAAATGGTGGTCGTTGTTCTGTTTTGCTAACTATTCATGTTTCAGGGAAACTTGCAATTTTTCGATGTGGTGATGATGATCGGTGGACGATAATTCCTGAAATGCCGATGCCTTATGATGATGTGTGTGTTTTTAATGGGCGGCCTATTGCGGTTGATAGTACTGGTCGGACTGTTGAGGTGAGACCGGATTTAAGTTTGGATTTGGTGGCGGAGGCTGTGTTTGGTGGAGATAAGAAATTTTTGGTGGAGAGCGATGGTGAATTGTTGTTGGTGGTTAAGTATTCGTCTTGTTGTAGGAATAGTAGTTTGGATGTTGATGGTGAAAGAGTTTATGAGATTGGAATGGAGAGGGCTGTGAGATTTGATGTGTTTAAGCTTGATGAGACGGCGAAGAAGTGGGTGGAGGTGAGAAATTTGGGAGATAGGGTTTTGTTTTTGGGGGAAGATTGTGCTTTTTCTGTTCCATGCATTGGCAATGGGAATTGTGTTATATTTAGGGATGGTGAAGTTTATCGCAGTACTGGTTCCATTGAGCTTGGGATCAGTGTTTTTCATTTGGATCAATGTCGGATATCGCCTTTGACTGATTTTCCTTGTTATTCCAAGTTGTTCTGGCCACCTCCGGAATGGGTCGGGTCGCATGTTAACAACAATAGAGAATGAATATTGAAAGGTTTGTAATTTCAAACTGTTGTAGATGTTATTGTTATTATTTTGATGTTAATGTTTGTGCAATGTCTCTTTGTGTTTTTAACTGATTACATTTTGTAGCTTATTATTTCAAACTTGTTCATAAGCCGCCACTAGGAACTACTACCTTGATACCAAAATATAAATCGTTTTGAGAAAAAAATTTGTACCAAAATATAAGTCACTTTGCAATAAGCATGTTTCTTGGACATCGTGACACATCCTAGAAGTGTCCGTGCTTCATAGGTTGGACGTTGGAGTATGAAGCACGAACACCTCTAGGATTAGCTGTGTCGCGGTGTCCGACACTCCTATGATACTTGTATGACATGTGTTAGACAAGTGTCCTAAATAAGTTGTTTTTTTTTTCTTTACTTCGACGCCTGTATAACACTTATATGAGGCGTGTCAGACAACTCAAACAAACATCTGGATTTTTTTCTCTGCTTCCACACAGTAAATTCAAGAGTTAAAGATATGTGAGAATTGTTGATCAACAAGAGACTATACACATTAACGTTCATTTAACACATTTAGTTTTTTTTATAGTAGATGGATAAATAAAGGCCAAATACTTTTATACCTTGTTATAGAACTTTTTTTTTAATGAAATAAATTGCTCAAGTTAGATGTAGATGTATGTATTTTGATTTTTAATTTAGATCTTTTATAAATTAATATATAGGTAGCGGTGTTCGTGTCCTATGTTTGTTACATTAGCGGTGTCAATGTGTCCGTGTCCGAGTCTGTGCTTCATAAACTATACTATAAGTCAAAGTGCATTCTGTGTTATAACACTTTACTTTTGACAGAAACAGGGCTTTTTTTAAAGTGCATTCTGTGTTATAACTCTTTTACTTTTTACAGAAACACGGCTTTTTGTTTATTTTAGTAGCTCATTATTTTGCTTGCATTAAGCATTGATCAGGTTCATACAAATCAATTTAGTTCAGTTAATGTTTGAACATGGTTGTGAGGGATTAAGGTTGTCTAAGTGCATATGGTTTCTGCTACTTGTCCATTTTCCACGTAAGCTTGGAAAAACTCTTCTTTTTTCATGCTTCTGTCAATGGAACAATAAGCTCTAACATATGATTAAGATGGAAACCTTAAATATGTGATGATATAAGATGTGTACTCACATTCTTGTTTGCTTGAGGAGGGTATTAAAATTATTGAATCAATAAGCCCGTTGTTTCTGCTCACAACATTTGCTTAGTTGCTTAGAGCATCTCCACCCTAACTTATCTCACAAACACATCACTTATTTTTACTTTTTCAACTTAATTGCCGAATAAGCATCTCATCCTTCCAGCCCAACACATTCAATAAACATATTAAATGTACCACAAGAATAACTCTGCATTTGTATATTTCATCAATATTTTATTTTTATTAAATTATATTAACTCCATCTCATCTCATCCCCCAAACCTGATACGCTGACCCCGCATAAAACAAGAGAAAGGAGTACCCGTGCAGGTACTTGTGCCGGTTTAGGCATCATTGAGAATTAGGCCACAATGGGGCAAACTCCCTCCATTAGGAATACTATTATAAGTTATAATCTAATATGTGTATATTATGATCTAATGTTAACAAGTCCACTGTTTCTGCTCACAAGATGGAGCTAGCTCAGCCAACTGGACAAATTGATAGTTGAGTATGCTGAAATTTGGTTTTGATGGCCCAATTTGCCTGACTTACGCAAGACATCACAGTTATCTATGAGCTTATATAGATAATAATAGGATAACATTTAGGTTAAAATATAAAATGGTAACATATATATGTAATGTTTACTTTGAGGGTTGATGCACTTAAACCTGAATTGTTTAAGAGGGAGTTCATGTTTCTTCCTTTCATTATTATGCTACAATCTTGATAGTTTCTTCTAGTTCATAAAAGTTCTGGTTGGGGTTTAACTTTTATGGTTATTATTACAAGATATGAAGATAGTATGTTTTTGTCCGTGGAAGATAGCTTTGTTGAAGATGAAATACTCTTTCTTGATTATTTCTTAATATTGCATTTTAATTCATTTTAATTGTAGGTTGTGAAGAAGCCCTTTGATGCAACTTTCGGCAATACTTGCAGACAATTGTGTCTATAGACTTGGGGAATGCTTCTTTTTAATTCTCTTGTTTTGATGTATAGGCCTATAGGGGACATAAATTGGAACAAAATGGCTCAGTCAGTTAACAAGATAATATCTCCATCATTCTTTTTAATTAGTACTATAACAACATTAGGTGATGCTAAGCTTTTCTTTTTCCATAAGGTTTCAGCTTTGTAGTATGTTATTATGACAATTTCAAATTTCAATGCAGGAGTTTCTAAACTGGTTTTATAAAATTCATTTATAAACTTAATTTAAATCATATTTTATTATTTAATTTTCAACAAAATATTTGATAGAGGACCAAACATAATTCGTTATCTAAGAAGCGAACTCAAACTGAATTATCTAGCAAATTCAAATATAGTAACACAATAATTAGCAATTATATTACATATTTTACATTTTTTCTTTCCATATGTTCACACAAACTTTTGAAATAATTGATTACGATTGGTTTAAATTTTAGACAATTCCCTAATACCCACTAAATTTTTTTATACTAATTGATTATATTGGATTTTTCTTTCTCACATTAGGGAAAGAAAACGTGTATGGTTTCCTTTTCTAATTTATTAAAGAGGTGTAAAAAAACCTAGATTATTGCAGTAATCCCGGCTTTTCACATGAATATTTCATTAATATTAGATTACAAATGGTACAATACTATCCGTGAGTTTGATTCAGGTTGTAGGAAGTATATTTCTACTTTCAAGTAGTGTAAACATATATGGAAAGAAAAAATATACCGTAAACTGCTAATTATTGTATATATGTACCATAATTGCTAATTATTATGTTACTATATTAGAGTTTGCTGCATATTTGTTTAAGTTCGCTACCTAGGCAGTGAATTGTGGCTGAGTTCGTTTTTTAGTCTGCGAACTGTGTTTGAGTTCGCTACCTACATAGTGAATTGTACCTTTTTATAATATTTTTTATTCATAGGAGGCGTCAAAGGTGTGTTGGATCACGAAAAAATATCATTTGCTACTTAGATAACGAACTCAAAGGCATTCTAACCATTTTCAGAGGCACGGATAAAATACCGAGGTGCAAATAGTAATAATCATCAATTAAAGAATGAAGAATAGAATCTGAATAAAAATAGAAGCCAATTATAACAAGAAGAAAATAGAATCTAAATAAAATAAAATAAAAATATTGGCAAAAAATAGCAAGAATAAAAAAAATATGATTTTAGTTTAGATTATGTAGCAAAAAATATCAAAAATATATTTTATTTATGTCCGGAGGAAATCTTAATGATTTTAAATACTCGGGTAGAGAAAACGATCTTCAACTATAAATACTTCCATCACATTCACATATTCCTTTCACCTCACTCTCTCCTGTCTCACCATCTTTCGTCCCTCATTCTAGTTTCTCATCTCAAACAAAACTCAAACTCTTGAAAAATGAGGTAATTGTTCCTCGGTGATTTTTCTATGTTTTATTAAATTTTAGGCTAATGCTACTATGCACAAGTGCTACCATGAATTTTTGCAAAATTAACTGTTGGATTGAAATTTTATATCATATAGATCATCCATACAAATTTTTAGAAAAATTGAAAAATTATTTGATATGTTTTTGAGACTCATCAAAATTAATTATATTTAATAAAAAATCATAAATCATTAATCTTGATGGATCTCAATAATATATCAAATAATTTCAATCCAACAGTTAATTTTGCAAAATTTGTATTCGTTATAATAGTATCTGCATCATATAATGCACTTGTGCATGTTAGAATTTACCTAAATTTTAAGTCTATTTTGAGTATTCAACTATGTTTTTCAAGACAATTTTTTAGGGTTTATGCATTGTTGTTTTTTACATGGTTTATTAAATACTAAAATTGTTATATATACATCCCTTTTCCTACATTTTATAGTACTACTCTCATCCAAGTAAAGACTCGTTACGGGAAATTTATCACAATGGAGGTGCATGGTACCGATACATTGGGAAGCATCGAGGACAAAATTTCAGAGATGCATGGAATTCCACATCATAAACAAAAGATAATAATTTCTGGTAAGAAATCTGATGACTATAACATTCAATCAAAGCATTAAAAATACTCAAATAAAACTAACTATATTATTTAATATCGATTTAGATAAAAGACCATATGATATCCATAAATTAGAGGATGCCAAATTGGCTGGTTCAGTTGATTCTGCCAAAGCACTTGTTGTAAGTTGTCTATCACTCAGCACTAAGTTTATTTTTAACTTAAATGCAATTTCAAACTTTTGATTTTTTATCAAAATTATATAATTTAATCATTTATTTTAAAATTCGGAATTTTAATTTTCTATTTTATATTTTTCTGGATTTTAGTTCCACAACACTGTCGTGCTGATTTGTCAAAAAAAAAATACTGTCCTGTTGATGTGCCTCATTAAATATTCTTTTATTGTTTATTATTTATTTTATGCTATTTTTAATTTAAAATAATTAGAATAAAAATCTAAAAATATAAAAGAAACACAGAGAAGCCGTGTTACATTGCATCTCGCTGTACTTAAACTATGCTATGTTCTTTTTTGTCTTAATCCTTTTTTCTTATCTTTGAAACGGTTTGTTCTATTTTGATTCAATTGCAGAGAGAGAGTGAAACAGAGAAAAAATTGGGGGAGGATAAAACAGAGAAGAAAGAAGAGGCTCAATGAGCGAGAGAAATTGAATTTTTTTTACTATTTTTATTGTTATTTTATTTTTTTTAGTATAAACTAATAAAATATTCTTGTGATCAATGCACAAGGGTACTTGGTTATAATGAATAATTTATTTTAGTTTATATTTTTATCAGTGAAAACTCGTCTCATTTATAATAATTATTTTAAAATATTAATAGTGACAATTTTTTCCCGTATATCATGATTATTTTAAATTTTTTATTAGAATCAACTTGTTCAATTTAATTTTTATTTTATTTATTAGAAGCAAAGGGCATTTTAAATTTTTAAACAACACAAATATTTCTTATATTATTTGAATCATATATTCCTATATTATGTGAAATAAATAACATTTGAGTTTCTAAATGACATGGACCTTTCTTTCTTATATTAATTAAAAGAACTTCTTTCATGATTCTTGTTGTTGTACATTTTTATGATTCTTTTTTATAAATTGAAATAAAGATTTTTTTATTTGGATCAATTGGATGAATGATTGATTAGCATATCAAATCGTCACCTTACTTACAACTATAAATTATGCATATATTTATTTATATATAGAAAAGAAGAACACTTTGATATGAAACTTTGAAAGAAAATAAAGAGTAATTCAAAAACAAATTAATGTCAAATTATATGAGACAGTGGGAAGCCTGCTAAATGTACCACTACCACCATCTTTTTATAATCCTTTCTTTACTTTATTGGTAGCAACCAAGTTGGGTTGTTTTTGTCTAACTGGTTCTTCCCATGTTTCATCACATTCTGTTTCATCTTCTACACATTCATCCCTCACAATATAGTGTTGTTGATAGTATCTGAATGCCACAAATAGCATAAACACTGCAATTTAACACAACACCATACATTAATTAATTAACTAACTAGTATACATTCAATTCAACTAAGCTTAACAATACTACATGTATTGTTAATCAAACATAAGAATTTGAAGTTGCGATAACAAATTATTTACCTGCCCAAATGCGTGCAACAACCGATGACAAATTCCAAACAAGACCGAAGATGCCAAGAGCTACGGCTTTTTTGTGAGTGCATGAATCCCAAGCATCCCGAAATCGAAGAATCCAAAAATTTGCTTCATCACATAAATAAAATTGAAAGTAATATTTATTAGATTTATCAGAATAATCATATTTAGTAACCTAACTTTAGTCCATTTTACAAAATATTAATTTTAACCATATCAACGCACACGCGTACAGTTACATTACTCATATAATTTTTTAGTCTAATATTTTAGGTGTTTTTTCCTCAAACATAATAAATATATTTTATCGTAATTTTATCTATTATTGTAAATAAATTTGGTATTGCGATTCAATTTGCTATCCCACTCAAGTTCGAACTCTAAGATTCGATCGTTATTTTTTCACAATAGTTTAACAATAATTGTGTTCTAGGGAAGAGCCAATGGTAGTATAAGACTATAAGGGGCTCAAAGCTGTCCCAAAAAAGAAAAAGAAGAAATGTATGATTGTGCCACTGGATAAAGAAAACAAAAGATGCTAATCCATGTGATGCGTGACAAAAATTAAGAAACCATAAAGACAAAAAGATCTAAATTTGTAGTTTGATTTTGTTGAAGGAAGAGGTATAATACCGTATAGACTATAGTACAAGAGGAGGTATAATATTATTAAGCCTTCAAAATAGTAAATTTTTATGGAAATGTGCAAAGTCAACGCATTGGAAATTGTGTTGTTTAACTTTTAAATAAAAAATTTCTTTATATAGTATGTTTAAAGAGTGTCCGGGGCACTGTTTAGCATGACCCTATATATATATATAGAAGAAAATTAGCAAGTTTCCTAAATTTTTTTTCCACACTCTCTACTTTTATAGACATTTTTTGTGCACCCACTATCCACCTCTTATTTTTTGTGCGCTCTCACCCACCTCCATTTCTCATATCCCTTATATAAAATGACACGCGAGTAAAATATGTAAGAGAAGTTTTACTAATTTTCTCCCACAAATATAAATCTATTATTCGGAAATTCTCTCTACCCTTTATTAAAGGCCAAAAAAAAGCATGTGTATACTGACACAAGGGTATCTTGATTCATATAAAGAGAGCACGTGTCCATAAATTTCAATCAATGCATGCACGATCGGCTGCTGTTGACTTATGAAAACACCGCACCGTTGCTATAGTCAAGTGGACTTATGTGTACTGTACTCTCTTCCGTCACTATGGACTTATAAATTTGAATAGTGATGTAAAATGATTAATTACATCAGTTGTTTAAAATATTAAAAAATTTAAATTAATTCAAAAAAAATTAAAATGTATTTCATCCAACAGAGTATATGACAAAATTCACTTTCTTAAATTTATTGCTTGATAACTACTCCTTCCGTCATTTTTTATAAAATCCTGTTTGACAAAATTGTACTATTCACTTATTTTATTTTGATTGAATTTTTTAATAATACATAGACGTAAATATTAGCATATAAGATTTTGTTTGATTTATTTTGATGAGTACTTTCAAAATATTAAGTTTTTATAATTTTTACTATTAAATAATTAAAAATATTTGTGAACAAAATTATGCATTGGCGTTGGTGCACTGATCAAACGTGTTTTTATATTTAGAGACGGAGGGAGTATAAATAAGATACATTAATTATATAATAATTTTAAAATAGTAAATTTTATTATGAAGAGAGTACAATTTAATAAATGAACATCAAAGTCAAGAAATTACCATATGCAGTTAATTGTGCTGAATACAAAGAACATATCTTTGGTACGATAAAAACTCCAAAGAAGCCTGAAGGTAAAGTTGAGCACAAACAAACAACTATGTATCAGTAATCAATCAAGTAATTTTAAAAAATGAAACAACAATCAATATAGAAGTAAGAACAGACATATGCAGTTGTTGTACAATCTTAAAAGAACTTAATTACCGAATTTAGCCATCTTCCAAACTGTTATGAAACTGCCACATCTAGCCAAAACAAAAAGCAAAACTGCCAACTGCAATTCGTACAAACAGCATAAGCATATCAATTTCAGTGTTCTTCTAAATTCTATCTATCTTAAGCTACAAATAAAGTGTTCAATGTTGTTAAAAATGACCTTCATTGTGTTACCAGGATCTCCAGAGAAAAGAGCTTTGAGTTTTGACAAGAATTCATTCAAATAAGGTAGGACACATTTCAACATCCAAATTGCATCTTTTTCTCCTACTACATAATTTGAGTCATCTACGTCTATCACTCCCCTGAACCCAAAAATAGAATTAGTAAATAAATATAGTAACACCAATCTTGTAATTCAATACTAAGTGTACTTGTATTTATATTGACATTGATTTTGACCAAGTATAGTTTGGTAAACTCTTTGCTATCCAATATATAAAATTCACTTTACCTAACAATGTAAGTTAGGTATATATAATATGAGAGTGTTTACGTTCGGTTAAAATTATGCCAAATGTACCACTTATCTAAATATGTGTCTTACTAAAGTTTTGATCTTCTTATTTTAAAAACACAAAATTTTGGGGTTTTTTTATTGAATTTTTGTATTTAAAAATAATAGTTTAATATATTTTAAATGATGTAAGATACCGGTGATATTGAATGATCAAAAGTCATGAAATTATAAAAAATGCATTAAAAACTTCAGTTTTAATTTTAAAATTATTCATTTATGTAATTTGATTAATGAAATATAAAAAAATTAATCCACACGAATAAATCTACATTAATAAATTGTATGCCATGTCATTTAAAATATAATATTTTTATTTTTAATAATATTAAAAATATGATGGATTGATTTTAAAATAGGGGGAACGATCTCTGTAGGATAGTTCAAATGGTAAGAGTTGGAGGATATATGTGGATTGAATAGAAGAGATCCATACATTAATTCTTAATTCTTGGAGAGAGAACAATTTATCTTTTCAATATATAAAATAAATAAATTGGGGGTACAAAATTCGCAATTGACTAAAAATAAGGGGACAAAATTCGTACCTGCAAATTAGGGATCTATAGAGGAAGCTAAGTGCAAGGTAGACAAGGCCTACATAAGACATTGCAGAAATAAGACTGCAAAAAACAACAGCAGAAGAATTTGAGTTCTGGAGCAACAAAAGCAGAGATAATAATATGAAATCTTTTTACTAGTTTAGATTTCTAACCTCAAATTGATGTCCTTTGCATAAGAAGATGAGACTATAATGAATGTACCAGTACCAAACACAAATGCTGATCTTGAAACATCACTCCACATTATTAAATCCACTGAAGAAGTAAGTCATAAATAAAAGTTAAAAACTATTATTATTACTGTGTTACTATTATTAGTTGCTGTAAATTGAACTGAATGGAATTTTGTAAGATGAAAGTCACCTAGACTCTGCAACTTTTGGGTCTGTGGAAAGCTATTGTGTTCTTCTTTCTTTGGAGGTGCTGAGTTCAAATCTTATCACGTAGTTGTAAAATAATGATCATTAATGTCAATGATTAATAAATAAAAAATTAAGCGCAAAAATTAAAAAAATTGAAACTGAAAATTCCTTACTTGAATTTTGGTAAATTGTTGAATTCCTTCTTTTGATTGTAGGTGAAGGTGATTGCTTCACTACAATTGGCACAGAAACTGGTTTTCTTTCATTTCTATGATAAAATCTCATGTGTGCATTCACAACCTTTTTTGGTTCTGCTTCATTCACAACTTTCTTCTTTTCTTGTTGATTCACAACAATTTTCTTCTCAGATTCATTCACAGCAACCTTCTTTTCTTGTTCGTTCACAACAATGGGAATAATCTCATCATCGTCATCAATAACATCTTCATCTTCTGATGATGATGATGATTCTGAATCACCGCCACCAACCGGAACCAACAATTCAGCTGAATTTTGAATGCTTAATATCTCTTTATCTTGACACACATCAAAATCCTCACAATTTTCATCATTCTCAACTTCAATCTTTTCAAATCCATCATCCAATTCATCAACCTCATTTTCTTGAACTGGATCTAACTCAGAGTTTGTTGACTTCCCCAATTCAATTGAATCAGTACCAGACTCAGACTCAGAGTCAGAGTTCATTGGATCTGATTTAATCTTTCTCAATTCAATGGAATTAATAATAGTATCATTAGATTCAGATCTTATCTTTCTTGATTGAGTTGGAATTCTAACAAACTTTTCACCAATTTTCCTGTTCTGAATTGGACTCTTCTTGATTCCATTAGAAGAAGAAGAACTGCATTGTTTCTCTGGTAATTTTCTCTTGGAAGATCCAATTGAGCTTCTTCTTACAACTTGTTCAGGTTTTTGTTGTTGTTTTTGTGCTTTGAAGACTTTGATTCCACCTTTAACTTCATCATTCTTCATTCTGGTTTCCCACACTGACCCTGCAGCAACCACACTTGTTCTTTTATTACTGATTTTCACTTCCATTGACGGATCACCAATTTATTTACTTTACTTTAACGAATTGGTCATGAGTGGATAAGAGGCTTGAAGCTGAAGCAATGGCGGTTTGTCGTGTATGCAACAGCATTGGGATCCCTTTCTAAAGCAATTATAGGATGAAAAAAAAAAAAGTAGTAGTTGGTTGTTAGCTACTAACCTTTTCTTTTTTATATTTCAATTTTTCTTTTTCTTTTTCTTTTTGTCTCTATCTTTTTCTATCTCACTCACTTATTTCCACTGATAATAGTGCATTTTTAACTGCTGATTGACTGATAACTGAGCAGTTTATAATAAATTAAGATAAATTAATCAGGGACGACGAACCGGCACAATAAAGAGGAACTATGAAGCACGAACACAATAGACGTGTTCAAGTGTTGGCCACACTGATGCTTGTAGTTACATTGAATTGTAGTATTTTTTTTCTAAATTATTATTGATGTCGATTTGTCAATGTCTAATGACTATGCTTCATAGAAGAGGAATTAAAAACTTATGATAAATACTAGTATCATATTATCATGTTCTTCAATGGTTAGGGGACCAGATGTGTGTAATTATGATTGAAGTTATTTATCTGCCCAAAAGCAATTATTTGTGGCGTATAAATTGCAAGTTGCCTTGCTTTGTGTACCTTATGTAAGTCAGAGTGCATGTGTTACTACCCTTTTACTTTAGATAAAAATAGACCATGTTTCACCCTTTCAATTTAGTACAATATTGATAATTTCTTCTAGACACTTTTTATGCTTATCACAAAATAGTGTGATTTTGTCTGTGGCAGATAGTTGTATTGAAGAAAAAATACTCTTGATTATCTATTAATATTGCTTCTGAATTCATTTTTATTGTAAGTACTGAATGAGCCCTTTAATGTAACATTCAACAATGCTGCCAAATGATTGTGCCCATAGACATTGGTAAATGCTTTTCTTCTTTTTCCTTGTATAGTTTTGATGTATATATATTCTATCTCCATCATTCTTGCTACTAAAAACTACTTTAAGGTTGGAAAATCACGTTCTCTTCAAGGAGAAAACTTGAACTGTAAAAAAACTACTTTTTGTAAAGAAGATGCTTGTAAATAAAATGAATAATTTCTTCACTGCTTACTCTTATTTAATCAAACTTAGGTACTTTACCAAAAGTATGGATCAGAGGTAGTTGTGGGTGGCAAAGGTATTAAGAGGAGGTAGAGGTACACGTAGTTGTTGCTTAATAGGGCTAAAAGAGAACATTGTTGAACTAAATATTATCTGTATGTTTATTGTTTGCTTTGTTAGAACTAACATTGTGAAAATGCAGTTCTGAGTAACTTGTGTATTTTTTTTGTCTAGAGTTTAGACCAAAATATCCACCACCAAATTCAATGACTAATTCCCTGATAGATCGTAGACACCTCATAGATCAATAACTTATGTATGACTTGATATTCCTCTTTGTTTCTTGTTTATATAGATTGAGTCACAATAGCTCATCATACTTTATTAGTATATCTGTTTTGTGGTTTTCTTTGTTGTGCATAAGTCATGTATTTAATACTTAATGTGTAATTCTCAGCATTAGTGATAGAAAATCAACTTATCAATGTACTTGCCAAAAAATTTCCCTGACATTATTTTTATAGGATTTTGATCTTTTTATTCAGTTCCTAATAGAACACATGAGGCACAACGTTGGGTTCGTGCGCAAAATATGTTAATATGCTGACAATATGGTAATGATATTGTAAAATTGTATCATCTTTGAATTGGATCCTTCCTTGCATTGGTTTTCTAAATTGTCCTTGCATTGCATTTGAATGTAATTTTTCCTTTAGGTAAGGATATCACTATTCTTGTGTTACACCATTTGAGTATTGACTAAATTAAAGTTGTTGGTTCTATTGGAAAAGCTACAAAACCAGTTGAGGTGTATTAAGAAGACACTTCCTTAACAATCTTGTTACATCTGTAAGCAGAATCTTAAATAAATCTTCCTTAATAAGTGATTAACCAATTCTGGGGCTACTTGCACCAACAAATTATTATTGGGTTCATTGATGAGACTTGTCCTTGAGCATATGAAACCATTTGTGACTGCTGAGTTGAAAAACTCATATCAGCTCCTTCCTTTAATAAAAAACAATAAGTACCTTTTTCTAAATTTAAGGATGATTTTCTTTATTCTCCTGTATAACCTATGCAATTAAAACATGCAATTTTAGGCTTTAAATACAGTAGCATGGCAAAAGATGTCATTTTTGATATTTTTATGTGTGTTATGCGAGTATCTGTGAAAAAAGAGATGACCAACAGATATTTTGTCTGAGTGGGTAAGAGGAAAACATTCATACATAAATTTGATTAGGATTTCTTCACTTGTAGAATAGAGGACACACAATTTCATCGTAGGACAAACGACCTTTAAAACTGCTTCAATCAAAGTTGCAAAACAAAAAAGTTTAAATACTATTTTGGTCTCTTAAATATTTCATGAAATATCATTTTGGTCCCTTAACTATTTTTTGTTTCACTTTAGTCCTTAAGGGTGCGTTTGATATGCTAAAAATCAAAGGACTGGACAGAACAACATTTTGTATCCTGTTTGATTTAAAAACTGGTTAATGGACTGGACAAAATAGGTAGCAATGGACAGGACAAAATCAGGAATTTTTGTTCTTCACTGAACCACAGGACAACTTTTTGTCCATAATACAACTATAAAAAAGACGAAAATACCATTTTTTATTTTCAAATATAAAAAATTATCTCTCTATCTCTCTTCGATACAATTTTGTCCTGTCCTGTACTATCTTATTTTGTTTTGTATTATTTTGTTCTGTCTTGTACTGTCCTGTCTCATGCTTATTACTTTGCGAATCAAACCCACCTAAGTATATCTCCGTGAATCGAATTGGTCATTTTCGTCTATCTAATTAAAAAACTGGCAATCCTTGTATAAGATAGCAATCTTCATCATCTTCTTTATTGTATTCTTCTTCATCTTCATCAATCCAAACCCCAATTTTGCTTTTTGAAAATCGCTACCTTATGCAATGTTGTTTATTGTATGTACACGAATCAGTTAAAGAATTTATTTACTAGTACACACCTTTTGTTACTAATCTAGTTCATTCATCCATACACCGAACAGCATCATCATCATCATCATCATCGTCTAATGGCAGATTGGTGCCAACTTCCGACCGAGCTGCTCCAACTAATATCCCAAAAACTCAACAGTGAATTCTATCTTCTTCGCTTTCGTTCCGTCTGTTCCACATGGCGCTCTTCTGTCCCAAGCTACCATACCAACCACTTACCCATGAAGCTTCCACAACTCCCCAACAACGAAGGTCCCATGTGCTACCTCGTAAGACACACCTTATTTCTCATCAAACCACCCACACACCAACACCAACAACAAACTCTCCACCCTTTGTTGATCAGAATTGGTCCAAATCTAAACGGTAAAATTCACCTCTGGAATCCCCTTGATCTTTGCCGGCATTTACCTTTCTTTTTGCCTCATGAGATCGTCCTCGACTTAAATCATCTCTCCATCATTGATCTCGGACACGTGTTCGTGATCCACAGACGCTACCGCTGTGCCATTTTCTCTCCTCAGAAGGCCGTAGCTCTAAGGTGTCCGGGGGAATTACAGCCTGTCATTGTCACATTAAACGATTGGGAGCCGTGGATGTTATGATATGGAGATCATGGTTGGATGAAGATCCCCTATAGTCCAAAGTATTTCTATGGAGATATATGCAATTTTAAAGGGCGGATTTGTGTGGCAGACGATACCAATCAGACTGTGATGGTTGGACCGGACTTAAGCGTTGATTTCGTGGATAAGACATTTGATTGTGGCAAGGTTATGTTATGTTTGGCTGAGAGTGAGTTGTTGCTAGTGCATAAGTTATATACGGATGATGATGAAGTAATGATTGATGTTTATAGGCTTGATGAGAAGAAGAAAAAGTGGGTGATATTGTCACATTTAGGTGATAGGGTTTTGTTTATGGGGAATCAATGTTCGTTTTCTGCTTCGGCTTCCAATTTGGGTTTTGCCAATGAGAATTGTGTGATCATTGTGGATGATGTAATCCGGTGTGGAATGAGTGTTTTAAACTTTGATCAAGGTCGGGTTTTGCCTTTGTCTGATTATCCTGATTATTTCAAGTTACTTGCGAGCTCTGGAGTGGATCGTGATAAGCTGCATTGGGAAGAATAGTATGTTATCTAGCATTTAAAGTTTCCAATGTGATTGTATAATGTAGCAATAGAAATTTCGATATGATCTTAGATTTTGATTATTGAGTTCTTATGTTCCATTTCATTTACAAGTAAGTCCAACAAACAACTTAAAAGAGAACAAAGGTCATCTTCGATGTGATTGTGATTGATAGTGCATATATAATGTAGCAATAGTATTATGTTTTAAACCATTTGATGGGTTTGAATAATTGCTTATCTTCTTTTATTGTTACTTTTGCGGACTAAATGCTTACGACAAACTCCGAAATCCCAATCTATTTCATTTTTCAGAGACAGCAAACCTTCTTAGTTCTTAGTCTATGAAGATAAATAAAAGCTATGGTTCTTTATCCATTACAATCTTTCTGTTAAATGACTTAAAACCTGCAATGTCTTTTAGAGACATGATTTTTGGAACAAAATCAAACCTCTCACTGTTTAGAATCCTATTTTGTTTTCTCCATCTATTGTCTTGAAGAGCATATTCCATAACTATGACTGCAATGTCTTGGTTTCTTGTTTGCTTTATTAGAACTAACATTGTGAAAATGCATTTTTGATTAACTTATGTATGACTTGATATGTCCTCTTTGTTTCTTGTTTACTAACATAGCATCCTTTATTAGTATCTGTTTGGAGGTTTTCTTTGTTGTGCATAATAACTTTAATACTTAATTGTGTAATTCTGAGTATTAGAGATCGAAAATCAATTGATCAATGTACTTATAATAAATTGTCCTTGACATTATTTATTAGGATATAGATCTTCTTATTCAGATAGAAACCCTTGTCAATGTCACTTTAAACAGGGGCGAGTGAAACAAAGAAGGCATGAGCCACAATGTTTGAGTCCGTGCGCAAAACATGTTAATCTCCTGACAATATGGTAGTGATATTGTTAAAACTTAAAAGAGATATATTTCCCAGAAGACTTGGTATTTGGTTTCAATTCCTAGTACTGCTCATGTTTAATATATTGAATTTCTCACTCTTTATTTCTGTCATTTTTCTCAATGAATCTCCTAACAATGTTATTTTCAATTTTTCAAAATTTTACTGAAAAAGAGCCAATTTACAGTTATTTTTCAAATTTTTGGGTTTCACACATACCTCATGAGGGATCAGTTTTATTCAATAAGAAGATGCTTCCCCAACAATGTAATACCTGGACCTTTTGATAGTTGTTCATCAAGTCCAATTAAATTCTCTAACTATACTCTATTTGTGTCACTGAACAACTGTTTGGCAATAATCAGTTAACTATCTGCCACAAATATTTACCTAGTTGCAGATTATTTGCAACAAATATATATTGGCGTTTGCAGATCATTTGGTTGGCGTTTGCTTTTAGAGAAACTACCGACTCGGGCTGCGTTAGCCCATAGAAATATTGTAGCCACTAACAGTGATTTAAACTGTGTTTTCTGCTCATGTTTGTTGGAGGACTCCAACCATTTGTTTTTCAACTGTATCCATGTGAAACACCTTTGGAAGTAGATTCATGATTGGTTGGGTAAGGCTTATAACAACCAGAATGTAGGTTTTCTACATTTTCTGCACTTTGGTTCCATGGTGAAAATGAAAAAGGGAATGAAAGGCTGTTCAAAAAAAAAAAAGGGAATGAAAGTTCGTCATTTGATCTGCTGGCTGGCAACCACTTGGTGTATTTAGTGAATGAGGAACAACATCATTTTTAGAGGCGAAGTAGCAGATTTTTAAGGCTTGTTTGAACGCATAAAAACTATTTCTTGGGTTTTAGTTTTTAGGTAGAGCAGGTTGTTATTGCAATTTTGCATTTTCTGATTGGTGTATCAATCCTTTAAAGTGTATTAGTAACATTTAAGGGTGTTCTTTTGTGAATTGTAAGAGTTTAAGTATCTCTTGTACTCCTTATTAATATCATCCTTTGCTTATCAAAAATAAAAAATGTATATTGGATCTTTAAGTAGTTTAGTCATTTGAAGTTTCTATATAGTTACCTTTTACTCTTATTTTCGTATGTTATGTAATTCATATTGGAACTCTAGCGACTAGCCGTCTAGTAGGCATGGCAATGGGGCGGAGCGGAGACGGATTTTGCTCTCCCCAAACTCAAACCCATAAAGTTCGGGTATCCATATACCCGTTCCTATTCGTATTGGGGATAAATATTGAAACCCTAAACCCATACCCAACGGAGTTCGAGTAACCCCAACGGGTTTTGGGTATCTCCGTTTCATCTCACATCTACATAAAATTGTGTTGCATTTTCGTATAAAATGAACTGAAATGAAATACTAAAGTTATATATAAAAATAAACATATGAAATGAAATTTAAGAATTTGTATAAAAATTTCTAATTTAAGAGGGGTAAAATATAATTATAATATAAACGAGACGGGTCTTTTAAAATCGGGGAAAACCCAAACCCAATCAACTCAGAATTTTCCTCATCAAAATTGGGGCGGGGCATTCAGATACCCGCAAATTTAAGTTTTATTGTCATGCCTACCGTCTAGTCTCCTTCTCTTTCTCTATTGTTGGAGTAAATGTACAACAACAAGTCAACAACTCAACAACAACATGATTCTCACTGCTCACATGAGTATCAGAGAGTCTATCTTGCTAAACTTTAATCCTTGATGTTGGTGTTTCAACCAGACACGATCATACTGTCAAAAAAAAAAAAAAACTTATATATGATGAAAGTCTTAAAAATTACTACTATAAATAAAAAATAAAAACATTTCAACAACACCAATGAATGAAAAGTTTAAAAGCAAAATACTGTAAGATTCTTTTAGATTACTCATTTTTAGATTACTCATATTGCTCTCAACCTCGGTGAATAAAACACCGATTACACAAGAAAATTGTGGCAATTTATAGAATTCATGATAAATTATACTCTTTATGTCCCTAAATATAAGATTTTTGTTGACCAGTACACGTACGGCAATACATAATTTTAATCACAATTATTTTTAATTATCTAATAGTAAAAATTATAAAAATTTGATATTTTGAAAGTACTCATCAAAACAAATCAAACAAGATCTTATATGCTAATATTTATATTTATGTATTATTAAAAAAATACGGTCAAAATAAGATAAATAAATAGTACAATTTTATCAAAAAAAGTCTTATAGAAAAGACGGAGGAGTAATTGATTGATGCTAAGATTACGGGCAAATATGTGGCCAATCAATCACATTTGGTCATGTGGTAGCCAGCCACATTTAACTAGTCTACATTTTTTTACTACTGACGTGTTCATTGGCAAAAATGCAACTACGTCGACGAACTATTTTTTTATAACACTATACTAACTTGATTCCGATTTGCTACTGTAAGTTAGTGACCACCACTTCCGCATAAAACTTATTCATACTTATTCTAAAAGACCAACTTGGAACGGAACCGAAGAAAAAGAACCACTTGAAAAGAGGAGCAAAATCACCCATAGCGGTGGTGGCGAAAGAGTGGTCTGAACTCCCAAAAGATATTCTAAATCTGATATCTGAACGACTAGACGATGAATTCGAACTCATCCGTTTCCGATCAGTTTGTTCCAATTGGCGCTCTTCCTCTGTCTCATATCTCAGTTACAATTTCCCACGAGGAGGAGGACAACAGCACCACCAACATTTCATTATTCAAACGCAATTTCTTGCTCATAAAACCACTACAACTAACCCGAAATCGCCGTCTCGGAAAATCCAAACGATCCCCATTCTTCGCATATGACTTTCCTGACCCTTTCTCGATCGACTTGACCAAATTCTCCATCCACCGTTTCGGAACTGATTTCATCGTTGACGATTCCTTAAGCCATCACTACATACACCCTATAAAGGTTGTTGCTGTTACACCTCTCATTCTCGCCATATTTCTCGATAACGACAATCTGGTGCTGTTGCAATACGGCGATAAGCATTGTACAAAGATTCCCAACATGCCATCGTGCATCGGAGACATTTGCCTTTTCAAAGGGCGGATTTACGCCGTTGAAAACTTTAGTAGAAAGACAGTTAGAGTTACACTGGAGGACTTGAGTGTTCAGTTAGTGGCTAAAAATGTGAATGCAGCAGGAGGAGGAGGAGGGGCAAAATCAAAATACTTGGTGAATTGTTGCTAGTGGACATGTCTGACTCTTTATTTTCTGATACTTTAACAATTGATGTGTATAGGCTTGATGAGAAGGAGAAGGAATGGGTGAAATTGATGACTTTAGGGGATAGGGTTTTGTTCTTGGGTAATGGATGTTCATTTTCTGCTTCTGCTTTGGATTTGTGTGTTACTAAAGGGAATTGTCTCGTCTTTATTGAGGACTACATTTGGAACGAACGTTGTCGGACTAGCTTGAATGTTTTTGACATGGATTTAGGTCGAGTTTTTCGTTTGTGTGGTTATCATCACTATGACAAATTGCTATGGCCAGATCCAGATTGGATTGACATTAGCTGTATGCATAAAAAAACTAAACAGAGTATGTTATCTTGCATTGAAAGATTTCTAATTTGATAGTGATGTTGAATTATTGTGCTTAGTTTCCATTGTTAGATTTGATAAACTACTTATAGATATGAGTAAATACCAAAAATGCTTTTATTAGTTTCTTTGTCTCTTCAATCAATTTAAGAGAGAGGATTTTTGGAACAAAATCAACCCTCTCCATCTGTTTGGAATCCTATTTTCTCCATCTGTTGTCTTCAAGTGCATGTTACATAACTATGATTGGAAACTCTTTCTTTTTTGTGTGTTTGCTTTATTAGATTTGACATAGTGAAAATTATTGTTCCGATTTACTTATCTATGGTTTGATCTGTCCTCATTGTTTCTTGTTTATTTAGATTAGGTTAAGATAATTCATCCTTCATTTGTATCTATATCAAAGTTTTCTTTGTTGTGCATTACTTAATGTGTAATTCTCAGTTTTAGTGGTCGAAAACCAATTTTTCAATTTACTTTAAATTTTTTCCTTGATGTTATTTAGTTCAATTTTGATCTTTTCATTTAGGTCCTAACAGAAAACCTTGTCGCTTTATACAGGGGCCTTGTCACCTTATACAGGGGACAAGCAAAGAAAGAGGACATGACTCATGAGATATAACATTAGGTTCATGCATCTATAATCATTTAATATTAAATCTTGTCAATATGGCAGTAAAAATGAAATTCCCAGAAGACGTGGTATTTTATTTAAGTTTGCAGTACTGCCCGTGTTTGATATTTTGAAAAGATTTATAATTTATAATTAGTTATTGATTATCACCCTTCATTTTTGTGATTATTGTTCTCTACTTGGTAATGAGAAACAAAGCTGTCTTTCCCTTTTTAAATTGTTCTTAGTAGGTTAGTATATATGGTTTCTTGCTTTTGTTTGTTGCTTACATATCTTATTATTATCATCGTTTCATATCTTAGCTAGAAGCTACTTCAAACTGGTTCATGCATTGCTATTTTTGATAATTCAAAATTTAACCAAATCAATGAAGAGCCAATGATGCATAAAATCACATTAAACTATACATTATTATACAAGTAGGCTAATTTCTCTTATGAAAACTAAGTTTAATTAGATAAGCATAATTTATGTTGGTACTAAGAAGGTATATGCTTCTCCAACAATGTAATTTGTCCAAAATGTTTTTGTTACTACCTCTGCAGAAACACATCAATCAACCAAAATATATTGGTGAGGTAATAATTACTAACCTTAATTAGTCATATAACCATTATGTGGTTCCTTGCAGAAACATTTTGCTTTTGGGATTAACTGCTAAGTAATTTAACTCTGTCCTTGAGCTTATGAAACAACGTACTGAGTTGAACTCCCTTATTCTGATGTATAAAAATACATAAATATTTAGTTAATCATTTATTTAGTACTTGCACATTTTGTTATTCGTTCCTCACTTTTAAGTAAATCTTCTAACTCTACACTATTCATGTCACGAGTACAATTGTATTCAGCATAAAGGGTTTTATTATGCAAAAAAGTTGAGTTGAATAGCATATGCAGCACCAACAATGCTTTTGTTTTCATGCCGTCTTTCTGCACAAGTTAATGAGTATATAATCCTCGCATAGTGATTATACTGTCTACACAGCCGGGCCTTCTGCCTATTGATTATGTTGTCTAACTAGTTACAGTCTGTTAGACTGTTACACGCACTTGATTAGTTTTCCTCCCGTTAATCGTTTAAGTACCAAGTCCTTAGAATTTCAGTTATTTCACTTATTATGTACTAGGCGCTGAAATGATTCTTTGATATGGGTTTTATACTATTTTGTGTGTGAAGAGATAAGATTTTATGGGTGTGTTTGTTTTGGCTTTTTTACAAATGTTTTTTATTGTGTCTTGATTTTTTGTTAAAATTTTTTTAACCAATAATTTATAAAACAAATACTTCAAATGAAAAATCTGTTTAAATAGCTTATCTTCAAATCATAAGTGAGTATGTTATTTCGCACCGAAAGATTTCTAATGTGATTGTTAATTGTCATATAGCTTTATATTGTACTTGGTTTTTGTTTTTAGATTGGAATAAAATTTTCAACTAATACTTGTAAAAAACAAAATATTGAAATGTTGTTACATTGACAATTAATCTGTTTGGTGCATTTGGTTTTGACTCTTTTTTGGGGTAAAATGCTATACGTGAATATATGCAGAACATCACCATGACAAGTAATCGTTGTTGTTGTTGTTTATTCTAAACTAGATGTAACAATGCTGGTGAGTTCTTCTTTTGTTGTTACTTTTGCAGATTATATGTTTACCAAATTAACTCCTAATTACATATTCATCTTTAAAGATGAATAGTAAAAGGCCTCCCAACAAAAATATTCTAAAACCGGTGATTCGGCCTGAGAGACCCTCCTAATTACTTTTGTTCATTCTAAAACCAAAATTTCACATACATACAAAGACTAAAATGACGTTTAAGCCTTATTATTATTATTATTATTTGTTCTGGACTGGCCAAAAGCCCAATACACACTTGGATCCAGGCCCACTAACATGTGGGCAACCCGTCTCGCCTCCCAAGGACATTCTACCCTAAAGCTATGCCTTGGAATCTCCACTGTTGGATAAACCGTCACAAATTCCAATGGTCAGGATTCCTACACGGAATCCTTCTTATCCTCCAAGGCAGAACATCTATAAATTGGTGGTTTCACACCACCTCATGGTATGATTCTGAACCCTAATCCTTTCTTCTTGCATACTTACTGACTTGAGCGTCGGAGTCCCTTTTTGTGCAGGAACCCCCCCCTTTTTTGTCAAGGAGCTGAACCACCATTATAATCATCAATCACCATCGTAGCTTCATCTCTTGGGGTTAAGACTTTGGACCGAATAGAACATTATTATTATTTTTATTATTATTATTATTATTATCAATTTCTTGAAGTAAACTCTATGGGTCGTGAGGTTCAAAGGTGAACCTGTATTGGAGATATATAAAACTATGATCATATGTGAGGTTAAGATTGGATAGTGATCAATATATCATCTTATGTATGAGTTAGTTAGAGGTACTTAGTAGTGCAAAGACTCTATAGATAGCATTACACTCTATTAGTATCAAGTAAGCTTGTAATACAAATCATAATGAGTTTAACACTCTTCTCACTACTCCAATTTTTTAAATATGGTATCAAAGAGCCTAACGGTTCAAACCGCTTCCTAACCGTTCCGTAACTGAATTTTCAACCGCTTTCGCCATTTTCAAAGCTCCTTCGAGCTCACACAAGCTTCTTCTATGGTGATCGATGGAGAAACTTAAACTTCTCCTGTAGCTACTCAAAGCGATGATCTACTCACTTCTTCTTGAAGTAGCAAAGTTTTTCACAAGAAAGGGGGGGTTTGAATTGTGAACCTTTTAAAAATTTAACTATAAATATCAAACGTTAGATTTATCAAGAATAAATTGTAAGACTGATCTTAGATTGATCTCAACAAATATAAAGTAAAGCTTTTAACAAATTGTAACGTGAATAGTGTGTGTTGTGATTTTGTAAAAGCTTTGAGAAGAGTAAGAAGAACACACAAAAGTTTTTATACTGGTTCACCCTTAATCTTGGGCTAGTCCAGTTTCTCCACTATGTCTTTTGAGATACTATCGATCTCTTGATACAATCTTCTTTTGATCTCACACAAGATCAAATTTCTTAACCTACCTTAACTCTAAGGTAATACTCAAACAATATGAACAATTGACTTGAGCAAATCTTTCTTATAATGAGAAGTGGTTTTTGTGTCTAAGCTTTTGTAGTAAAATCAACTAAGTTGAAGAAAGCTTATGAAACTATTATCTCTAAAAATCACTCTAAGAGTTTATACAGATCCAGTATAGTATTTGAACGTGTTGGAGTGATTGAGATATAAAGAAGAGCTTTGAGAATGCTTGTATGATGATAAAATGATTGCTTTGATGTGTGCTAAAACTCTTGCTCTTCAATGTTGATAATGAGGCCTATTTATAGGAAATATTTGAGTCTTCAAGCCTTGATCAACAAGTATAGCCGTTACTCACATGCAAACAGTAAGTGGAGCCTCTTCCAATTAAATTTAATCAATTAAATTGAAAGCAGGAGCGTCTGCCAGACCGGTCTCAGACTGATACTGTAGGCAGATAAATTTGAGGAGCGTGTGGAGCCTTTGCATGCTGAGCTGGAATGAAAGTACATTGCTTGGAGGACAAGATTAGCCGTTTGAAGTTTTTAGCACATGTTGAAATGGCTGTTTGTGAGTTGTCTTCAAAGTACATATAAAATCATTCTTTAATTGATCAGTCTTAGACCAGTCTCAAGAAAGAGTTGATGCAAGACAATAAAATATTGTTGGAGAATGATGTGTGTACTTGACATAGTGGTAAGATACAGCTGGTTTACTGTTAAGGCTACATTTCTCTTGTACTTGATCAATGTCCTTGCTTTGTACTTCTTCCATAAAATAAGGAAGACTAGTATAGCCTTTTAATTAAATAAGTCTTCAAAAAAGTACATGACAACCAATAGTTAAAGCTTGTTGTTGTACTGTGATTGGTCTATGTAACCATGACATAAATTCTGATAAGAATACAAATCACATATCACTTGGAGAAACATCCTTGATCTTTATGCACATGCTTTGTTCTTCAAAAATGTCCAATAATGGAAGAATAATATTTATGACAAACATATTCCTTCCTAAAATGAACTTTGCAATAACTGATGAGATTCTTCAATGAAAAGTGTTTGTTTGTCCTTTGTATGGTTGACTTATCATTAAATGCAGCAAGCTTGATCATTGTTCCAACGAACCCAGTCAGAGACCAGTCTTGGACTGATCCTGAATCCTTCAACTTGCTTAAAATTATGAACTCATAATAGCTTAAATGATCCATTTTTCCCTGTCTTATTAAGTACACTCAAAAGCACTTGTTAGACAACTAAATGATCAGAATTACATTTAAAATATAATTAAATTAGTTTGTTATAATTAAAACATCAAATAAGGATTTTTCCTCAACAATCTCCCCCTTTTTGATGATAACAAACTCCTTTAATTTATTTTAACTTGTGATTCTGATTTTGATCAATTCAAATATAAACATGTTTGTCAGAGTTTAACTTATCAAACTCCCCCTCAATTCAAGCATCCATTGATCAAAAAATAAATATGATAAAGTCATAAACATTTGAATTCACTATTAATATCATTAATCCAAAAGCTCATTACAAGAGTTTCATCAATAATTTGAGTACGAGATTAATGCAAAAGGATGTGAATTCAATAAAGATGCATAGTTTAGAAATAAAGTACATAATAGGAGAAGTTCTTGACTAGCCAGAAAAGAACTTCCCAAACTATCTAGGTTCTTCTAAACCAGATTAATCAAAATAAGTGCTTTTCCAAAACAGCTTAACACAGCTTAATGCAGAATTAGCTTCTAATCTCCCCCTTATTTACTTAATAACTTCTCCCCCTTTTGTTAACATCAAAAAGACATAACAAAGGGTCACTTTGGGGCTGGTGCAGAGGTAGGAACATGATCATAAGCAGGATTGGCAGGATCATAAGCTTCTGGTGCAGTGGGGGCAGTAGGACTTGAGCAAGCACTTGAAGTAGTTGAACTCTGTTGTGGGACAAAAGCAAGCTCAGGAAGTGGATTATTTTGTGGTGGAACTAATCCAAGCTGAGGGCATACAATGGTGGTGAACCAGTTCCTCATAATCTGAGCTTCAAGTACCATATAGGTGAGCAGATTATTGTTGACTTGCTGACCAGTATAGAGTTTGGCCAAGTCCTTCCTGATCTTTGATTTCTCTTTGTCATCTTTGTTCTTCTTGGCATGATTTTCTTCATATGCTTTCTCTTTTCCATGAGACTCAGGGGCAGGTTTGGAAGGCCCAGCATTTGCAGAAGAACAGAAAGAGCTTAAAGTAGCAAAAGTTGATGGAATAGTGGGAATTGTGCTATCAGTGAAGATTGGTTCATTCAATATTGGATAAATGGGAGATGATGCAAACATAGAGGCAAATTGATGCCTAAATTCTTCATGAGAAGAAGTCACCAAAGGTGAAAATGTGGTTGTGATGGATGGTGTGGTAGATGAGTGTGAGTGAGAGCAAGTTTGACTGGACATGGGAGTTTCAATTCCAATGTGTGAATCCCAGTTCAAAGAGGTATCAGTGGAAAAGGGAACAGTAGCAGCAGTGTTTACCTCACTAGATTTTTCACTTGTTCCTGCTGAGGGATTGGTCTCAGATTGCACTCCCAGAAAAGCTGCAAGTTCTTCCAAGTCCTCAGTTTCTGCTCTTTTTCTTTTCATTCCAACTTCAGGCATAGGTGACTGAACTTTGTCCTCATTTTTCATGTGGGTGATATTCTTCTTATTGAAATGATGAATGATATTCTCCACCTTTTGGTTTGAACAATCTACCTTGAAATGTCTAAATACTTTGGAAAGTATCATTGCATAAGGTAGAGATACCCTTTTTAAACCTGAGTTTGCAGCATATATCATATGTTGAATGATAATATATGGAAGGCTAATCCTTTTTCCTTTTGACAAGTGATATATAATCATTATATCAATGTCAAGCACTTTATCCTTACTTCCATTCCTTGGAAAAATGGCATGTTGAGCCATATATAATTTATTGTATTTAAAAGTGTTGTAGATTTTTAACTAAGGTTTTTGATATATTTTATACTTATCATTTACATAGGTTTTGTTATACAAAAATTACAATGTCAAAAATAAAAAATGTGGCAGGCGGGAATTGAAGTGGAACCACGCATAAGGTTGCCAAAAAGTTCAATTTGTAGCTTCTTCTTTTTCTACTTTTTTTCATTAATATTAAGTCAATTGTTTTAATAAAAGTTTCATATAAAATATATTTGACCATATTTCTTACTTAAAAGAGAAAATAAACTAAAACAAAGTCCGGCCAAACGAACATTAAAATTAATCAACCAATCTTCACTTCTATTGCATTCTAGTCAGATTTTTGTTTTGTTTTGATAATCTAGTCAGATTATTTTAATTACTATTTTATTATATATAACTATTAATATTTATTTTTAGTAATGATATAATTTTTTTGACGAAAAGTCGAAAACAAATTTAATACATTTCATTCAATGTAGTAGGTTCAATATAATTATATTCTGATGTACCAAAAAAAGTAGGTTCAATATAAGGTGGACATCAATTATAAACTTGGAGACTAGTTAGAACACGAATTGCTCGAGCTAATTCATGTTTTATTTTGTTAGTATTTTTTTTAGTACATAGATGAAATGATAAAGTCACCATAAACTTAAACACATAAAAGTGATATTATCATGAATCGAACCTCGATCATAAACATCCGACTTAATAATTTCGACATTTTTTGTTGTTTAATTAAAATTCTATACTTTTTTTGTTAGTATTAATAAACATGTTATATAATTGAATGTTTAAAACAAAAAATAAAATTTGTCATAAAAATTAAATAATTGAATATTGTGTCCGAGGCCGATTACGTCTAGTTTGTTAATCCTAATTACGTTTAGGGTTAGTTTCTCTATGAAACCGAAGAGGAAGAAGGAGGAAAAAAGGGAATCACATGAATACAGCAGCAGGTGCAAGAGCAACATCACCACCCACGGCGGTGACGGTAGGTTGGTCTGAACTCCCAAAAGATCTTATACATCTCATATCCGAACGACTCGACAATGAGTTCGAACTCATCCGCTTCCGATCAGTTTGTTCCAGTTGGCGCTCTTCTTCCGTCTCATATCTCAGCAACAACAATTTACCCTTCAATTTCCCACTCAAATTCGATTCCGAAGAAGATTCTGACGAAGATTTCGTCGACGATTCTGTTGACGACAACAACACTAACAACAACATGTCATTTTATTCCTTCTCCAGACGCAATATTTTCCTCATAAAACCATTACAACAACAACAACAACAAACTTGCCGTCCTGCTTTGATTAGAGTTACACAAAACTTATCTGAAAAAACCAAACTATCTCCATCGCCATTTCTTCCATTTCACTCACCTTGCTCTTTCTCGATCGACTTGACTAAATTCTCCTTCCACCATTTCGGAACAGATTTCATCATTGACGAACACTTACGCCGCCATCATTACATATACCCTATAAAAGTTGTTGCTGTTACACCTCTCATTCTCGCCATATTGCTCGATTACGACAATCTGGTATTCTTGCGGTTCGGCGATGAGAGTTGGACAGAGATTCCCGATATGCCATCGTGCATAGGAGACATCTGCCTTTTTAAAGGGCGTATTTATGCCGTTGAAAGAAGTAGTAGTAAGACAGTTACAGTTGCACCGGAGGACTTGAGTGTTCAGTTAGTGGTTGAAGATGTGAATGGAGGATGGTGGAAAATGAAATTCTTGGTAGAGAGTGAAGGTGAATTGTTGTTAGTGGACATTTCTGAGTCTTTATATTCTGATACTTTAACAATTGGTGTGTTTAAGCTTGATGAGAAGGAGAAGGAATGAGTGAAATTGATGAGTTTAGGGGATAGGATTTTGTTCTGGGGGAATGGATGTTCGTTTTCTGCTTCAGCTTTGGATTTGTGTGTTACTAAAGGCAATTGTATCATCTTTATGGAAGACTGCATTTTAGACGACTGTATTTTGGACGACATGAAATGTGACACTGGCATGTGTGTTTTCGACATTGATAAAGATCGATTTTTGCCTATACGTCGTTATCCTCACTATTTCAACTTGTTCTGGCCAGCTCCGGATTGGATTGACATCAACTGCATGCGTAAAATAACTAAAAAGAGTATGTTATCTTGCATTTTTGTTAGATTTGATAAACTACTTGTAGAAATGAGTAAATACCGCAAATGTTTATATTAATAGTTTCTTTGTCTCTTGAATCAATTTAGTCCCTTACATTAGAGACACTCCAAAATGCTTTCTTGAGATAATCTTAGGACTTAAGGAGATAATGAACTTGGATGCACTACTCCATTCATTTGTTAAACCAAACCTTATGATGTCATTTAAGAGAGAGGGTTTTTGGAATCAAATCAACCCTCTCCCAATGTTTGGAATTCTATTTTCTCCATTTGTTGTCTTCAAGTGCATGTTACGTAACTATGATTGCAAACTCTTTCGTTTTTGTGTGTCTGCTTTATTAGAGCTGACATAGTGAAAAATGTTCTGATTTACTTTATCTATGGTTTAATCTGTCATTGTTTCTTATTTATTTAGATTAGGTTAGTAGGTTATGATAGCTCATCATTCATTTGTATCTATATCAAAGTTTTCTTTGTTGTGTATTACTTAATGTGTAATTCTCAGTTTTAGTGGTAGAAAACCAATTTATCAATTTACTTTTAAATTTTTCCCTGATGTTATTTATTTCAATTTTGATATTTTCATTTAATTCCTAACATAAAACCTTGTCGCTTTATACAGGGGCCTTGTCACCTAATACAGGGGCAAAGCAAAGAAAGAGGACGTGACTCGTGAGACATAACATTGGGGTTAATATGCCAAACGCAGAAGTATGCCTCTTTAATCATTTAATATTAAATCCCGTCAATATGGCAGTAAAAATGAAATTGCCAAAAGTGTTCTATATATTATGCACAAGACATGATATTTTGTTTCAGTTCAGAATACTTTTCGTGTTTGATATTTTGAAAAGATTTATAATTAGTTATCGATTCTCATCCTTCATTTTTGTGATTATTCTTCTCTACTTGGTAATGAAAAACAAACCTGTCTTTCCCTTTTTAAATTGTTCTTACTATGTTAGTACAGTATATATGGTTTCATGCTTTTGTTCATTATTAAGTTATTGCACTTGTTGCTTACATATCTTATTATTATCATCGTTTCATGCATTGCTGTTTTTGATAATTCAAAATTTAACCAAATGAATGAAGAGCCAATGATGCATAAAATCACTTTATACCAAAAATATACTACGTTATTATACAACAAGTAGGCTAATTTCTCTCGGGAAAACTAAGTTTAATTAGATAAGCATAACTACGTTATTATAGAACAAGTAGGCTAATTCCAACAACGTAATTTGTCCAATTTTTTTTTTTACTACCTTGCAGAAACCAATCTGACCAAAATATATTGGTGATGGTGAATTAATAATTACTAATCTTAAATATAGTCATATAACCATCATGTTGTTCCTTGCAGAACCATTTTGATATTTGGATTAACTCTGTCCTTGTGCATATGAAATGAAACAACGTACCGAGTTGATTTCCTTTATTCTGATCTATAAAAATACATAAATATATAGTAAATCATTTATTTAGTATTTGCACATTTGTTACTCGTTCATCACTTTTAAGAAAATCCTCTAACTGTACACTATTCGTATCAGTGTCACAAGTACAATTGTATTCTGCATAAAGGGTTTTATTATGCATAAAGGGTTTTATTATGCAGCAGCTGGTGATTTGGAGGTGTGTGTAATGATACCAAACGAGGAATACACAATAATCATGGATTATATGGATTTCACTATGACTTGAAAGTTACAATAGTGGGTTTGAAGTAAAAGAAAATAATTGTCGCTTAGTAAGTTGTTAGAAAATTTTAGAAATTCACACCACTGATCTTGTCATTAGAAAAATAAAAAGAACTCACAACCGTTTTCTTAATGTCTACTTTTGATGTTGATGATATTTACTATTTAAATATGTTTTTTTTACGGTAAATATGTGATGTTCTCTTTATAAAAAAATTTGTATTTTTTTATTATGGGTCCATTTCTATAATTTGTTCTGGACCTCCAAAATGTCGGAACCGGCCTTGGTCATGAATCGTGATGTCGACGAGTGGATTAATGCTTGGATTGCAGAAGGTTTGAGAATCGCGGAACATGATGTGATTGCTTAACTTGGAGGTATGTGAGTTGACCGATCAAAATGGGAAGTGGAATCGGAGTATTATGCAAGAGGGGTTAACCGTAATTTTAATGAATAAAATTGCTGATATTTTGCCTCCTTCTGGTGATAATAGTAAGGATATTCAAACTGATACTTGAACTGATCCACAAAGGTTTTCTGTTGCAAATATGTATAAGCCATTGTGTGCTTTTGAAGATGAAGAGAATAATGCTCAATGGAAGAATGTATGGTCTCTATATGTTACAGAGAGAATTACGCATTTGTTTTTCATGATAGGTTATTGTAGAGAACAAATGCAATTAAGGCTAGAATGGGACTTGCACATGGGATGTGTGGCTATTGTAGTGAGTATGAGGAAACTTGTTTATATGCATTGAGGGATTGTGAATTAGCCAATGCAGTTTGGAGATGATGGTAGTGCCACCAACATGTCGTGCAATTTTTTTTTGGAGGGGATCTGTATCATTGGTTTTCTTATTAATATGAATATGGATGTAGCTTGGATTAATGACATTAAATGGGAAGAATTTTGGGCGACATGTTATCATTTGGGGACTTTTTTGACGGAATAAAGAAATGTATGACGATCAATTTATTAGATTTGTGCGGCCAGTTCAGTTTATATTGTAATGTTGTCAAAAGATTCAAAGAGCGTATTAAAGGAAAAAGTTTATAACATTTATTTAAAATGTGTTCAATACAATGAGGTATTTCAAACATAATCTGAAAATTAGCTAGAGATGTGGCCGCTTTAGGTAAAGCGTGAGCAACGTCATTCACTTATCTCTTAATACACTTAATACTAAAGTGCTCATAATAAGTGGAAAATAAAGATCTATAATGACGAATAATATCACCAAATTTTGTAGCATCATACTTGTAAGAGAAAAATTGTCAATAATTAGTTTTGAATCTAATTCAAAATCAATTGGTCCCAATTGTAGTTCATGGATCCAATTAAGTGCCGACTGTAATCCAAGAGCCTCTCCCACATGAACTGCATATATAGGCGACCACCGCTCTGTTTTGGCGAAGACAAAATGCCCATTTTCATCTCTATTGCACATGCCAATTCCAACTTTGTTGCTGCTAGAATTGAAAGATGCATCAATGTTGCACTTAAACCTTCCTACAGATGGCTTCTTCCACATACTAACATCAAGTCTACTATGCATCTGAGCATTTTGGGTCCGCACATTTCCAGCCTTTGTAATAGCTCAATTGCGCACCGAAAAACATAGCTCTGCATTTCGGTAACATTGTCCCATAGCTTATTGTTGTGTTGTTTCCAAATACTCCAAATAATTGTAGCAAACAAGGTTGCATCCTCGTGTATTAAGAGATAAGTGCAACATAGGCATTCCAAAATGCTTTCTTGAGGTAATATTAGAGAGATAATGAACTTGGATGCACTACTACTATTTTCTCCATCTGTTGTCTTCAAGTTTATGTTACGTACTATAATTACAAACTCTTTATGTTTTGTGTCTTTGCTTTATTAGAATTGACATAGTCAAAAAATTTGTTCTGATTTACTTATCTATGATTTGATCTGTCCTCGTTGTTTATTGTTTACTTAGACTAGGTTACGATAGTTCATCCTTTGTTTGTATCTATTTCGAAGTTTTCTTTGATTTGCATAAATCATGTCTGATTACTTAATGTGAAATTCTCAGTTTTAGTAGTAGAAAACCAATTTATCAATTAACTTTTACAATAATTTTTTCCCTGATGTTATTTATTTCAATTTTGATCTTTTCATTTAGTACCTAACAGAAAACTTTGTCAATTTATACAGGGCCCTTTCAATTTATACTGGGCAAAGCAAGAAGAGAGGATGTGACTCGTGAGACATAACATTGGGTTCATGCGCCAAACACAGAAGCATGCATCTTTAATCTTTTAATATTAAAACTTGTCAGTATGTGGCAGTAAAAATGAAATTGCCAAAAGTGTTTTACATATTTCCCACAAGACATGGTATTTTGTTTCAGTTCACATTACTGCTTGTGTTTGATATTTTGGAAAGATTTATAATTTCTAATTAGTTATTGATTTTCACCCTTCATTTACGTGATTATTCTTTTCTACTTGGTAATGAAAAACAAAGTTGTCTTTCCCTTTTTAAATTGTTCTTACTATGTTAGCGTATATTGTTTCTACAGCTGTTGTTTGATATATTTCCCACATGAAAACTATGTTAGTATATATAGTTTTCACCCTTCATTGTTATGTTTTTACAGGAGTTGCTTACCTATTTTATTATTATTATTATCGGTTCATGCATTGTTGTGATAACTGATGAGCTATGAAACTCCGATACTTCAAAATTGATCAAGTATCGTGTCAGATACCGTATTTGATATTGATACGCGTCAGATACCTCCCGATACTTCCTTTTACGTATCGGGGAAGTATCGAGTGTTTATATTTTATCCATTCTTTGAAAAGAAATAAAATGGATCCAAAAGGGCTAATGATTTGGTTAATGTGCATATAAATTTTTTACTTTTGTCAAAGAAAGATGAAGAATATATGAAAGGAGCGACAAAATTATAGGACATTAGTGGAGATGCACATGACTCGCTTTTTGAATAGTATTTAAGATATATAATTTATTTGTTTTGATAATTTTAATAATGTGAATGTTTCTTTATTATCAATTTTAGTTATTTTTATTTATTCTGCATTAATATATTTAATTTTTATTGAAGTATTCTAACTGTATCGTATCTTAAATTTTAAACTTTTCTCGTATCGCCGTATCCGTGTCGTATTAAGTATCAGGGCTTCATACCTGATGAGTGATTTAACTCTGTCCTTGAACATATGAAACAACGTACTACTGAATTGATATTTGATGTAAAAAGATTCGCGAAATACAGAAGCAAAGCCTTTTACCTTCTTTCGCAAGCTTCTTATAGAAGCAAAGACTTTCTTAGTGAAAGTATCCAAATGTAGAGCCAGAGAGAGATATGAAAGTAAAATAGAATTTTTTATCACTAAAAATTTCATTTTTTTTTACACTAAAAATTTCATTTAAAACCTTAAAATTTGTAAAAATGTTAAATTTAAAAACGGTGAATCATATGACATTGATAAATACAAAAACAAATTGGCCAAATATTTGTCACCCATATATAAACCAACATTGTCCCCGTATGATAGTTCAAATCGTAAGAGTTGAGAGATTATGAGTCGGAATAAAAATATATATGAGACATAACAAATCGTATCTGCATCTATAAACATATAAAATTTACTCTACAATGGGATGCAGTGCAAATATATTATAAAAATATTACATTAATATTTTCAAAATATTCATAAATTTTCAAAAAAAAAAATTATTGTATCAACTTTATTTAACTATTAATAATTAACATACCCCAGTGCAAATATTTTAAGAGATTTTGCATATAAAATCAAAAAATATTTTATAAAAATATTCATAACTTATTTAAAATTTTATTATATCAATTTTATTTATCTATTAATAATTAAAAGATCTGGGTATTTTTCTAGTTTTACTTTTAGTGACAAACACTATCTGTCATTACAAGTCACATTTCTTTAAAACATATGTGAAAGATTGGCCATTTTATGAAAGATGTTCCCTTAAGAACAACAAAACTAAATTACATTGAAAATGAATTCCAATTCACGACATAATGAGTTCTATGTATGAACATATGAATCGGATTAATTTGAAAAAGTGTTCAAGTTCCAATCCAAATTAGTATTTCACGCATTTTGAAATTTTGTTGACAGACTTGTGCGTCACTACAAGTCAAACTTCTTGTAACTTAAAGTGAAAAACACCTGAATTGTCAAAAAATTGTTAGATATGAACATAAAAATCAAATTAGTTTGAAAAAGTGTTGTGGTGCCATTCAAAACTATGGTTACTTTTTTTTACAAATAAATAAATTACTTTTATTTAGCAGAAAAATGTAAACTTTTTATTTTCCTTTTTTTTTTTAATAATTTTTTGTTTTACTTTCTGTTGGTTTTTTGTATGTTGGCTACATTTTGCAAAAACAATTATTAGCCAAATGCTGAGCCAAATGTTGTAGCAAGTAGAACAGCATTGTGTAATCTGTTTGTTGCGCGCCAACTCGCGCTATATTTATGTACAAGATCTTCTGAAGATTCTATGAAGTTTTATGTTTGACCTAGCGTGTTGATCAAGACGCGCATATTTAATGAGCTGTAAAAAGTTATCTTGTCTTGGTATATTTCCATAAGTGATATATTTTTGGAAACAATATTCTTGCTCATGAAGAATTGTTAGCTGGACCTGACAACGTCCAAGCTATGTTTTGAAGCTCAAACCCGTGCTAGCTCAGTACTATATATATGTGAAGACAAACCCTAGTTTGGGTGGGAAACCCGTGTGTGTACTAAAGCGTGTGTTTAAGGTTTTAGGGTTTTCCCGTGTTAATTGTGAGCCTTGCTTGCGTCTTCATGATTCAAGCTAAGGACCGTGTTTGAGTTGTAATGGTGTACTGCTCCTAAGCCTTTAGGTACGGAGTAAGTTTGAGTTGGAAGAGCGTGTCTCTTGTCCAAACAAAACATAAATAAAAACGTGTGTAATTGATAACAGTGATGTATGTACTGTTGGTAGGAATTGAGACGGGGTCTCATGTCTAGGAGTTCCTAGGTAGAGCAGTCACTGGTAGGGTCTAGGTGTGAAAACAAGTAGTGAGGCTACATTGTGTTTTTCACTAGAACTATAATAGTGGAGTTCATTCCTGAATTGGTATCCCCCAGACTAGGGCAGTTGCGCCGAACTGGGTTAACAAACACACAGTGTTATTTATCATTCTGTCACGCTTATTTTACTTTGCTACGTTGCGTTTTATTATTATTGTGTGACACGTACTCGGACAAGTGCTCTAACATTATGCACAGCATGTGTCTGTCTGGTAGCCAGAATTTCTTTTCCTTAAGTTATCCTACTTAAAATAAAAAAAATAAAAAAATTATCCTCCTTAATGAATCATCTTATCTTCCTATTATATCCTCCTTTTTTTGTTGAATATATATCTTAATTTTAATCCATCAATAAATTCCTATTGTTTTTTTGCATACACTTCCTCTTTTCAAAAAATAGAAACAAAATAAAAATAATAAAAATATTATATGAATAAGTTTAGTAAAAAAATAAACAAATAAGATAAAAAGATTATATAAAATTTAACCAATAATAGACAAAATATAATTTTAAATTATCAAAATAAAAAATAAAAAGCATCAAATATTTGTTTTTTCCTTCGAAACGAAGTAGGAGGAAAGCACTGCAGCAGGATAATGGTGGAAAACTGGTCTGAACTCCCAAGTGAACTTCTGAATCTGATATCGCAACGAATCGACAACGAAATCGATCTCCTTCGCTTCCGATCAATTTGTTCCCATTGGCGTTCTTCCTCCATCTCAAATCTCAATACCGAAAATTTACCCTTCCAATTCTCAATATCCTTTGATTCCAACAACACTTCCTTCTCCAAACGCAATATTTTCCTCATAAAACCACCATTAAAACAAACCCTAATTCACCGTCCTTGGTTGATTAGATTTACCCAAAACTCATCTGGCAAAATCAAACTGTCCGAATCCTCACACCTCCCATTTGACTTACCTTCCCGCTTCTCCCTCGACTTGACCAAACTCTCCGCCCTCCGTTTTGGTACTGATTTCATCATTGACGAACCCTCCGGCTGGTGCTATAAACGCCATAAAAAGGTTGTTCCTGTTACACCTCGCATTCTCGCCATATTGCGCTTTAACGGCCATATGGTACTGTTCCGTTTCGGCGATAAGCATTGGACAGAGATTCCAAACATCATGCTATCGTCGTCCATTGGAGACATCTGCATTTTCAAAGGGTGGATTTATGCCGTTGATGAAGATAGTAGTAGGACAGTAACAGTTGCACCGGAGGACTTGAGTGTCGAATTAGTGGCTATGGCTATGGTTAAAGATGTCGATAGACGATATGGATGGATAGACTTACTGGTAGAGAGTCAAGGTGAATTGTTGTTAGTGAACATCTATAAGCCCTTTTCTTTTGTTCCTTTAACAATTGGTGTGTATAGGCTTGATGAGAAGGAGAAGGAATGGGTGAAATTGACGAGTTTAGGTGATAGGGTTTTGTTCTTGAGTGATGGATGTTCGTTTTCTACTTCTGCTTTGGATTTGTGTGTTACTAAAGGGAATTGTGTCGTCTTTATGGACGACTACATTTTAAACAAGATGATATGTGAAAGTGGCATGAGTGTTTTTGACATGGATCAAGGTCGTCTTTTTCCTTTGCATCATTATCCTGACTATTTCGACTTGTTCTGGTCAGCTCCGGATTTAATTGACATTAGCTGCATGCGTAAACCTAAAAAGAGTATGTTACTATCTTACATTGAAAGGTTTCTAATTTGTTAGATTTGATAAACTTTTAAACTACTACTTATTCAAATGACTAAATACCGAAAATGCTTATATTAGTAGTTTCTTTGTCTCTTGAATCAATATAGTCCCTTTTGCATTATATTCCAAAATGCTTTCTTGAGGTAATATTAGAGAGATAATGAACTTGGATGCACTACTCCTATTTTCTCCATATGTTGTCTTCAAGTTTATGTTACGTACTATAATTGCAAACTCTTAATGTTTTGTGTGTTTGCTTTATTAGAATTGACATAATATAGTGACATGTCAATATGTGGCAGTAAAAATGAAATTGCCAAAAGTGTTTTATATATTTCCCACAAGACATGGTATTTTGTTTCAGTTCACATTATTGCTTGTGTTTGATATTTTGAAAAGATTTGTAATTTGTAATTAGTTATTGATTTTCACCCTTCATTTAAGTGATTATTCGTTACTACTTGGTAATGAAAAACAAAGTTGTCCTTCCCTTCTTAAATTGTTCTTACTATGTTAGTATATATGGTTTCTTGCTTTTGTTCATTGTTATGTTTTTACAGCTGTTGCTTACCTATCTTATTATTATTTATCATCATCGCTTTCTTGCATTGTTGTTTTCTGAGTTACTCACATACCTCACGAAGACTTAGTTTAATTAGACATGCATATCTTATGTTTGTACATAGAAGGTATATGCTTCTCCAACAATGTAATTTGTCCAAAATATTATTGTTTTGCTACCTCTACTGAATCATCAACCTGACCAAAATATATGGGTGAGTTAATAATTACCAATCTTAAATAGTCACATAGCCATTATCTAGTTCCTTGCAAAAACATTTTGCTGTTGTGATAACTGATTAGTGATTTAACTCTGTCCTTGGACATATGAAACAACGTACTGAGTTCATTTTCCTTATTTTGATGTAAAAATATACATAAATATTTTGATAATCATTTACTTAGTACTTGCACTTGTTACTTGTTCATGACTCTTAAGTAAATCTTCCAACTATACACTATGTGTCATAAGTACAAACTGTATTCAGCATGCAAGGTTTTTGTTGTGTAAAAAAGTTGAGTTCAATTGCATATGCTGCACCAACAATGCTTTTGTTTTCATGCCTTCTTTCCATATATAATCATGAATCATCACGTAGTGACTATACTCTCTACACAATTGGGCCCCTGCCTATTGATTATATTGTCTACAGCAGTTAGTAGTCAGAGTCTGTTACACGCACTTGATTAGTTTTCCTCTCGCTAATATTTTATGTACCAGGTTCTTAGGATTTCAGTTATTTCACTTATTATGGACAAGGTGCTGAAATAATTCTTTGATATCGGTTTTATACTATTTTGTGTGTGAAGAGATAAGGCTTTATATCTTCATGTGCAAAATGAATTTGATCTTTAGTTTTGAACCAATGATGCAGTTTATTTGGTTTGTAGAGGTGTCATATATATTATATTCGAGTTGGGATATATTGTTAATTGTAAGATCAACTAATGTATAGATAGGTTACTTGCTCTGCAAGTTAACAAACTAGTTGGTTGCTAATAACTATTTTGTACCAAGTTAGTTAAATTCAGTTTCACCTGAGTTGTTAGAATCTACAATTGTATAAATAGTTATCCATATCCATTGTATTGTATCTCTTAATTAGATTCGTGAAATATAGAAGCAAAGCCTTTTACCTTCTTTCGCAAGCTTCTTATAGAAGCAAAGACTTTCTTAGTGAAAGTATCCAAATGTAGAGCCAGAGAGAGATGTGAAACTAAAATAGATGCATTATGTGGTTCGGTGTCCACATGGCGGTTCCGGGTGCAATGCCTTGTTTGTTTGAGAGTTTCCTAGCACCATTGCGGATAGGAAAAAGCGGTTGAAAGGGGATTGTTATGATTTGGCATGCAGTTGTGTGGGCTTTGTGGCAAGCGAGGAATGAAAAAATATTTGGTGACAAATTACTTGAGGTGGAGGATATTGTGGAATTGATCAAATTAAATTCTTGGAAGTGGCTTCTTTCCAAAAAGGGGAGTTCACCGTGCCTATTTTACGAATGGTGCGAAGGACCACTGGATTGTATTCTTAGATAATTCATTGGTTTGACTTTTGTTCTTAGTTTTTGGTAGGTAGAGTTCTTCATGTACTTATCCTACTTATTGGTAGAGTACCTCTTGTACTTTTTCCTCCATGTTTATAAATAAAATTCATTGCCATTCAAAAAAAGAAAGATGCATTATGCACTACAATGAGTTCCATACATAAAGTTGAGGCCTAGTTAGACATGAGAAAGTAATTAAATTTTGCTCAGTTAAATCTATCAGACATCTTTAGGTAGGGTCTGTAATGATATTGGTGCAGATAGCATAAAACATACCCAAGAGGAAAATAGAATATTCAGTCACTTGTAAGTTGTAAAGGCAACTTAGAATTAGTAAAGAAATTACTTTTTGTGTCCCCATGATTTCGCAAGCGCCACCAGAGATGACCATAATATCTCTTGAGTTTGCTACCTAAGTAGCGAACAGTTTTTTTTTTTATGACCCAACACACTTTTTCCGTCCTCCTGAATGAAAATATTATGAAAAAACACAGTTCGCACTGTAGCGTGTGAACAAAACTGCAGTTCGCTTCTTTAATTAGCGAACTCAAACTTAATTTGCACTCTAAAGTAGGGAATTATAGTTTAGTTCGCACTCTGCAGTTTGTTTTCTAGGTACCAAACTTAATTTGCACTTTAATTAGTGAATCTTATCATGATTTAACCACTGTTCAAGATCATATTTTGATTTATACTAGAGTGGTTGTGACATAATATCGACTAATTTCACACAAAATATAATTTTATAAATTGAAATCTCTTTATTTTTTAATCACTAATCAATTATTATAAATTAAAATATTGTATAATTGCATTTATGTGCATAATCTCTTAATTTGTTTCATGATTATCCAATAGTAATGACCAATCACACTTGGGGGTGAAGAAATGATTCACACTTTAAATTGCAAACGATATTTTATTTAACAAAAAGAACATGGGGGGTGGGAGAATAGTGAGAAGGACAAAAAATTTAATCTTTATAAAGTTTGCATTCTAAATAGTGAATGCAGCTGACTGTTTTGGAGTTCGCTGAACACATAGCGAATAACGAATGCTAATTATTGCCAATGCATAATTTTGATCACTAATATCTTTAATTATCTAACAGTAAAAATAATAATTTGATATTTTGAAAATACTCATCCAAATAAATCAAACTGAATCTTATATACTAATATTTACATCTATCAATGATTAAAAAAAGTACAATCAAAACATAATAAATGAATTATAAACAATATAATGTGATCAAACATGATCTTATATATAGGGATTGATGTAATATATTTTTTTTGGTATAGGAATTGATGTAGTATATGATTGTATATAGGAAATGTGAATTAAAAAAAAAAAAAATCTCAGGCGTGAATAATCTAGTTTATTTATTTATAATCCTAACTATTTAGGGTTATATTTTCTATGAACACGAAGAAAAGAAGAAGAACGTGGGTTATATAAAGCTGTTAGGTGTAACAAAAAATTATTTCATAAAAAAAATATATAATATTAAAAAGTTGTGAGATTTTTAATAAAAAAAATTATAAGATTTTATAATAAAAATGGTAAGACAAATATAATAATATTAGTTTTGAAAATATAAAATTAAACGATAAAATGTAAGACACATGCATTTAATATTAATTAATTTTCGACAATTTTGAAAAACTTCTCGAGCACATTAGAATTACAACACTATTGTCGGTTATTTAATATCTTTAACTATTCTCATAAAGTTACTTTTGATACAAAAACATATTTTTGATCATTCGAACGCATATGAGTCTATTAAAATTTAAAACAAACTCTAGACTATTTAAATAAAACTTTATTTCAGTTTTCAAGTGATAGTGAGAAAGTTCAGTTTTGATATATTGTATTCACCAACTTTTGCAAAAACTTAAAATGAAATAACATATACACAAAACTCTCAAAAATAAGAAATCAGTCAATACTCATGAAAAAAAAAGGAAAATAGAAAAAATCATAGACGAACAATTATAGCAACAATGAAATCATATTTAAAGAGGATATTAAGCATTTCACAACTATCATCAATATCGAAACATGATTAAAATATAAAAATAAGTTAAAGTAAATTTCTATTATTAGTTAATGGAAGATTAGTCTATTTCAAAAAGGATAAACCTTGAGATACTAACTTAACTTTTTCAAAATGATTGATTGCAAGGTAAAAAATAAAACATATCCTTAAAAAATCTAAAAGGTAAAAAAAACATTAATTAAAAAAAATAGTATTAGTAGAAATGTTGAGAAGGCAGAACATCGTGAGAGAGAACGGTGAAGAAAAAATTGTTATTTTTATGGTAGAAAATGTTGAGAAGTGAACGGAAAAATGTTGAGAAAGTGAAGACAAAATAACATGTTTTTTTTGTTCCATGAAAAGTGGATTTTTATTTTTTTTACCAATAAGAAGTGGAAAAAATTGAGAAATGAGAATTAGTATTATTGGTAGTTGAGAGTAATTAATGCTATAGTTTATGAGGGAAAAAGTAGGGTTAAGTTATTGCTAACCTGAAAATATTTATAAACAAGAGATGAGAGTAAATGAGAATCACATGAACACATCAGGAGGAGCAATATCACCCACGACTGTGACGGTAGGTTGGTCTGAACTCCCAAAAGATCTTATACGTCTCATATCTGAACGACTCGACAATGAATTCGAACTCATCCGTTTCCGATCAGTTTGTTCCAATTGGCGCTCTTTCTCCTTCTCAAATCTCAATTTCAACAATTTATCCTTCAACTTCCCACTCATATTATATTCCGACTACTATTCCGACAACACCAACATTTCATTCCGTTCCTTACCCAAACGCAATATCTTTCTCATAAAACCACTACAACAACAACAACACCAACAAACCCGAATTCGTCGTTCTGGTTTGATTAGAATTATACAAAACTCATCTGGAAAACCCAAACGATCCACATTCTTCCCATTTGACTTACCTTGCCCTTACTCGATCAACTTGACCAAATTCTCCGTCCACCATTTGGGTGATGATTTCATCATTGACGATTCCTTACGCAGTAGTAGTGCATACCTTTATCCTAAAAAGGTTGTTGTTGTTGCACTTGCACCTCTCATTTTCGCCATATTGCTTAATAGCAACAATATGGTACTGTTGCGTTGTGGCGATGAGCGTTGGACAAAGATTCCCTACAAACCACGGTCCATTGGAGACATCTGCCTTTTCAAAGGGCAGATTTACGCTGTTGAAAAACTTAGTGGTAAGACTGTTACAGTTGTACTGGAGGACTTGAGTGTTCAGTTAGTGGCTAAAGATGTGCATGGAGGAGGGGGGATATTAAAATTCTTGGTAAAGAGTGAAGGTGAATTGTTGTTAGTGGACACCTCTGGGTTTGTTTCTTTCACAATTGATGTGTTTAGGCTTGATGAGAAGAAGAAGGAATGGGTGAAATTGACGAGTTTAGGGGATAGGGTTTTGTTCTTGGGAAAAGGATGTTCGTTTTCTACTTCTGCTTTGGATCTGTGTGTTACTAAAGGGAATTGTGTCATCTTTATGGACAACTACATTTTTGGTACCCTATGCAACAGTCGCATGTGTGTTTTTGACATGGATAAAGGTCAGATCCAGATTGGATTGACATTAACTGCATGCGTAAAACAATTGAAAAGAGTATGTTATCTTGCATTGAAAGATTTCTAATTTGATAGTGATGTTGCATTATTGCGCTTAGTTTCCGTTGTTAGATTTGATAAACTACTTATAGATATGAGTAAATACCAAGAATGCTTATATTAGTTGCTTTGTCTCTTGAATCAATTTAGTCCTTGCATTAGAAGTATTCCGAAATCCTTTCTTGAGGTAATCTAAGAGAGATAATGAACTTGGATGCACTATTCCATTCATTTGTAAAATCAAACCTTATGATGTCATTTAAGAGAGAGGATTTTTGGAACAAAATCAACCCTCTCCCAATGTTTGGAATCCTATTTTTTCCATCTGCTGTCTTCAAGTGCATGTTACATAACTATGATTGCAACTCTTTCTTTCTTGTGTGTTTGCTTTATTAGAATTGACATAGTGAAAAATGTTGTTCTGGTTTACTGATCTATGGTTTGATCTGTCCTCATTGTTTCTTGTTTATTTAGCTAGCTCATCCTTCATTTGTATCTATATCGATGTTTTTTTTGTTGTGCATTATTTTCATGTGTAATTCTCAGTTTTAGTGGTATAAAACCAATTTATCTATTTACTTTAAAAAATTTCCTTGATGTTATTTATTTCAATTTGGATCTTTTCATTTAGTTCCTAACAAAAAACCTTGTCGCTTTATACAGGGGCCTCGTCACCTTATACCGGGGCAAAACAAAAAATAAAGAGGATGTGACTCGTGAGACAAAATATTGGGTTCATGCGCCAAACGTGGAGAGATGCATCTTTAGTCTTTTTAAAACATGTCATATTATGGCAGTAAAAATGAAATTGGCAAAAGTGGTCTATATATTTCTCACAAGACACGGTATTTTATTTCAGTTAGTAGTACTGCTCGTGCTTGATATTTTGAAAAGATTTATAATTTATAATCAGTTATTGATTCTCACCCTTCATTTATGTGATTATTCTTCTCTACATGGCAATGAAAAACAAACCTGTCTGTCTTTCCCTTTTTGAATTGTTCTTACTAGGTTAGTATATATGGTTTCATGCTTTTGTTCATTGTTAAGTTATTGCAGTTGTTGCTTACATATCTTATTATTATCATCGTTTCATGCATTGCTATTTTGATAATTCAAAATTTAACCAAATGAATGAAAAGCTAAAATCAATTTATACATAAAAATGTACTTTATTATACAACAAGTAGGCTAATTTATGAGTTACTCACATACCTCATGAAGACTAAGTTTAATTAGATAAGCATAACTTATGTTTGTACTAAGAAGGTATATGCTTCTCTTCTCTAATCATGTAATTTGTCCAAAAAAAATTTTTTTTGCAGAAACATCAATCTGACCAAAATATATTACTAATCTTAGATAATACATAACCATTATGTGGTTTCTTGGACAAACATTTTGCTATTTGGATAACTGATGAGTAATTTAACTCTGTCCTTGAGCATATGAAATGAAACAACGTGCTGCGTTGATTTCCCTATTCTGATGTAAAAAAATACATAAATATTTAGTTAATCGTTTATTTAGTACTTGAACCATTTGTTACTCGTTCATCACTTTGAATTGCATATGCAGCACCAACAATGCTTTTGTTTTCATGCCTTTTTTCCATATATAATCATTACGTAGTGACTATACTCTCTACACAACCTGGCCTTCTGTCTATTGATTATATTGTCTACGCTACAGCAGTTAGTAGTTACGGTCTGTTACACGCACTTGATTAGTTTTCCTCCTGTTAATCTTTTTAAGTACTAGGTTCGTAGAATTTCAGTTATTTCACTCATTATGGACAAGGTGCTGAAATAATTCTTTTATATGGGTTTTGTACTATTTTGTGTGTGAAGAGATAGGGTTTTATATCTTCATGTGCAAAATGAATTTGATCTTCAGTTTTGAACCAATGTTGCAGTTTATTTGGTTTATAGAGGTGTCATATATTAGATTCAAGTTGGGATATATTGTTTATTGTAAGATCAACAATGTATAGATAGGTTACTTGCTCTACAAGTTAGTTAAATTCAATTTCGCCCAATAACTAAATTTTGCTCACTTCAATCTCATTTTGTATGTAGCCTGAACATGTAAAATCTATCACACATCTTTAGGTAGAGCTGAAATGATATTGGTGCAAATACTATAAAACAGACCCAGGAGGAAAATAGAATTATCAGTCACTAGTAAGTTGTAAAGGCAACATGTGTCTGCTATCATTTCCAATTTCTGCATGTTTAGTTGATCTACTGCCCTTTGACATTTATAATACTTCTTCCGTCTTAAAATATTCGTCGCACACACATACTAATGCATATCTTTATTCATTAATATATTTAATTATCTATTATGAAAAATTATACAAAAATACTTATTACTAAAATCTATTTGTTTTTTAGTTTATGTGTATTTCATCATGAGTCAATCTTATAAATGGGAAGCATGTAACACTTATCAGGTCAATAATTTTTGTTAAGTTTTACACTTTATGTGTTTCTGAGCTTTGTTCATCTTTGATTCTGGATTTAACCACCTATCGATCTTATCATGAAACCACGTTTCTTGTGGCGATCTTCATTTAGTTAATCACTATTCTTTGATTAGAATTGTGATTACCTTCATTTCTCTCTATTTCCATCAATTCTCTTTTATTTTTATATAATTACCAATTTTCACTCATCATTGGAGGTGAGGAAGGGTGTTGTGGCGTTGAGGTGTTTTGGATTTGATGCTGCCTAGGTTCTTATTCTACTGTTGCCCTTCAACTTCTGACTAAAGGATCTATTTTTTAGATCCTAATAGGCAGAGTAATTTTGAGTTCGGGTGTCAGTGTCTAATAGCACTTTTTGGGTCGGGTTGATGACTCTTTGGTGGTTTGGAAGCTGAGAAGTGTCTTCTAAGAATGGGATTAAAAGTGTAATTTTTGAAGTAATGTTGTTTTTGGTATTTTCACTGATGTTCCGCTTATATATGACATCTTTGTTTTATTCTTTTTATACCGGCGTCGGGTTATTCTCGTGCTGAGACATAGTTGTATTAATAATATGGCTAAATTGCAGTTCTGCACCCCAAGTTTCCCAAATGTGCATTTTAACCCCCCAAGTTCAAAACGTGCGATTTTAACCCTCCACATTTTCTAATTGTGCAATTTTGAACACTTAAGTTTCAAATGAGCGAATCTAACCCCCCCAAGTTTGTCCCTTTTTACAAATTTCACGACCATTGACTGTTTAGACCAAAAGTTTTCTTACATAGAATTCTTTTTACAATATAAAAATTTAGAATTAATAAACAATAATAAAAATTTGTGCAATTGTATCATACCTAAGACATATGGTCATTCATTCATAATGCAAAATATTTCAAATTCAAAATATTCATACATAATATATAAGAATACATGCCTAACAATAAATTGTTGACATACATCAAATGGTATCTATGTTCTTGCCGAATCACAATACACTCCAAACCAAACATTATAAAATAGATAAACACATAAACATATAACTAACATTATAAAGATTTTTTTTTTGCAAAAAATAATAATATTAAGACCTTTTAAATATTTGTTAAAAAACAATTTATTCAAAATAGGTAAGAGTTATGAAATTGCACAATTAGAAAACGTGAAAGGTTAGGGTCTGTTTGGTTCAACCGAGGGGGAGGGGAGGGGAGAAATTTGTATAGAGGTGAACTGGGAGAAAATATAATTTATTATGTTAACAAAATTACCTACATTTTTATATGAAAATCCTAAATTATCCTTGTTAGAATATTAAAAATTTAGGTTTTATTTTTTTGACAACAAAAAAAATTTAGGTTTTCTGTTCATTAGATTTTTTTTTTTGTTATATATATCCTTTAGATGTTTTGACGTAATATATCTATTATAATTTAATACTTATTTTGAGTTTATAAAGTTAAGAATAAAAAAGTAAATTAATAACTCTGTCCCCTCGTTAAAGAGTTGATCCAAACATAAAAATTTACAATATTTTCTCCCCTTCTCTCCAAAAACCCCGAACCAACCAAAACCTTAAAATCGCACGTTTAAATCTTAAAGAGTTAAAATCACACATTTCGACAACTTTAAGGCCAAAACTGCAATTTATTTATCCTAATAATATTATGCCGTTCACAAAAAACAAAGTGTAGGTCTCACCTTTGCTCTGGTTGGTCAGTGGTCACGCATTGTTTCATTATTTGTCTTCTTCCGGTTATTCCCTTTGTCTCTGCCGACTTTGATTGCTCTTCACATCCACAAGGTGTTGTTTACTTCCTTAATTTTTATTTTGTTTTATAAATTTTTTAATTATTCATCTACTTAAAAGTTGATCTTTTTCTTTCTCAGTTGCTTGATCTAATTATGGGTTTGAATCAGATGAAAACCATTTTAACGCACTTTTTGATGATATTTAGGTTCTATGACATTCTTTGTTTGATTGTACAATTACTAAAACTATTCTTAGGTTCACATGCATTCCACTTTTCCAATCTCGCTAAACTTGAACAAATTCTCCTTCCTTCATTTTGGAACTGATTTCAGACAAAGACCCAATGATGTATAGATACATGTACCCTAAAAAGGTTGTTGCTGTTACACCTCACATTCTCGGCATATTGATATCTATGATGAGTTTCTTTATTTTGATGATGAATGTTTTGAGAATGATTTTAAACTTGATGTGTATAGGCTTGATGAGAAGGAAAAGGAATGGGTGGAATTGACTAGTTTGGGGGATAGGATTTTATTCTTGGGTGATGGATATTTGTTTTCTGCTTCTGCTTCGGATTTGTTTGTTGCCAAAGGGAATTGTATCATCTTTATAAGTGATGTCATAGACTACGAGGAATCCATATGTGACAATGCCATGTGTGTTTTTCACTTGGATCAAGGTCAGCTTTCGCCGTTGAGTGATTATCCTGACTATCTCAACTTGTTCTGGCCACCTCCAGAGTGGATTGTTGGTGGATTGTCATCAGCTAAAAATAGTATGTTATTTTGCATTGAAAGATTTCTAATGTGATTGCATTATTGTGCTTAGTTTCCGTTGTTAGATTTGATTTGATAAACTTTTCATCTAGTAAATACCAATAATGCTTATATTAATTGCTTTGTTTCTTGAATCAATTTAGTCCCTTGCATTAGAGGTATTCCAAAATGCTTTCTTGCGGTCATCTTAGAGAGATAATGAACTTGGATCCACTACTCCATTTATTTGTTTACCAATCCTTATGATTATATTAAAGAGAGATGATTTTTCAAACAAAATCAACCCTCTCCCAATGTTTGGAATCCTATTTTCTCCATCTGTTGTCTTCAAGCGCATGTTACGTGACAATGATTGCAAACACTTCTTTTCCTGTTTGCGTTATTTGAACTGACATTATGAAAAATGTTACGATTTCCTTATCTACGACTAGTCTTTCCTTGTTGTTACTTATTTATTTAGATTTGGTTATGGTAGCTCATGCTTCATTTGTATCTATTTTTGAAGTTTTCTTAATGTGTAATTCTGAGTTTTAGAGGTAGAAATGCAACTTATCAATTTACCTTTATACAGTTTTACCTTACATCATTTGTTACAATTTAGATCTTTTCATTTAGTTCATAATAGAAAGCCTTGTCACTTTATACAGGGGCGAAGCAAAGAAAGAGAATGTGAGACACAACATTGGATTAATGTGCAAATCATGGCGGTATGCAACTTTAATCTTTTATTAGTATATCTTGTCAATATAATATGGCAGTGAAATTCCCATAAGACATACTCCCTCCGTCCCATTATATAAGCCCCTCTGACCAAAATCACGCTTATTAAGAAATGTTGGTAGTGTAATTATTATGTCTAGTTTGTGTGTAAATTTTACTAAATTGTCCTTTGTTTGTATATGTATTTAATTTGACTTTTCACATTTCAATGCAAGTTAGCATAATAATTAGGGGTATGTGTAGGGAAAAACGTAATGATTGCACATAGTAATTTGTAAAGGGGCTTATATTTTGGGACTAGACTTTTTTTGAAAGGGTGCTTATATAATAGGACGGAGGGAGTAGTATTTTGTTATAGTTCCTAGTGCTTTCTTTTCTTCTTTTTCTGGTAAATAGCGTGTTCCGGACTTCGTTGATACAATAAAGGAAGGAACTACTAACAAATAGGAGTTGGAATAGGCTAGGCTGAGCTAGGCCATAGGCCCCTGTAGGTCGGCCTGGCCTATTCCCACCCCTACTAACAAATAGAGGAAGAAAAAGAAATGAGGAGAGAAGAAGAATCTGGTATGAGGAGAGAAAAAGAAAGAATTTTTGTTGATAAGAAGAGAAGAAGGAATTGGAAAATTAGGGATTGGAATTTGGGGGCAAATCTAATTCTAATTCTAATTATAATTCCAGTTTTACAATCACTCTTTTCCCTTATATATAAACTAAAATCACTCTTTTGTTTTCCTCACTTTTTTCACAGTATTATTCAAAGAGTTCCAGCTCAGTTAAGAGAAAAAAGAAAGTAATGTTTACAAATACAAACCGGAACATGTATAAATTTTCCGATTTACAAATTTCAACCGGAATACACTTTTAAAGAGTTTCGGTTTGCAATGTCTACCGAACCAATTATTTTATATTTTTCAGAATGCAAAATATGAGAAACAAACATTAGCATTAGTATAATAGCTAGCAAAACGGGCTACCTTGCTCGTGACGGGCTTGGCCTTTGTCGGGCTTGGGCTAAGACTCGGATGATAAACGGGCTTACATTTATCTATCCAAGCCCGACCCTTCACGTGCCATGTTTTCTTTTAGGTCATCTTTTTTTTTTGATAGGTTCTTTTAGGTCATCTTTACTCCTTCACTCGATGGTTACTAAAGAAACAAAGAAGAAAAGATCAGGAGCAGCAGCCATGGCTGCGGCCGTCGACTGGTCTAAACTCCCACAAGACCTTCTAAATCTCATATCACAACGACTCGACAATGACATCGATCTCATTCGCTTCCGATCAATTTGCTCCAATTGGCGCTCTTCTTCTTCCATCCCAAATAACCATGTCAACATTTTATCCTTGAAGTTCCTGAAACGTGCTTCTTCAGCATATTCCATGTATATGAACACCAACATTAAATCCTACCGCCTCTCCAAAAGTAGCCTCCTCCTCTCCAAACGTAGCCTCTTCCTTATCAAACCACCACAACAAGACCAAACCATAGTTAACCGCCCTTGGTTGATTAGAGTTACCCAAAACTCATCTGGCAAAAAGAAACTATCCCGTACCTCACTCGTTCCACTTCACATGCATTCCACTTTTCTAATCTCGCTCAACTTGAACAAATTCTCCTTCCTTCATTTTGGAACTGATTTCATCGTTGATGTCAACAAAGGACAATTGGCCTGTAGATCCATGTACCCTAGAAAGGTTGTTGTTGTTACACCTCACATTCTCGGCGTATTGCTCTATAACGATCGTTTGGTACTATATCATTGCGGCGATGAGCGTTGGATCGACATTTTATCGTCGATCGAAGCAATATGTGTTTTCAAAGGGCGGATTTATGCCGTTGAACAAGGTAGTAATAAGACATTTACAATTCGACCCGACGATTTGAGGGTTCAATTAGTGGCTAAAAATGTGGATGGAGGAGGGAGATACATGAAATTCCTCGTAGAGAGTGAAGGTGAATTGTTGCTAGTTGACGTTGATATCGATGATGAGTTTCTTTATTTTGATGATAACTGCTTTGAGAATGGTTTAAAACTTGATGTGTATAAGCTTGATGAGAAGGAAAAGGAATGGGTGAAATTGAACAGTTTGGGGGATAGGGTTTTATTCTTGGGTGATGGATATTTGTTTTCAGCTTCTGCTTCGGATTTGTCAGTTGCCAAAGGGAATTGTATCATCTTTATTAGTGATGTCATAGACAAGCAGGAGTCCATATGTGACAATGCCATGTGTGTTTTTCACTTGGATCAAGGTCAGCTTTCGCGGTTGAGTGATTATCCAGACTATCTCAACTTGTTCTGGCCACCTCCAGAGTGGATTGTCAACAGCTAAAAAGAGTATGTTATCTTGCATTGAAAGATTTTTAATGTGATGGTGATATTGCGTTATTGTGCTTAATTTCTGTTGTTAGATTTGATTTGATAAACTTTACAACTAATAAATACCAATAATGTTTATATTAATTTCTGTCTTTTAGTCCCTTGTATTAGAGGTATTCCAAAATGCTTTATTGGGTCATCTTAGAGATAATGAACTTGGTTCCTTTTTACCTGACATTATTTGTTACAATTTGGATCTTGTCATTTAGTTCATAACAGAAAGCTTTGTCACTTTATACAGGGGTGAAGCAAAGGAATGGAATGTGAGATACAACTTTGGATTAATGTGCAAATCATGGCAGTATGCATGTTTCATCTTTTATTAGTATATCTTGTCAGTGAAATTCTCATAAGACTTAGTGTTTTGTTTAGTTGGTAGTTCTGCTTTTGTTTCGGTGAATAGTTCTCCATACTGCTCATGTTTGATATTTTTAAAAGAGTTATAATTTCTAATTGGTTATGATTCTGACCCCTTATGTTATTTATGTGGTTTCTGTCAATGAATCTTATAATATTTTCTGCACTACTTGGTAATGAAAAACAAAGCTGTTTGATATTTAATTTTAATTTGTTTTTACTATGATAGTAAATATGGTTTGGTTTCTGACTTTTGTTTATAGTTATGCTATTACAATTGTTGCTTACTTATCTTATTATATCGTTGTTTCATATCTTAGTTAGAACTTAGAAGCTACTTATTTTACTGAATGGGTCCATGCAGAGAATTTATACCATAAATTTACTTTATTATACAAGTAGGCTTGCGTCAAAAAATAAAATACAAGTAGGCTAATTTTTTAATTACAAGTAGGGATCTTACATAACGAAGATGTAGTAGCTTGTGCGTTGTGCGGGGGGTAGCGGAAAGCTCGCGCCATTTATTTTTGCATTGAAATTTCACTTTGGTGGTTTGGTATGAAATATGTCGGTGGCTAGGAGTTGTGATAGTGCTCCCTCCGGAGATGATGGTATCTTAGTCTCTTAGCTGGAAGCGGGAGGAATAAAAGGGCGAGGGTAGGCCATTGTATTGTTTGGTTGGCGTTTGTTTGGGTGATGTGGAAGATTGGAACGATCGGATTTTTAATAACACCGAAGGGGTTGTGGAGGTGGTAGTCGAATTGATTAAGCGGATCTCTTGGCAATGGTTCTTGCACAAGTCGGCGAAGGGGCCGTGTTTGTTGTATGAATGAGTTTGGAACCCGGGAGATTGTATGCTCCGATGATATCTGTCATGTTTTGTGTTGTAGCAGATGTGTGTTTGCTGCTGTGCTGGTTGCTATTGCCCGTGTCCTCGTCTCTGCCTCCTGTCGCGGTCATGTGCTGTTGCTTGGTGTCTGGTTGTATGGCGTTGGGTTTGTTGCGTCTGTGTGCGTGATATTACCACTCTGCTGTTTTGTTATTTTGGGAGGTTGAATCTGTGTTGTGAGTCTGGCTTGTTGCTTTTTCTCTGTTCTCTTTATATAGGTGTATGTTGTACTACTTACTTGTACCCATCTTTACCTATTAATAACATTATTTGCAGTTAAAAAAAAAAAATCTGTCCACCTCCTTTCGGTGACTATGGTTACAATTTTAAAGAACAAACAAGAAAAAGAAAAGAGTGAGGAAGTAGAGATTGAAAATATGCAATTGGGAAAGTTGTTGCAGCAGTGTTTACACTTGGTTTTTCTAATAAATTTGATTGCAAAGAGATACGGTGACAAAGATGAGTTAGATTAATTTTTGGCATGGCATGAGTTGTGTTCTAATCGTAGTCCCTGATATTGCTCTAATTGTTAATATTTATTCTCATATACAGGTGAGTTTAATTTCATTTAGCTCAAACAAATTATAGTACTCCTTTCGTTTCTCTTTTTTAATTTTGGAAACTCTTTTAAAGAGGTCCATGACCTAAAGGGTGATTGTCCAATGTGGGTTGTGATTTGCAATATTTCTGACCATTTCTCTCTGGTACTCCCTCCATCCATCTATTGTGTGTTTTAATTTTGATATATAAATTATTTTTTGCTTTTGAATTGTGGACTTGTGGTACCCAATTTTCAGCAGTTTTTTTTTTTGAAAAATGCAAAATAAATAAAGGGTATAATTGAAATGTAAAATGTCATGCCAAAATCTGGATCCCCTTTATAAATTAGTAGAGATATAGCGGCACAGGGTGGACGGTCTATCTGTCCCAAACGAACGAGCAGGCCGAGAAGGCTACTTCCCTTAAAGGGTGAGTTTAATTTCATTTAGCTCAAACAAATTATAGTACTCCCTCTGTTTCTTTTAATCTGTCGTTTTAAAACTTTTTACAAGAAGAAGAATGCATGTTTAGGTTTGCAGATTTTCATTCATCCATAGTCTCTCGCTCAAACGTATGTATGCATGCATGCGTTTTCATTCATTCTTATTCTTTCGTTTTCAAATATAGTTGTAGTTGATTCATTCATTCATAATCTCTTATCTTTCCTTACAATCAATCTTTTCTGTCACTGATTTTTGCACTTAAATTCTGTTTCCCTCTTTTAACCATTTTTTTCTTTCATCTAATCTTACAGCATTGGAAAGAAATACTATGGATAATATCTACTTTCATTCACGACGACCTCACTCGTTGCATGACTCGATACATGTAGCGTTTCCCATGACTATACCCGAAGATTTTTTTGCCGACGTCCCTTCCATGAATTCCAGGGCAAGTTTTTTCTTAACTAAGTTTATTATGCTCTTCATTCACTAAGTTTTTGTTTATTTCTCTATAATTATATTTTACTTCTTTAATATTGATCCCTTATTAATCTCTAATCTTGTAGCTGGGGTCCTTGGAATATGAGGTGGAACTTTTCAAATCTCTAATTGAATGTAGGATACAGCGTTTGAAAGAGATGGACCAATCTGATGTTGAATGGCGTGTAAGTTTTCTCGAAATGTTAACAAAGTTTATTGTGTTTTTAGCAATGCTTCTGCTGCTTCAAATATTTTAGGTTTCTTTGTCCATGTTTTAGCTCTTTAATATTGAAATCTCTAAACCTGCAGGGTAGAATACTTGAATCGGTGCAGACCTTTCAAGCTTCCCTGGAAGATGCTAAAGTTAAACTCGAGCTTGAGAAGGAAAGGCTGGCTAAAGAAGCTCGAAAACAGACAACTAAAGTTCCTAAGCAGCATCAGAAGAAACTAAAGCAGGTAGCTAAATCTGGATCTGGAAAACCAAAAACTAAGGTTCCAAAGCAGAAGAAACTAAGGCAGAGGAAAGTGTTGGAGACTTAAAAAGAACAACGTCCAAAATGCAATCAATCAGTTGATGAGTACCATGTGTATATTTCTTGCATTAGCAACTGTATTTTGTAATCTGACTACATGTAATTTTTACCTCAACTGTTATGTGTATGGATCTTCGTGTATTTGTGTCTTGTTCTTCTTAGTATATCCTATAATTAACGCAATCCGTCGTATTTTGGTCTGGAATCATTATCAATGAAGTATCTGTGTTGTGCAATCTATTTCTGTTGAGTGCCGTCAGATGAATTGTAAAATTATGGGAAATGTGTGAGATTGTTGGCTCTTGATAATGGAACTACTCTTATATGCATTGTTACTTGTGATTGTGAGACTGCCGAACTTTTTACTTATGTTTTATATGGACTTATTTGAGCTCATGTACTCATCACTCATGAGACTAGGTAGCTCTGGTTGGGTTGCAACTTGAGTATGTTTGATGCTAAGATCGGTGTCGGTGTCCTTCGGATTAGTTGGTCATAGAACTAGATACCAAACACGGCCTAAGTTGCTCAGCTCTTGTGCTTTTATTTATGATGATATTTTCCCCCTGGAATTGTGAAGGTTCATGAAGGAAACGCTGTGTTCCGCCAGAGTATGGTGATGATGTTGCATGTATTTCCACCGGTGGAATTGTTTCATTGTTGGAAGAGATTGTTGAAGGTATCATTGATTTTGTATGTTCATTTTCTTGTCTTGTTTTACATTTTCTTCATTAACATTTCAGTTAAAAGCTCACAGCTTTTCATACGTTTGTTCAGTCAATGCTGTAAGCCTAATTGTGATTTATAAATTTGCTATATAGATTCACAGCCTCTTCAGTGGAAGATTTGCCAAACCTTCATAGTAGTGTAAGCAAAGTCCTCTATGTTCAATTTGGAATCTCATGTCTTGTTTGAAAATGATTAGTTTTGGAAGTTATTGATTTACTCTGATTTACATTTTAATGATCACCAAAGGTTGTTTAATATTCAGATGGTCATGTGTGAGAGTTTTTGAGCTCTTCGATCTTTTGGAATTGAATAACTGCCAGATTCAAGTGAAACTAGCTTGTTCCATCTTCTCAGATTCAGTGTCTTCATTTGAAAAGGGTGGAAGCCAGGAAACTAGCTTATATATTGTTTATTTAAAACAGAACAAATTGAACTGATTTAAACCGCGTAAAATTGAATCTGATTGGATCGAATGTTTTTTTAACTCATCTCAAAACTAAATCAAACTGCATTCTCATTTTTCTTTGGATCGGATGACTTTTTGTCACATAACCGATCCAAACCCAACCACGCTCATTAATCTACTTTTTTAAATATTGAAGGTAAGGTCTAAATAAATCATTTTCTTTTAAATCAATTGGTCGAAACAAACAACTATTTGTGGAGTCTATTTTCTTTTTTCAATTAAAAAGATCAAAATGTTGTACAAGTTCATGTGGCAATACCCGCTCAAAATAAAACTAAAAAATAAGTTAAGGTAAATTAAGTTTATATATATTGTCAAATGTCAATTATTATAGGGATATCTGAATGAGAAATTCAGAATGTGATTGATTCTCTTTTAATTAAGAATTGAGATTGGATCATCATTTTAGATATGTAGAAACTTTAAATCCATGAACTAGATGTTCTGCTCTTTAAGGTGCCTCAAATTCAGCAAAAATTAGTCATTACGTTCGATGGTGGATACCCCCAATCTCGGGAAAAAAAATGAGAGTATACTAAAGGCAAAACCTGTTCCCGCCAAATGTAAACCCTTTATTTTCCCGCCAAAAATTGTAACAAAAGTAGAAGAAATTTTTAGGTCAAAGAAGAAAAAAGAGAATTGGCGGGACGAAGCATCATCCATGGCGCCGGTGGTGGCAGACTGGTCTGAACTCCCGAAAGAGCTTTTGAATCTGATATCGGAACGGCTCGACCATGAATTCGATCTCATTCGCTTCCGATCAGTTTGTTCCAATTGGCGCTCTTCTTCTTCTTCTTCTTCCTCTTCCATCCCAAATCACCATAACAACATTTTATCCTTCAACTTCCCACTCCTCAAACCTTATCTTTCTACAACAGATTCCATCTTTCTCTCCAAACGATCCATATTCCTCATCAAACCACAACAACAAAATGAAACCCCAGTTTCTCCATGGTTGATTAGAGTTATCCAAAACTCATCTGGGAAAAAAAAACTATTCCAATCCTCACTCGTTCCATTTCAGTTACCTTCCACTTTCTCGCTCGACTTGACCAAATTCTCCGTCCTCCATTTCGGTACTGATTTCGTCGTTGATGAGCCCTTGGTCCAACGTTATGGCGTCCCGCACCCTAAAAAGGTCGTTTATGTTTCACCTCTTATTCTGGCCATATTGTCCTATAACGACGATATTGATATGGTTCTGTTTCGTTGTGGCGATGAGTATTGGACAGATATTCCCGACATTTCTGACACGTACAACATCCGAGACATCTGCATTTTCAAAAGGCGGATTTACGCCGTTGAATTAAGTTGTAAGACTTTTACGGTTGAACTGGAGGACTTGAGTGTCCGGTTAGTGGCTAAAAAAACGCCAGAATTAGATCGCTTGAAGTTCTTAGTGGAGAGTGACGGTGAATTGTTGTTAGTGAATATAAGTGAGATGTTAGATTGTGATGATGATCTCACCTTTAAGGATGCTTTATGGGTTGATGTGTTCAAACTTGATGAGAAGAAGAAGAAATGGGTGACATTGACGAGTTTGGGTGATAGGGTTTTGTTCTTGGGTGATGGTTGTTCATTTTCTGCTTCTGCTTCAGATTTGTCTGTTGCCGAAGGAAATTGTATCATCTTTATGGATGATGTCTTCAACGACGGCAGGATATGTGATAGTGGCATGTGTGTTTATCACTTGGATCCAGGCCAGCTTTCACCTTTGTATGATTATCCTGACTATCTCAATTTGTTTCGGCCACCTGCAAAGTTGATTAGAAAAGGAGGCATGCGGAAAACTAAAAAGAGTATGTTATCTTCCATTGAAATATTTCTAATGTGATATCGATATTGCATTGTTGTGCTTAGTTTCCGTTGTTAGATTTGATAAACTTTTCAACTAGTACTTATAGAAATGAGTGAATACCAAAAATGCTTATATTAGTTGCTTTGTCTCTCACTCTCTTGAATCAATTTAGTTCCTTACATTAGAGACATTCCAAAATGCTTTCTTGAGGTAATTTTTGAGAGACAATAAACTTGGATGCTCTACTCCATTCATTGTTTACCAAACTTATGATGTCACTTAAGAGAGATGATTTTTGGAACAAAATCAACCCTCTCCCAATGTTTTGAATCCTATCTTCTCCATATGTTGTCTTCAAGCGCATGTTATGTAACAATGGCTGCAAACTCTTCGTTTCATGGTTGCGTTATTTGAACTAACTTTGGGAAAAATGTTGTTAGGATTTACTTATCTACGACTAGATCTTTCCTCATTGTTTATTTAGATTAGGTTATGATAGCTCAACAGTTCATCCTTCATTTGTATCTATTTCAAAGTTTTTTTATTTGTGCATAAATCATGTCCGCACTACTTAGAGGTAGAAAGAAAACCAATTTATCAATTTACTTTTATAAATTTTGTCCTCACATTATTTATTACAATTTCGATCTTTTCATTTAGTTCCTAACAAAAAGCCTTGTCACTTTATACAGGGGCGAAGCAAAGAAAGAGGGCGTAAGACAAAAGATTGGGTTCATGCTCAAATCGTGGCAGTATGCAACTATAATCTTTTATTGGTATGTGTTGTCAATATGGCAGTGAAATTACCAAAAGTGTTCTTTATATTTCCCACAAGACATGGTATGTTGATTCAGTTCCAAGTACTACTCATGTATTATATTTTGAAAAGAGGTCTAAATGTCTAATTTCTAATTGGTCATTGATTCTCACTTTTTATTTATGTGATTTTTCTTTATGAATCTTATAATATTGTCTTCTCTACTAAGTAATGAAAAACAATGTTGTCTTCCTCTTTCCTTTTTTCTTTCATTTTTTCAATCATTTGAAAGGGATATCTATCATGTGCTTTTGTTTTTTAAATTGTTCTTACTATGTTACTATTGTTTTTGCTTTTGTTTATTGTTATGTTGTTACAGCTGTTGCTTACCTATCTTATTATTATCATTGTTTCATATCTTAGTTAAAATTAGAAGGTATTTCAGAATGGTTCATTCATTGTTGTTTTTGATATTTCAAAATATTACAAAATGAACAAAGAGCCAATGATGCATAAAATCACTATATACCAAAAAATATACTTTATTATACAAGTAGGCGTTTCTGAGTTAAACACATACCTCATGAAGGTTAAGTTTAATTAGATAAGCATAACATATCTTGGTACTAAAAAAATGCTTCTCCAACAATGTAATTTGTGCCATCATTTGAAAATATATTGGTGAGTTAATAATTACGAATCTTAGATAGTCATATAAGCATTATGTGACTCCTTGCAGAAACATTTTGCTATTTAGATAATTATTGATTACTGATGAGCATATGAAACAATGTGCTCAGTTGATTTCCTCTATTCTGATGTAGTATAAAATATGTAAATATTTAGTTAATCGTTTGTTTAGTAATACGTTTTGTTACCTGTTTATCACTTGTGTTAGTGAAAAAAGTGATAAAGCAGGTTTCGTCTAATTTTCCGGAAAGCCAGTTATAAGTGAGTCCTCCAACTATTCACAATTGTGTCACAAGTACAACTTTTATTCAGCAAGCAGCATGAAAGGATTTTATTATCTATAAAAAATTTAGTTGCTGAATTGCATGTGCTTCACCAACAATGCTCTTGTTTTCATCCCTTCTTGTATATGCTTGTTGACTTTGATAATAAATTAAGAATCAGGTTCTCAGAATTTCAGTTATTTCTCTTAAATCTGGACCAAATAGATTGCTGAGCTAACTATTATGAATCTTAAATATTGAGATCGGTAAATAGGTTGCTATTGGGATCAATGATGGCTGATTTAACTTGTCTCCTTGAGCATATATCTGAAAAGTTAAAGATGTTTAGAAAGAGGCTTTTAGTGGCGCTTAATGCTCCCTGCACTTGGGTTGTGGAGACAACATTGGTCTTAAATTGTGAGGTCGGGCCTGTACCACTTAAATTGGTGGTGTTTGAATTGGTAACAAAGGCAGTTGCGCGGTGTTGGTTGAGAGTACTTTATAAAGGTTTCAATTTGTCAGTGATGTAAAAATCGAAGACAATGTATGATGTCTGTTATAGGAAGACAAATTACATGGGTTAGGAGGTAATTAGATTTTTTTTTTGAAGAATCAAAAATGGAATTTATGAGAAACGATTGAGAGTCCTTGCTAGCACAATGAGTGACAGAAAGGAGGTAATTAGAATTGCTATCTGTTTTGATAACTGTGCCAGCTTTTGTCTCGTAGTATTGGAAAGAAACACTCATAATTTTGAAAGAAATTTGATTCGAATTGCAAGCAGCAAAACAAGAAAGTGAATAATTCGCCTGTTAAGGTTCGAGTTTTGGAGTTAATAGATGAATGCAGGGGGTGTGTGAGGTAAGTACTGTTTTTTTATGTGTGGCAATATATGATTGATTAAGTGAGTTGAACATTTAAGTGGTATTGCTTATGGTATGATACTATTATGATAGATGGATTCATAATTCATTGAAGTGTTTGCAATATCACCTCAAGCCATGATGTTGTTTCTATGACGCCACACACAAGTAGTCGCCACACACACCTAGTAGTCGCCAACCAAATTAAATGATTAACTTTCGGACCTTTTTTTAACTTATTCAGATTGTCAAACTGCACAAAATGCCTCCAAACCACATTATGTGGAATAAGAGCAATACCAATCCATTTAAAATGCTTCTCCACACATGTTGAACAAATTTACATGTAAAGATAATGTGTGCAATATCCTCCACTCCTGAAGCAAAACACACAACAAAGCTCAAGTGGATTTGAAATAATTCCTATATGTTGAAGCGCTGCTCATGTTGGCAATTTCTCTAATAACAATTTCCACCCAAAAACCCTCACTTTGGAAGGTAAATCATTCTTCCATAGTCTTTGTGATGCTCCTACAATATTGGGGGCAAATCCCTTCCACCACTGCCGCTTCTTGAAAAAATAATAAGTGGTGGTTACGGTTAACAGTCCCGACACTTCTGGTATCAACGACTTTTTCAAAAGGATGATATTTGGCCAATAAAGATAACAAATCAGCAGCTTTTAAAGATTTGGCTTCTGTCAAATCCTCTTCCCGAAACAGCAACCAAGACCACCGCTCTGTCTCCTACCTCCCGTTATCGGCAACGACTACACTCTTATCCACCTTTTCGTCAAAGAATAACAGAAATAGCTCCTTTAAAGATGCACTATCAATCCATTTCTCCTCCCAAAACCCAATCGAATTACCATTACCCATAACACTACCGACATTGGAAGAGAACGAAAGAGATCCCTCCGAACCTCCTACTTTTAAAACATCACGCCACCATAATGAATTTTTGTGACATGCACAAGCTTCAGATAGATACATCATCACAAAAAAATTGTAGGAGAATTACAAAGACTAAATCATTCAGAAAATTCTCACATTTCAACATTTCAAAATTATGGATGCTCCTACCAGATTCTCACATTTTCATTAAGAATTTGCTCCTGCAAAGATTCAGCATTTCAAAATAAATTAAAATTCTCACATTTTTTATTAATAAATTAAAATAAATAAATTTCAAAAAAAAGTTTTATAGAAGTAAACAACTGACACTAAATTGGGTCAAGAAAAAATTGTAAGATCAATTAGGATAGTCACTCAAAAATAAGAGTAAAGATTTATTTGATCTTTCACAAATATCAAACATATCAGACGGCTTACTTCAATCTTCAATGAACATAATATGAAAATTAGTCGTTAACAATAACTAATCTCCATCAAAATTTTGTGGGACACATAAAATGTGTGGACAAATGGATAGTATAGGTTATAATTCAACCGACATAAAATGCCGAAATATTCATAACTACTGCTCGAACCTTAGTCAACATGTATATATGTGTGTAAGGTTCAATCATTTGTACAAAATGGATGGTAAGTTATTTCAGCAAAGAACCAAGAAGAAAAGAAGCGAATCAGCAGCAGCATCCATGGCGACGGAAGCAGACTGGTCTGAACTCCCAAAAGATCTTCTAAATCTCATATCGGAACGAATCGACAACGAAATCGATTTCATTCGTTTCCGAGCAGTTTGTTCCAATTGGCGATCTTTCTCCATCCCAAATTATCATCATCATCATCACATTTTACCCTTCAAATTTCCACTCTTCAAATTCAATTTCATCACCAATAAACCCAACACTTCATCATTCTGCTACCTCTCTAAACGCACTATCTTCCTCATCAAATCACCACAACAACAAGATCAAACCCTAATTCATCATCGTCCTTGGTTTATTAGAATTACTCAAAACTCATCTGGCAAAACAAAATTATCTCAATTCTCTTTAACTAACTCTTTTGCTTTTGATTTTGATTTACCTTACGTTCTTGATTTCAATAAACTCTCTGTTTTCAATTTAGGATGTGAATTCATCGTCAAAGAAGATTTAAGATATCGCTCTGATTGCATATATCCTGAAAAGGTTTTTGTTACCAATTGTTATGGTAGAAAACCTCATTTTATCAGTATGATTAGACATCCTCCATATCTGATGCTTTTCTGTTGCGGTGATGGACATTGTAACGTTTTCCCAGATTTATCAATGTATGTTGTAGACATCTGCATTTTCAAACGGAGGTTTTACGCGGTAGATAAATCTGGACGGACAGTTATTGTTGGACCGGATGATTTGAGTGTTCGGTTAGTGGCTGAGTCTTTGGTTGGTTGTGGGGAAATGAAATACTTTGTGGAGAGTGAGGGTGAGTTGTTGTTAGTTGATGTTGATGTTGATGATAAAAATTTAAGGATTCGTGTGTTTATGTTTTATGAGAAGGAGAGGAAGTGGGTGAAGTTGAAGAATTTAGGGGATAGGGTTTTGTTCTTGGGAGATGGATGTTCGTTTTCTGCTTCTGCTTTGGAATTGTGTGTTCCGAAAGGGAATTGTGTTATCTTTATGAATAATATATTTTTCTTCTCGCATATGAAAATGGAGTATGGAATGAGTATTTTTCACTTGGATCAAGGACATGGGCTTTCCCCTTTGTCGTATTATCCCGAGTATTTCAACTTGTTTTGTCCACCTCCCGCGTGGATAGGCAAATACTTCATTCCTAATTGAGTATGTTATCTTGCATCAGAAGGTTTCTAATGTGATTGGGATATTGCATTATTGTGCTTAGTTTACTTGTTAGAATGAGTATGAGTATGTTATCTTGCATTGAAAGGTTTCTAACAAGCTTGTGATATTGTATTGTGCTTAATTTCTGTTGTTAGATTATATAATCTTTTTGATTTGTATTATAGAAATAAAATAAATTGAAATACTATCTGAATATATGTGTATAACATAACAACGGCGAATTATTATTGTTATTAAGAAGTTTTTTAACTAGATGTTACAATGTTGATGCTTCTTTATTATCTTCTTTTATTGTTACTTTTTGGTAACTCTTTATGAGGCTTTTAGACTATATGTTTGGTAACTCTAGTTATATACTCATGTGAAAAGATGCCTTGACATGTTATGTTATTTTTCTTTGATGTTGACCACTTGCATTATTATGGCGCTGTAAATTTGAAACTTAATTGATCAGTTACACTTGTGTCGCAAGTCTCAACTGAGTTTTCTCAAGTTTGATCTTGGTTGTTATTTTGATGTTGACCACTTGCATTGTTATGGTGCCGCTGAAACTCGATTGATGAATTACACTTATATCTCAACAACGTTTACTTAAAGTTGATCTTGTCTTGTCTTTTACAAGTTTCAATATATATTTAATTGTTTAGAGGCAGCAAACCTTCTGAGACCTGAAAAGAGAGATCATTCTTTCTATCAAATAACTTAAAATTGTGTGACTTGCTCAATAGCTATGGACTAAAGGCCATCTCCTTAACTCTAGTCTACTGTGCAAATAAAAAAAGGTCCATAGTAAGAAACATTAGGTTTTTTTAGTTTTTCATTGATTCTTTCCGTTTCAGATAATTTGATTTGAGACTTGAATTTAATCAATGTTTCTAACTTTAACCTATTTTTTTATTTAAGAGAGATCATTCTTGGAATATAGTTAACCCTAATGTTTGGAATCCTATTTCCTTTTTATGTTGTCTTCAAAGGTTCTATGTTTTTGACGTGCCAACATATTAGGTAATTATGACGACAAAATCTTGGTTTCTTGTTTTCTGTATTGGAATGAACAATGTCAAAAATGAAGTTCTTAATAGCTTATCTATGACATGTTCCATCCTCTTTGTTTCTTGTTTACTTAGATTAGGTTTTGGTAGTTCATCATTTTTTATTTGTAGCTATTTGGGGGTATTCTTCATTGTGCATTGATACGGAAAAAGTTTACTGAAAGAAGGTAGAGTCAATGATACAAAGAGTCATTTTAGACCCAAAAAAAGCCATTTAAATAGTTAGGCCTTCTTATGTGCTGTTCCAGTTTATTATCTTTCTTTCCTTGAAGACTTCTTCAAGTTGTTTGAGGAATTGTGGGGTTGAGGAGTCGGTTTTAGGGAGGTTGGTGTGTCTTCGGCTATTCCTAACAACACAAAAGGGTGTTTAGAGATATTCGGCAGATTAATGAGAAGAGTAATCAAAGAGAAGGCAAGAGTCCTGTGGTTTCGCTTGTATTATAAAAAGAAAAAATGGGATTATATATAAGAACAAAATTGGTGGTGTTTGAATAGGTAACCGAGGGAGTGAAAATCTTAGTGCTTTGTTGGTTGAGTAATTTATAAAGGTTCCAATTATTCAATTAGTCAGTGGTGTGAAAATCCTAAACAATGTATGAGGTCTGTTATAGGAAAACAAATGGCATGGGTAAGAAGGTTATTAGAATTGCATCTGTTTTGATATTTTCTGTTACAGTGCCAGTTTTTACCGCTGTAGTATTGGAAAGTAAGTGAATATTTTGTCGTGTTCGGAGTAAATAAATGAATGCATATGTGTATGCAATCTATGATTGATTAAGTGAGTTGAACATTAAAGTGGAATTGCTTATGGTATAATGCATGGATTTATGAATGGCCTGCAATATAGTGGAGTGGCATTCTGGTTTTTGAAAGACAAGTAAACTAGTTGTATGCATTCAGGAACAAAGTTTGTGATGGCATTGTTCTGGTTTTCTGAGAGACCATCAGATTAATGATCCAGAGTGTTTATTATTCATGCATTCAATTCAAGGTAACTTGTTGGAAATGAAAGGCTTGAATAAAATCTAGAGTGGTGGCATGATGGCTTTACAGCGACAACATTGAAGCTAAGGCTTTATTTTTATAAATTGGTGGAACAACCCAATCACTTGGTATTTTATGTAACTTGTTGTATTTGGGTTTGAGTTCCCGTTGTACTAAAGTTAATAAATTTTTTGCTTTTTACGTTTGCAAAATAAAAAGAAGTTATATCCCTTTTATTGTAGTAATATTGTTGACTGTAAAATTTATTCACTTCAACAAACTAATTTAGTAATCAATATAGGACTTAAAGTTAGATTTTGAAGGGTTTCTTTTCTTAGTGATGAGATCATGACTCATGAGTAAAGTAAAGTAAGTAAGTGGAAGGAAACCTTTTTTTTTTAATTATTTTTCAAGTTAAATTAGTCCATTTAAATTGATATTGAAATGAATCAAAGTTAAGACCTCGAGAAGGAGGAGCACGCTTTCAAGTTTCAAATCAATAACATTAAATCAACCTCAAACTCAAATTGAGTTTTACTTAAATTACATATGATACATGCAAATTGAATTTACATTTTGACTTTTTATTGTTTCATAATTACATTTTAGTCTTCAACTTAATTCACAAGCAAGTGTTACCAAGTTCGGCAAATTGAATTTACATTGACCTTTTTTTTTTTGTTCGGCAAATTGAATTTACATTGACCTTTTTTTTTTTGTACATTAGAATCAGAATGATAAATTACTTCCGAGAAATCGAATCTTGAACTTCCTCCTACCCAGCTCACATGTCTTTTAACCCTTATCACTTAAATTTGTTGTAATTTTAGAGATATATTTCAAAAGTTAAATTACTTTTTAAATAATATTCCTTTTTATTAGATAGTATAATTTATTTTGACACATTTTAATTAAACCCTTTAGTTGTCCCAACTAATAGGAGTTGTTGGTTCAAGTACTTGACTTTTTATGATCGTGGCTTTTAACAAGTTTGCTACTTCCTTATCTCATTGGAGGGTTAACGGTACAATAACAATTTTCCCTATTGATTAGCTATTATTTTGGGAACGTGGTGAAAAGGGTTTTAGCAAAACCAATTATATATGTTTTATTTAGCAGTAACGTTGTTTTGATATAGAGAAAACACAGAACTTAAAAATATAGTTTTTTCTAATTGCCTGAGTCCGACCAAGGTGATATTCTCGTATATTGAGACCTCGGCACGTTTATCGTCGAGAAGAACCGGTTGTATTTTGGGGGAGTTGCGCAAATTCTGCGGATAATTCTTTAGTTCAGTGATTACACGCCTCCGGTTATTTTTGTTTATTTCATTTTCAGCCATCCTCAACAACAATCTAAGGAATTATGGCTAAAGATGATTTTGACAGTGAAACAAGGTCGATGATTGTCAGTTCTGGTGTTCGAGTTTCCTTATCATCAATCTAATCTTTTAATTGATGCTATTTCTATCGATACTGGTTTTATCTTCTCTTTATTTTGTATGACGTCAAAATGTGGGGGTTAGACTTCTCTTTGTTTGCTAAAGGAACCCAGTCATGGTGTGAACAAATTCTTTGTAAGTCTTATATTTTTATTCCTTTGAAATCATCCACAAGAGATCAGGTACACACTAAACCTTTAAACCTCATAAGTATTAATTTTGTTCTAAATTGTGAGTGTGTATATGTATCGATTATATAGTTTTTAAAACTAGTATGTACTCTTGAACTTGAGTTTCTAAAAGGTCTTATAATTTTCTTTTGTTATATCTAATTTTTAATGATTGAGACATATGAATATTGTATGCGTGTTATAATAAATGTTAGACTTGATGAAAATTTGAAAATTTGGCATTGTTTGAGTCCTCATATTTGCAGCATGAAATTGAAAATGATTATGGAAGACTGTTCTTTTACAAGAAATTATTGTTCAAGGTTATTTTTTAGATATTAAAATTTGAGTCACGTGTAGACCTTTAACATCTCAATTTAATATTCTTGTCATGCTGAATAACTATTTTTTGTGAAAGTTTTGAGTCTTAATTATATTGGTTTGTTAAACTTGAAGCATATAATAGCTTCGATATGTTTATGGTTGAATAATTGATTTAAGTGGTAATTGTGAAAGGATTCTGTACGTATGTGTGATATTTGTATAAATTAATGGAGGTTTACATATTTATATGTGTAGTAAAATTTTAGTGTTAGCTAACTTTAAATCATGCTCTATTCATTGGCATGATAGAAGAATGTTCTTAATATGTGCATTTGTTGTTATTACAATTGTGGAAAAGTGCTAGTTTTTATTTGAAAAACAATTGACTATTATAAATTCTATTTTGATGAAAAACAAATTATAGCTCTTTGTTTTTTTTGAAAGATTGATACTTGATAGTGTGAATGTGTGATAGCTAGTATGTACAAACTTGAGAATTGAACGTGTGGTGTATGATTTTGTGGTTGCTTCAATACACGGGTGCTAGACAAATTTTGAAGGAGACGATCAAATATTTTTCTTCTTTATCATTAGCTTGCTCTTAAATTTTTGGATTTTTCAATATCTTCTAGGCGTGATATGGCATAAAGTGTGAAAAAAAATAAATTATTTTGAGTTATTGTCTATTATGATGCTAACTCTTATGTGAAGAAAAATAAAGACATCGTGAACTTAAATCATAAGAGAATCAAGTATAAGTTGTAATGTAAGATCAATGTGTATGGTAAATGAAGAGATATTTGAGAGACACCATAAACTATGATATGGTATGTTGTGGAGACCATTGTATTAGAACAATACAATGATGTGTTATGAATTTAGTTATATAAAAGTGATGAGCTATTGTATTATAAAAATACAATAATGATGGTGATATGATGTAATCCAATGAGATAAATCTATAAATAAATTTGTTTTATTGATGAATAAGTTGTCGCTCAGTAGTCATTTAAGCAGACTTGTATGAATTTATTGTAAAAACCAAGTTTATATTATAAACTTGATGAAATATGAGATTAATTGACTTTGAGACGTCTTAGTCGATATTGTGAATTTAAAAGATCTGTATATTAAACCCCTGGGATGAAAATTGATAGGAATGGACTTTGCCACTGAAAAACGACAACTGATGGTAACCCAACCTTTGTGATTGGAGATCCCATGAAGAAGGTTCAATGGGAAAAACAAGTCACTTGTTAGTTCTGTTAGCACTGAATTTCGTCCATGTCCTAAGTGTTATGATAATGGCTATGAGAAGTGTTAAATCAAAAATAATTTGAGGGGTAAGCTTAAAGCTTTTAATGATTACCATAAGCCCTTATGGGTGGTGTATGGATGTAGCATACATTACACGGAATCACCTATATGAGTGTCAAGTGGGGCCGCTTGTATGAGACTGTGGCGGGTCTCTGGAGCACTCATAAATACCAGACACGCGCACGGCCTAAATGCACAACACCGCGTAACACGAGAATTGTGGGGGTGTGATGCGAGTGATATACCGCTAACATACATCAAGTGTCTTTGGTTCATATAACTTGCTACACCAATTCACTGTATGTTAAGTGTATCATTCTAGCACTGGTTCATATAGCTTGCTACACCAGTTTGATGCGTTGCACTCAAAGGACTCAAGCAAATAAAAATTAATTTTACTTAATTGGAAAACTTTTGAAATATGTGGGGGATTGTTGTAATTTTAGAGATATATTTAAAAAGTTAAATTACTTTTTAAATAATATTCCTTTTTATTAGATAGTATAATTTATTTTGACACATTTTAGTTAAACCCTTTAGTTGTCCCAACTAATAGGAGTTGTTGGTTCAAGTACTTGACTTTTTATGATCGTGGCTTTTAACAAATTTGCTACTTCCTTATCTCATTGGAGGGTTAACGGTACAATAACAATTTTCCCTATTGATTAACTATTATTTTGGGAACGTGGTGAAAAGAGTTTTAGCAAAACCAATTATATATGTTCTATTTAGCAGTAAGTTGTTTTGATATAGAAAAAAGTAGAGAAAACACATAACTTAAAAATATAGTCTTTTCTAATTGCCTGAGTCCGACCAGGGTGATATTCTCGTGTATTGAGACCTCGGCACGTTTATCGTCGAGAAGAACCGGTTGTATTTTGGGGGAGTTGCGCAAATTCTGCGGATAATTCCTTAGTTAAGTGATTACACGCCTCCGGTTATTTTTGTTTATTTCATTTTCAGCCATCCGCAACAACAAAATTATCTTACGATGACTGAATTTACATCGACTACGACATAAACTAAGTTTACATATACTACGAGACCTAAAATTACAAATTTAAAAATCAAAAACTAAAATTGCAAAATTTAAAAATAAGAAAATTAAAATTGCATTTAAATCTAAACATATGACAACTTTGATATTATGAATAAAATAAATTTTGTTCTTTGAGCATAGCTCAAATAATAAGAGTTATAAGAGTTGAGAGATATATCGGTGAATTGAAAAGTCCGGAGATCAATTCCAAGCAGTGCAAAAGAAGAAAGCAGACGTAGCCACGCAGGGCATCCATGAAGACGGCGGTAGACTGGTCTGAACTCCCAAATGAGCTTCTGCATCTGATATCGCAACGACTCGACAATGAATTCGATCTCAACCGCTTCCGATCAGTTTGTTCCAATTGGCGCTCTTCCTCAATCCCAAATCATCACAATTTTTCCTTCAAATTTCCACACCCTAATTACCCCTTCAACATTCATTCCATCAACACCATCACTTCATTTTGCTCCCTCTCCAAACGCACTATCTTCCTCATCAAACCACCACAACAAACCCTAATTCATCATCGTCCATGGTTGATTAGAATTACCCAAAACTCTTCTGGTAAAATCAAACTCTTCCCTCCACTCCTCTCATATAACTCACCTCCAAAACCTTTTCATTATTTCTTCAACTTCATTGATCTCTCCGTCTTTCATTTAGGAACTGATTTCATCATCGATGACGATAAAAAGCCCTTGCAATTGCATTATGGCTACATTTACCCTGAAAAGGTAGTTTCTGTCACGCGCCATGGGAAAAAACCTATGCTTATCGGTACGTTTATCTACGACCCTAAACCGGTAATGTTGAAATGCGGCGATGAAGGTTGGACTGTTATTCCGGATATGTCTGCTTGCTTTGGGGATATCTGTGTTTTTAAAGGGCGGCCTTATGTTGTTGACAAATTTGGTCGGACGGTTAGGGTTGAACCGGAGGATTTGACTGTTAAGTTAGTTGCTGAGCCTTTGATTGGTGGTGATATGAAATTCTTAGTGGAAAGTGAAGGTGAATTGTTGTTGGTGGACATTTATGAGAGTTTGTTTTTTAGTGTTGAAATTTTTAAGCTTGATGAGAATGAGAAGAAATGGGTGAAATTGACGAGTTTAGGCGATAGGGTTTTGTTTTTGGGGAGTGGATGTTCGGTTTCTGCTTCTGCTTCTGATTTGTGTGTTTCGAAAGGGAATTGTGTTATCTTTATTGATGATGTTTTCCTCACTTTTACTTACGAGTATATGAAACATGGGAACTGTGTTTTTCATTTGGAACAAGGTTGTCTTTTGCCTTTGGCTGATTGTCCTGAATATTTTAACTTGTTTTGGCCACCTCCGGAGTTGATCGTCAATTGTTGCACTCCTAATCCTAACTGAGTATGTTATCTTGCATTATTATGCTTAGTTTCCATTGTTGGATTAGATTAGCTTTTCGACTTGTAATTGCAGAAATAGAAAATTGGAAATATTATATGAATATATTGGTACATTACCCTGGCAAGTTATTATTATTGTTATAATCGTCTTTCATTGTTACATTTGCAGGCTATATGTTTAGCAACAAACTTCTAATTATATATTCATGTGAAAAGATGCCTTGAAAATGAGGTGAAATTTCGGTTGTCGGATAAGCGTTTTGGTGGATTCTTCTAATTATATTTAGTATGTGTTTGGTTTTGTCGTGTGAAGAATTGATTTTGACAAAATTGAGTTTGGTTAAAAGTAAGTTGATTTATGTTTGGATAGCCTAATATAATAGTGATTCTCAACTTTTGATGTTGTTTGAATAATTTTAATCAAAATTAATTTTGGATGTATATTATATATAATTACCGGATTCAGATCTCTTAGCAAGGTCTCGGGTTTGTGACTTGTGGATATGGAAGTGACTAGTAAAAAAATTCGGTATAGATTAGTCATGGACAAAATCAGGGAATATTTTGCATCAATAACATGTCAATTTTGCATAAAATACCAAAGATGAATATTTAGTGTAAGGACTATAGTTCTCAAGGTTATTCATTCTGCTATCTGCTTTAACATGTTTTTTGGATCATTAAAAGATTGCATATATAATTACTAAAAAACATAAGTGATGTTCTCCAAAAGATCTTCAATATTTATATAAGCTTCTTGGAGTTCTCTTTAGGATTGTTGAATCTTCCTGGTACACAATATCATATGTGAAGTTGTGATTGTTGATATAGTTACTACTAGTATATTACATCTCAAACATGAATGTAAAGCATCTAATCTTGGCTTAGCTGATACTACCCTTGTAATATCATTTTTTAATCAATCTTAGCTACTTATCAAGTGCAAAATCTGTTAACAAAACAAGCATACAAGAAAGTGTTCACCAGATAGCTGTAATAAGATGAAGTAGAACTATTGATTTTGAGGTAAGGGTGTAGTCAGAGGTATTAATGAAGGTAATATATAGGTAGTTGTTGCATAATGGGCCAAACCAGAAAATCTAAATATGATGTCACTAAACCTTATGATGTCATATTAGCTTCAAGTTAGGATTTCATATAGTCATAGTGGCCAATCCTGCATTTGTCTCCTACAGACTTTTCTTAGTAAAAGTATCCAAATATTGAGTCAGAGAGACATTACTAGGAGTTACATAAAACTTGTCCCATTTTTAAGAGATTTTTAGATAGGATCAAATCTTGTTGTTTGTTTTGAAGGCATGCATGTTATTTTACTAACTAAACATTGAAATGTTTTTTCTTATTCTCTGCCTATTTTTTCTTTTTGCCCCTTCTCTAATTTTTGTATTTTTTATGTTAGAGTTTGTTTCATCACTTAGTAGAGCTTTGAACCTGGTAATAATCTCATCAGCTTAGAGTGAAGGTTCTTTTACTGTCCATTTTTTTTGTTTTTTGTCAAGGAGACTTCCACCTTTAAGGTGAATAAGTGGAGTGCCGAGGTTCAAATCCCGACCCCTACATATAAAATGCGATGTCCCTGGTCAACTAAGTTAAACTCAGAGGGACTCTTTTACTATCCATTTAATAGACATATTTTTACTCCTTTTGGTGGCGATTTATATCTTGTTGTTTTATGAGTTACTTTCTCAGCATAGAAGAAATTAAAGTTTGGAGAGCTAGCTAATTCATGGTTTTATTAGCTAACTATTTTTATCGTGTTGATTTTATCTCTTCTACTACAGATTTTATAAATTTTGACATATGATTGTATTCATGTACATTATGGAATGAGCTTATCATGAATTGAGTTCATATTATTCTTCAAGAGTATATAGATATTGTTTGATGAGGGAAATGCAAAAAGACTTGAATACGAAATGTAGGAATACATGCATTCAACTCCCCACATAGGCGTGAATTCAACTTTTGCTGCCAACATTAGGACTCATTGTAGTAGGCAATATGTATGTACTTTTGTAAGCGATCATCGAGTCTTGAGTCCGTTTTTTTGGCTTTCGTGAGTTTTTGAGATCTAACTCATTCTAAGAAAATAAATGATGTTTTTGTTTGACGGAAAACATGTACATGTGGTGAATGCCCAATTATATTATTTTTCATTTCTTTTGTGGCGAAACTGTTTGTACTAAGAAATTTTCTGGTTGGATCGATGCAAATAGAAATTTGATGATGTGGACAAGATCATATCCAAAAGAAAAAATACAATTGGTAGTCATTTACAAAGACAATATCATAGTTACTATATTCTACTTTCTCCCATAGAGTGCTTTAGTACAGTGAGAATAATGACCACTATTATTAATATTTTATGCAACTATCTTATTATTAATTATTTCTCTTTGGAATTCTGTAAGTGTTAAAAGAAAGGGGGATAAAGAAACTCTTCTTTCTTGATTTTGCTTGAGTTATTGATCAGATCCGTCAGCTCTAGTTTAACTAATAAATATCTTTGGACACCTTTACTCGGATTCAATTCAGAACTTTGCAGTTGTGTGTGTGAATTTTTTGTGATAATTATCACTTTGTTTAAGTACAAAAAAAAAGGTTGGAGATGGTCGCTCAACGTTACAATGTAAAGTCAAATGTTTATAATAATACTCCGTTATGACTTATGATTGATTAACAATATAAACATCATTTACACTAACCAAAAAAATCAAAAGAAAAGGTTTTGTGGTGCTCTCTAGAGCTTTAGATTGATTCAATGGACCAGAAAGGATGAAAAACAAAGTAACTTTTATGTGCCAAACACGACAAGGAATCTGTTCTCATATTTTCCTAAAGCCTAACCAGTTTCTACAAAATATGATAGGACCATGATATAATGTTTGAAATGCCATTGCCAAGTGTATGGTGAAGGTGATAGATACATTAACAGACAACAATAGATGTGTGTAGAGAGGTATTGTCCAGATGCACACCTTGCCTAATGAGCCTAATAACTCATCACAATTATGAAGGTCTTTTTCTTATCATTTTTGTGTCTTTATATATTAAGGATAGTATGATTTTTGTCAAAATTGAATTTATTATCAAAATACTATCACATTATTAAGTCCCAAACTCACTTTCAAGATCGACATAATTGTATTAAGAGCCCATTTATTTCCGTATAAAAAAAAGGAGAAATTTAGATATTGAGTAATTTAGATATTTATGTTAGAAATTTTAACTTCTAAAAAGTGCATTTTTTTTAAAAAAAAGATATATAAAAGTAATTTTTTTAGAAGCTATATTTAAAATAACTTCATTGGTCATAAAAAGAACATCATAATAGTTTACTTGCTATCTGAATTCAATGTGTTTGTTATAATTTGAATTTTTTACGAGTCAAAATTGATATATGGTCAGACATTTATACTAATATACTAAATAATTATAGATTATAGATAAATGATCAATTTTGAAATGGACATAATTAAATTATTAAAATATATTCATCGGTCACAATTTCATCAAAGACTTTTGTCTATTTAGAATTCTCTCTTTCAACAGTGAGATACACACAATTATGTCATTTGGAAGCACTAAATAGATTAGGACATTAAGGATAATAATAGAACCATAAAAGGGGGGTGTATTGGTGTATAGCCCCACAATGGAATGGAACCCCTTAGAGGAAACTAAAATGAGATAGTCCAAAAAAATTGAAGTCGTTTTCCAATGTTATTGAGATGCTTTTTTCTATCAAGTCCCCACAAACAAACCTTACCCAGATAGAGTCATAGAAACTAGGTTATATTGCAAAGATGAATCGTTTATGAAAATTCGAGTTCGATATTATCATTAAAATAATTTACTAAAATTATGATTATCAAAGTTCTTTTTTTTCTTTTTATTTAATATATAGATAAAATGATAAATACCGCTAAAATCCATACACAATTATAAAATATCATAATCAAACTTCAATAAAAATGTACTTTAACTTAACAATGTCAATATTGTTCGTCACCATACCAAAAAAAAACAGTATTGTTTGTCAAAAAAATCAATTTTTTTTTTAAATATGACAGTATCAATATTGTTAGTTGAGTTAAAATTTATGTTTTTTTTATATTTTTTTAGTTTGAGAACCAAAGAGTTAAGATATAATAAATAAAAGAAAATAATAATAGAGATAGAGATTAATCAGTAGCATTGATTTTAAATTCTTTTGTTTTTTGGTCTAGTTTTTAAATTCTAGATAGTGACACGATTATGTTTTGTCTATTTCTTATATTAAATTTTTTGGTCAAGTTCTTATATTAATATTTAATAGTATAATATTAAGCATGATTCATTCATTCATTAGTGCTTTCTCGTTTTCGTTTTCCCGCCTGCAAAGAGTGAAAGATGCTTGTTTTGGCGGTATTATAAGATGCAAATACAATGCAGTACTATTTTCTTCATGTCTCTTTTTCATTCAATTTAATTGCTTCTAAGTCTATGAATAAGACTTAGCTTTTAATAATTATTATATGTTATACTTAAGCATCAATAGCGGTCTGATTTTGATTTATTTCTTTTGAAACACTACTAAATTAATCTAATTTTGAATATTTATTAAAACTTAAGATTATTATTGAGATTTATTAAAAAATTATATGTTATACTTAAGATTACTATTGATTTTAAACTTAACATTTATTAGAAGTTTTTTTTTTGCTAAAAGATTATTTATTAAAAGTTTATGTATTTGGTAAATAATAATAAAAATTGTTTATATTGTAATTGACGATTTATTAAATGATTTATAAATATTTTGTAAAATATAAAATAAATTTCAGTTGTGTGGAATGAAAAAGAAATCAAGTATATAAAAATTATTTCAAAATAGCATGAATGAAATCGACATTGTTTTGTTTTCTTGAGTTAGTTTGATTGGTAAGAACCGGTCAAGAGTCAAGTCCCCTTGGGTATAAATTCAATGGGTATTTGTTAGCACATAGCAATACAAACACAAACTCTTCTGGTGTATATTAGAAGCTTATGTTATGTCAGAAGCCTATATCAAGAGTTATGACAATGGTAGTGCTTCCACGCGGAATGCTTGGGTCTATGGTGTGTTAATGGAGAAAACAATGAATACTATAATGAAAGAGTAGAAGATATTGAGAGAGAGAGAGAGACGAGTTTATAATATGAATTTTTTTATTGAGATGATAATTATTTCACGTTACACAAGTGTGGCTTATACGGAGAGAACGCTCACTCAACTTGTAAAACAAGAAAACTAACTTCACCTAACTAGCCAATTATGTGCAAAATTATCTAATCAACTAGATTAACAACCTAGTTAAAAACAAAGTAAAGTAAATTAGTTATGAATTACAATCCATCAGTATTAACCAGTGTAGAGGCAAAGCAAGCAAACGCATAGTTTTGGGCCTCAACATTTGAAACAAATAAAATATTTTTTCAACCTAGTCATCCTAAGTATTGGTTAACTATTTTTGTTGAAATGTATTTACACTTAGTCTTATTTGGTGAAAATAGGTCCGCCTACAAGAGCCTATGACCTTATCTATTTAGGCCCAAGTTGTTACAGTCCAGATTCTACTCTTATATAGTCGACGATCCATCTATTACTTTACGATCTTCTCTATTCACTACTCTATAAAGTTTTTGTCATCCGTAAAAATCGAACCAACACACCATATGGTTCAAGTACATGTTCACTATATTGTCATTAACAATTGAGTTGATTTCTACGGAAGACAAAAACTCTATAAATAAAAAAATAGAAAAGATCGTGAAGTAAAATCGAGTCATCAATTATATAAGAGTGAAGTCTGAATTATTACAAAAAAGACAGTGGGAATGGGGTGAACATAGGAGGCCTAAACTCATACTGAGACAATATTAAAGACATTGCAACAACAAAAAATTTAACTTTTATCTTTTATGAACGTAAGTCAAATAAAAAATTAGGTTAATTTTTTTTAAAAAAAAAATAGACATGTGGCATTAAAAATCTTGTTTTATTTTATATATATACAAATGTAAAGATTAAAGGTCGTTCTAGGTTGGTATAAATTTATTTTAAAATTTTATTTTCATCTCTTGTATTAAATAAGTGAATGCACGCGCGCACGGCGCACAGACTTATATAAGTATATTATATTGAAATTATTTAAATTTATAAATAAAATTTATTAAACAACATATTAAATTAGTATTTAAAAGATAAAAATATATTAGTGATTATTTATCTTATTTATTCATAGTATTTTGGTCATTTATCATTTTTCTTTCTCAAATTGATCATTTATTTTTTTTATTTGTAACACTTTAGTGCTTTATATTTTTTTATTCCAAAATTGATATTTTTCTTATTTATTTGTAACTCTTTAGTTCTTTATTTTATTTTAATTTTTTTCAAATTTGACCATTTATCTTATTTATTTGTCACATTTTGGTCTTTTATCTTTTTTGTTTTCTTATATCAGTCTTTTATCATATTTATTTCTAACATTTTAATCATTTTTCTCAGTTTTTTCATGGAAAGAAAAGGTAATATAATATAGAAAAATAATTGCAGAAAATTCAGTAAAAATTAAACTTTTTAAAAGAAAAATATTCTCAAAGAGGTGAAATAGATCTACCATGCTAAAAAATATAGACTCAAAACTCACTTTTCACAAAAATAAAAAGTAGTAGTGGAGGATTAGTTTTTAATGGGAATTTGAACGTAAAGACAACAAAGAATCAAAGAAAAAAGATGAATCAATTTCTAGATTTTTAAATTTATTTTTATCAAGATCTTCATAAATACGATGTAGCAATATTTTTTTTAGTAATAAATGAATAAAAGATTAAAATGTTACACGTAAATAGGATAAATGATTAATTTGGAAAAATAATAAAAAAATAATGGACTAAAACTTTACATATAAAAAAGATAAAAGAAAAATTTGGAAGAAAATAAAAAAAATAAAAGACCAAAGTTACAAATAAAAAAGATAAATAACTAATTTTAAATAAATAAAAGACCATATTATTACAAATAAATTAAAATAAAATTCAACTAGTAAATTTTTGTTATTTTAAATCATTTACCAAACTTACACTATTGATTTTAGTCTTCCACTAACAATAATTTATTTTCTTTGTATATGGAGTAACTTTAAAATTTTGAATCAGTTATCCTATCATTTACTGTGCCTCAAAATCTAGTGAGAGAAATAGTCACTACGTTCAACTGTGATATCTAGATCTCGACAAAAAACCATTTATAGATAATAATTAAACACACAAAGTTCTATAAAAAATACTCGTAATAATAAATTATTATTATTTTCATAAAAAAATATATTAAAATTTGTTCATTTTAAAATAAATAGATTGTCCTTTTTGAGTTTAACTCAATGATAAAGACATCGCACATTATATTTCAAATCAAGTTTCAAACTTTGATACACAATTTATTTATATTTAAGAGTAATATTTTAAGTACCAAACTACTTTTATTTATATAAGAAAAACATATAATTTTTTTAATTATTAATTAATTATTTTGAATATAAAAAAACACCCCAATATTTTGATGATGGATCTTCCTTTCTTTTTCTACACTATGATTTGACTCCACAAGTGACCACTTACTTTTAACCTTAAGCTCTTAATTTATTCCAAATGTTATCATCTAATTGGCGGATTCCAAATCCCAAATTTCATTCCACTTAATTCACTCACTAAAATCCTCCACAGTCAACCGGTTAAACCCACCCCTCTCTCTCATAAAATCCTATCCATCCCACTTTTCTCTCCCACCTCTTCTCCCGGTTCCCCGTAGACTTCATTTGGACTTCATTTAGCACACATTTCAGTATCATTTCATTTCCACTCTCCTCCAAATACTTTTTTAAATTCACCCTAAATTCATTCTCCTTCATTTTCATTTCAAATTCGTTACTTCTCTTCTTCTTCTTCTTCCTCGTTTCTATCAATGGAAGCTCTCAATTTCTAGATCTCGTTTCTCTTCATCATTCTCCATTTTTTTGTTCTGATTGATGAATCGTTTTTCATTTTTCACTCATTTTTTTCAACTAAATTGAATTCAGTACCCGATCCTCATCATAACCACTCGAAATCGGTGAGTTTTCACTCTGATATTGAATTGATCGAGTTTCGGTTTCGATCGAGTTTTTTTACTCGATCTGAAAACTTTTAGTTCCAATATTCATCACTGTTTGTGTAATTGATTCATGCATTTTACACTAATATTATATTTTGAATTATATTCGTATTCATTTTCGCAATTTTCTGCATTAATTTATAATTATTATATTCGTATTGTTCATTGTTTGATTCGTTCTGCAAAATTAATTTATCGAATAATTTTTTATTTTTTTATTATATAATAATATAAATTTAGTCAAAATTGGTAATAACTAATAAGAATAGAAGTAGATAGAAATAAAAGAAAATTCTTATTTTAATTTGACACTGTTTTGTCAACAAAAAAAAAATGATCACTGTTTTATGTAGTTTTTTTTTTTTAATTTGATTCTGTGAATTTTTGTGATGCTATATAGATTCTTGATAAGTGATGCGATATTTACTTCGTTAAAATGGGAATAAGAATCAAGCTTATGTGTAATCTTTTTATTCTTTAGAATTTTTTAATATTTGAGATGAAGAGGTTTGTAACTTTAATTATTCTTTTTGATATGATTCCGGATTTTATTCAGATCTATTTCGTTGCGTAAAGAATCATGTGTCTTGTGTGTATGCGATTTTGTTGGGAATATTAGCCTCCTAACTCTTTATATTTACTTCTTTTTACTCTATTGGTTGTGTGTGATTGTGTTCAACTTTTCAATTTTGTTTTGTGGAAATGATGTTTAAGTTGTCATATTTTGGAGGTATGATTAGTGGTATAAAAACTAGTAACTTTCAGGGACTAAAACCAAAAAATACTTAAATTTTAGGGACTAAAATGATATATTTTAGTTTTTTAGGGACTAAAATGATATATTTGAACTTAGTTAGAGTGTTTCAATTCCATAATATCTATGTTATTTGTACTTGTAATGTTCATGCTAAGTTTGCTACTACTTTTAGATACTTACTCTAGCATAGTTTTCCCATTTTCTCTATGAGATGGGTATGCTTGTGTTGTGCAAAAATTTCCCTTTTTGTTTTTGGTAAATTGTAATTGAATAAACCATAACTGTAAATTGTATTTTCAATTGCACTTGATTATCCTATGTTGTTAATTTTTATTGCATGACTTGGTGTATTTGATATATCTTAGGCCCTGATATTTTTGTGAAGTTTGAATTATTTTTATGTAAGGAATGTTTTAATGTATAATTGTACTTGATGGTATTTGAAATTTTAATTTAAAAGACCCCTTTTTGATTTTCAGGAACCCAATTAATTTGTTTTAGCTAGAAGGATCCAATTCTTAATTGTAGAAATCTATTTGAGATTTTGTCGTGTAACTAATGACGGTTAGAACTATATATTGTCGGATAACCGGCTAGCGGTTTAAACTGTAGATTTGTCGTTTTGTTTTGCGTTATTTTTTGTTAGAATTAACCAACTTTTTGTTTTATTATTTCGTTTTTGGTCACTGATTAATTTTCATGATCATTATTGTTCAGCTTATTGAAGGATGTGCGGTGGACCTGACAAATCAAAATCTCTTCCAACTTCATCATCTCCATCATCATCTGCTGTAGAAGTTTCAAATAACGTCAAAGAAATGAAAAATCTAACTGTTCGTACTGATGATTCTTTTTCCAGCTTACTTGAATTTGCTTCTAACAATGATTTTGAAGAATTTAAGGTAGCTTTAGATAGTGATGCTTCTCTTGTAAACGAAGTTGGCTTCTGGTATGTCCGTCAAAATGGATCTAAACAAATTGTTCTTGAGCACAGAACCCCATTAATGGTGGCTGCTTCCTATGGGAGTATTGATATTCTAAAGCTTATACTCTCGCGTCCAGAAGCTGATGTTAATTTCTCATGTGGGACGGATCAGAGCACTGCTCTTCACTGTGCTGCTTCAGGAGGTTCTGTTAATGCAGTTGACACCGTGAAACTGCTTTTATCAGCTGGTGCTGATATCAATTGCGTGGATGCTAATAGGAACCGTCCAGTTGATGTTATTGTTGTTCCTCCAAAGCTCGATGGTGTGAAAACAATACTTGAGGAGCTTCTCTCAGACAGTGCTTCTGATGGGTCTGTTGATGATTGTTCTCTTCCAGCATCTGTTAATTCATCAAGTCCTCGTTCAGCTGCCCATTTTTCCTCAAATGAAAATGGGTCTCCATCATCTCCTGGTGCTACTCCTAAGTTTACTGACACAGCTGTTAATTTTTCATCAGAAAAGAAGGAGTATCCAATTGATCCATCACTTCCTGATATAAAAAACAGCATATATGCCACAGATGAATTCCGCATGTTTTCCTTCAAGGTTCGTCCTTGTTCTCGTGCATACTCTCATGATTGGACTGAGTGTCCTTTTGTTCATCCTGGAGAGAATGCTCGAAGGAGAGACCCCAGAAAATTTCATTACAGCTGTGTGCCATGCCCTGATTTTAGAAAAGGGGCTTGCAGACGTGGGGATATGTGTGAATATGCTCATGGAGTATTTGAGTGCTGGCTACACCCAGCTCAGTATCGGACAAGGCTCTGCAAAGATGGTACTAGCTGTAACCGAAGGGTGTGCTTTTTTGCTCACATAGCTGAAGAGCTCCGTCCGTTGTATGTGTCCACTGGATCTGCTGTTCCTTCACCCCGATCAGCTGCATCTGCTGCTAATGTCATGGACATGGCTGCTGCTCTGAGCCTTTTTCCTGGTTCGCCATCATCAATGTCATCTATGTCTCCGTCTCCCTTTGCTCAGCCATTATCTCCATCTGCTAATGGCATCTCTCACTCAAATAATGCTTGGCCACAGCCAAATGTGCCTGCTCTTCATTTACCAGGAAGCAATATTCAAACTAGTCGTTTGAGATCTTCTCTTAGTGCCCGTGATATGCCACTTGAAGACTTTAACAATATGTTGCAAGACTTTGATGGGCAGCAGCACATACTAAATGATTTAAGCTGTTTCTCACAGCCCCGTCCTGGTGCTATTTCAGTTGGTCGATCTGGTCGGCCTAAAACACTAACTCCGTCAAATCTTGATGATCTATTTTGTGCTGAAATTTCTTCTTCTCCTCGGTATTCTGACCCAGCTGCGGCTTCTGTATTTTCCCCAACACACAAATCTGCTGTCTTCAACCAATTTCAACAGCTCCAAAGTTCTTTATCACCTATTAATACAAATGTCATGTCACCTAAGAATGCAGAGCATCCTCTATTCCACCAGGCTCCATATGGTGTCTCTTCTCCTGGAAGGATGTCACCAAGAAGTATGGGGGAACCCATCTCTCCAATGAGTTCTCGAATGTCTGCATTTGCTCAGCGCGAGATGCAGCAGCAACAGATGCGGAGCCTTAGTTCAAGAGAACTTGGTGCTAACATTCCTATCTCGGCTGTTGGGTCTCCTGGTAACTCCTGGTCTAAGTGGGGTTCCCCTACTGGAAAAGCGGATTGGTCAGTAAATGGAAATGAGTTTGGAAGATCACCAAGATCCACCTCGTTTGAGCATGCAAACAATGGTCATGAGCCTGATCTATCTTGGGTTCATTCCCTTGTCAAGGAATCCCCGCCTGAGGTAAAAGAGAAGCTGCCAGGTTCCGGTCCAATTGCATCTTCTGAACCAAATTCCAATCCTCAAGCAGAGTCTATTGATCACTCAGTTTTAGGAGCTTGGCTTGAGCAAATGCAGCTGGATCAACTTGTAGTCTAGTCATATTGACCCTTTTGCTACATCTTGCTGCGATAGATATTTAATTTAATTCCTTCAGGTACATATTCTTTTGGTGAATTCTTGCCCCCCGAAGCATGGAAGGATGGCTGCAAAGTTCCCGAAGGATATTTGTTTTTTATTTATTCACTTTAATTTTTGTCATTCATTATTCTATATTTTACCTAAAACTTCAAAGAGTAAGATAAAGAACTCTTTCTCTTTGAGCTGTTAATGTTGTCCACTAGAAAAGAAAATCCTGTAGAGGTTAGGTATTCTTCCAAAACAGGACACTCTTTCAAAGAAAGCTGACTGGTTTTTATAAATCAACAAAACCAATAGCTTCATTTGTTTATAAGTTCCTTTTCCTGCAGTGTATTAAATTTCTGTCATTAAATTTATGTTGCACATGTAGGAAGTTGGATTGAGTTTCTTATTGAGGAATTAGAGGTGATATGAGCTATTGAATATTTATTGCAAGAAGATATTTTAGAATACAGTGAACTTTACTTTGTTCTTATGTTGTACTATAAGTTGAGTTTGTACCCATTATTTTCAAATTCAAAGCTGTGTTGTACTGATTATTTTCTAATTTAAAGTTATGGTTATTTTTCTGGGACAAAGTTTATTATTCTACATTTCTACTAAACTGTTTAATTCATTTATGTGATAAATTACACTAGAAGACGTTTTATTGCAATTTTGTGGACTTTTATGCATTTTTGTTGGGATATACTCTGAAGTAAAACTAATGGAGGAATGTGAATCAATAATTTAGCAGTGTAAGAAATTGTAGAGTGGGTGTCAGTTCTTAAGAATTTTGGTTGTGTGCATGTTAGCTCATCTTTAGAATTGGTCTATCTAGTCCTTCAAGTTATATTTAGTATGGACTTATATGATTAAGAATTTTCTAAATCAATTCAAAATTGATATCTAGTCTAGACTCTAGATTTGTCACAAGTTTCTGGTGTTTTGGATACTTAATTTGTGATCCTTAATTAAATTTCAAGATTTGATTGTCTTAATCATGTTGACCCTTGCCTGAAACAGTGTCAATAAAGTTGGTAGGTGGATTTTTATTGAGCCAATCCTGAATAATGGTTGAGTTTTCCTTATTTTAGATTTGGTTGCAGGTGTGGGACATGTGGCTAGATTTTCAGGATATGTGACCGTTGCTTGTTAGGAAGTAAGGATTGCATTAAATATTGTGTTGTCGTATATGGGACCAAAGCTTGGTTTAAAGACACACACAAGTGTTGATGTGAATGCAAAATATAGATTTTGATGTGACTTCTTTTATGTAGAGTGTGTTTATAAAATTTTACCATTTGTATTGATGTTGGGGTCCCATTGAAATTTATGGGATCTTATTTCATTTTCAGACTTTATAAGTATTCAGAATTTGGCATTTTCTTTTGTCCACTTGACAATTTATGAAAATTTTGAAACAATGTACTTTCAATTGATTAATTACTCAGGATGATCGACAGGGGCTATGAGAGGTTTGGACCATATGAATTCAGAATTGGGGTATAACTTATTGCAGCATGTGCATTATGCATTTTTCAAACTCAACTTAAAAGTTAACACTGTCAATTGTTAAACAGCTTTGATTTTTAATAAATTTCTATTACAAGTGAGTTAAAATAAGTTATTCATAATTGGACAAGTCAATAAAATAAAGAGTATTGTTTGAATAGATTTTATTAAAACTGTTTTTGGAGGTGTAATTATCAAAATGAGTTTTAAAAATCTCATATATTGTTTGTTGTTTAACAAAATAATCAGAATAAAAAAAAATTAGTTGCGACTATATTTTTTAGCCTCAGTGAAAATTTATAGTTGGGTCCGTCCCTGACATTAACAAATCAAAATTTATAAACTATACACATTAGTGAAAATGTAACGGTTTTCTAGAGATACTTGAACAAATGTATACACTTTCGTCTCTCTTGCAATGTTACTATTGAAAAATACAGTTAACTACATGTTCCAATTAGTTAACTACAAAAAGTTATGGTTATAGGAGGTCCCTCCTATCATGTTTACAAGTAAGAATTGGAGCAAACCTTAGATCTTACCACTAGACTTCAACCATTGTTAATTACGGTACTTCGAAAAGTTTTGGTGCTTACACAAAAACAAATTTTGGACCTCGCCACTTTATCTCGGTCATGGGGGAGGTCCGCATTTTTAAAAAGGCAACCTATCTCAACAAGGTGTCCCCAACCATCAATAAGAGACTAAATGTGTGATTGGAACCGAAGTCAGATCACATCCACAAGCTACTATATGTACATTCACCAAATTCACGTCCAAACAGCCTTGGGACAAATAAGAGAAGAAAATTTAAACCTAAATCCAAACAAGTGATAGTTCTCACTAAGGTGTAGTGCAGGCATCTTTGAACTGAGTCTTGTCTCTTCCTGCAAGACATTTTCATACATACAGCCATAATCGAACACCCAAAGCATGTTTAAAGGAACTCAACTATCAACCAGTTGTGGCAGACCTTATTGGTAAAGGAAAAGTATATAAACATGCAACATCGAACACAACAGGGAATATCCAAAAGAAACAATACTTTGTTAAATTTTTAGAGTGCGTGTTTCGAATTTGATTTGTAGAGGAAAAATGTGAGTTCCATGATCTTTATCTAATAGTTTCAATTTATTGATTGCATTATTTTTTTTATTCTTGCTAGCACTAGAAAAAGCTCTAGTCTTAACACCTATACTACTTATGCAGTCTTTCCTTGAATTATAAGGTCTGGTTTCCCAATTACTCATAAGTCATAACAGAGAAACCCATCAGATCACACAGCAACTAGAACTACTTTTAGCTAAATCAAGTTTATTCCAAATCAATTTTGAATACTCCGTTCTGGACAGACTTAATATAAATGAGATAAATATTATATATAATAACTAGACTGTTTGTGCAAAAAGTACTCATTATTGATTGGTGCGACCATGTACCGTGCATATATCCATTGGTTGATCGAAATCTGAAACTTGTACAATAGTATTATCAACCAGAAGTGCTTGGAGGAGATGCGGCTCCTTCCTCCTCAGGTTAGGTGCTGCCTTGCCTTGTAGGTCTATCTGTTTACTTCAATCCATGAGCACATATTCATTACTTTGTATTTTTAGTTGCCTGCTCTAATTTTTCTTCTTCTCATCAGGTGGATCCATGTCTACATATAAGACACGTCCGTATAATATCTGCAGAAAGCATATATTCATTTTCTGAATTTTCTTTTTCATCGAGGCTATGTTTGAATAATTAACAGAGTTAAGAGAAAATTATATTAGTAGATTCTAACCTTTCCATTCATGCCAATCTGTGCCTTGCGGGCTCCTTCCTCTTCGGCAAAAGTAACATAACCAAAACCTTTGGATCTATTCTTGGCTTTATTCAGTACTATATCAGCTGGAAAAAAAATGAAATAATGCATGCATAAGAATTTTAATCTGATATGTTTGGGCTTGTGACGACGATACAAAGATATACCTTTGAGAACATTTCCGTATTGGGCAAAAGCTTCAGCTAATTTCTCTTCTGTGGTAGAAAATGCTAATCCTGCATCAATATTTATAAGTAATGGCATCAACAAGAGAGTGTTAAGTTGGAGCAAGTTTTTTCCTTTTAGTAAAAATAACAATACATCGACACTAAAAAATAGATATGTTCAACGTAATCAAGGCAATAACTGATGGGTATCATACTACAAGAACCCACTTAAAAACCCTTTGGAGGAAGAATAGAAGGGTGCCTAAATGAAATAGTCAAAATTATCTAAAACAAAAACCTTCTCACAATTTTAAGTAATGTAAGACTTTGGGCCTGTTTGGATAAACAACTTGTTTGGAGCTTATAGCACAAGCGCTTATATGATAAGCGTTTATGTATAAGCTCATATAAGCTACTTTTATAGCAAAAGATAAACTAAACTAAAATTATTATTATATATGCTATAAGTTGTTTTCATAAGCTATACTCGCGAACTTATGAAAATCAGTTGAAAAAAACTTATGAAAATTGTCATTAGCTATTTTTATAAGTTCTCCTAAACAGTCTCACAAAACTTATGGCAGTAGATAAGCTCAAATAAGTCAATCTAAACAGGCCCTTAGGCGGTTTTGTAAGTCCCATTTAAGGCCACATGTAACTCCGGATGCATTCTACAAACTAAACTTGATCATTAAAAATCGCGATCTCAACCAAAGTTATCGAAATGATAGTAGTATATGGATCAACAACATAATCATAACAAAGGCTAACAAACTAACAATCTAATAACTAACTTCAACTATTTTCTAACTACTTAATAACAAACCAACTAACTAATCATCTAACTATCTAATGATTGTGCACACTAGATGTTCGATGAAATGTGCATGAGATATTTGGTCAGTGTTAGAGTTTGATATTGTATCATGAATATATGAGCAATGAAGAAAGTGAAAGAAGGAGAAAAAAGGAAGTAAGTACCTTTAACAAAAATCTTGGAAGTGTTTGTACGAAGGAAGATACGTTGGGAAAGTGTAGTGTGGATGGGTTTTGAGTGAGAAAGTAAGGTTGTAGAAATGTGTCGCAGTGCTGCCATCACAAGTTTGGAATTTCAATTAGATACATCATTTCTCTCCCCTACATTCCAAGTTATAATTAAAAAAAATTAATAATTTTTTTTCTACCAAATTTCATTTTTCTTTCTGATTCTAATAAAATTAAATGCAAATAGTATATAATTTTCTTTTTTTCTTCTCTTTTAGTCAATATATAACAACCGATAAAAATTATTTTTATATCGTTACATGCAGTTTATTTTAAAAAAAATTCACAAACATTCTTCAAATTATCATGTTTTATGTTTTTTTAAAAAGTACTGTTATAACTTGGAACGGAAGGAGTACCAAAAAGCTTCGGAGGAATACAATCATGTTAAAAAAGTGTCGGGAGGAAAAACAATCATGTCGATCTCAAAAAGTGTTCCATCATTTTAAAAAACTTTTAACGTTATGACCAAAATGACTAATAGATTGTAGACTCAATAGTTATCTTGAGGTTGTTTGAGCTAGGGATCAATTTGACAACAAGCTATAGATTCAAAGATCAAAATGATGCGTCGCTGTCTCTAATATACTCTATATGTACTAAAATATATGTTGTTTTGAGAAAAAAATTTGTATTAAAATACATGTCACTTTATATTATTAATGAAACATTTAATGTTATTTTTCTTAGGAAAATGATAACTAGTGTCTTTACGACAATGGTTAAGAAACACAAATATAGTAAAACTATATTGGAATTTGTGTAGTCAAAGTTATAAAAATATATAAAATGTTGTTTTCAATGTAAACTTACCACTTTTGTTATCTTAACTAGCGCCCCAACAAGACCTAATTTATTAAACCAAGTCATAATTTATCTTTCCATACAACATTAATTACATTTTTTAATTTGTGTAATATGATCAAAATAACTTATATTTTATATTTTAGTGTGTAAGTATTTTACAAGACCAACTCCATTTGTGATTGTGTATCATTTTAACTATTTTAAAACACACTTTAAGTTATTAAATAAATCAAAAGAGTATTGTTAAAAAATAAAATAAATAAAAAGATTGTAATATTTCTACAAAATTATTTTTATAAACTAATGCTGTTATAAATCATAAAAAAAAATATTGATGTTATATTAGCAAAATGTCTACAAATAATATGATAAAATTAAAGTAATAAAAAGAACCATACTTTTGGATTTACAACGACGAGGCTTAAATCATTAATTAAATCTGCAATTGGTTGAAGTTGATCTTTTTATATGAATTAAAAGAACACTACAACATAACGAAAAATCAAACAAAATCGTACCTAGACGACGAACAACAACACTTCACAATCAGGCAACGATATTACAACAAAAACATAATTAAAAACTCAATCCATGTAAAAATCGTTTATTTAGATTAAAATGAAGGAGAAAAAAAAAATGAAGAAGGGTGGTGATTTTTATATTATTAATTTCAGGATGGTGAAAGAGTAATTAGCAAGGTAAGGGCAGTTTAGTTATTAAGTTAGAATAAATTTAAGGACCACTTAGCAAAAAACCGAAATGAATTCTCTCTCAAACTTTACGTAGTTCGAACAGTAGGTCAAGGGCTTTTGAAGGGTTCCTCTACTTGTTCAGAAACTGAACTGAAGTGAAAGAGAGAAAGAAAGGGTCAAAACGAACATCAGAAAGAACAAGAGGACTTGGAAGAAGAAATTTTTACCGTTTAAGGTACATAATCCTCCATGTGAGTATGAACATTTCATGCTTAGATACTGTTATTTGATGCTTAATGAATTGTTTTATAATTATATACTAATGGGTTGTTTGTGATATTAATATATGACTTTAAATGTGTTTGAATATGATGATTTACTAGGATTTTTTAGTTAATTTTTCATGGTTTGTTGTTGTTGTTGTTGTTACTGTCTGGTGTGTTTTTTTCCTTCAAAAATATCTGGTATATATATGCACTATTTTATCAAGTTGTTTCTGGTTATGAGTGATTTTTCTGATATATTGTTGGATGAATCGGATTGCGGATTGAAGAACACTAATCGAGAAATGGGACGACCACAATTTTTTTTGCAGTAAGCCCTTTGCGGTTCTTATTCACAAGTGTCGGCTATTTGTACTGTATGTGCCTGAGCCCGGTCTCCTTCAATTATTAGAGCTGGCTAGGAATTGTAGAAAGCTGTGTACTCTTAATGTTGTGCATGCCCCACCCGTTCCATACTCGCCCAAAACATGCGTAAAAGAAAACGAATTGTTAAGCTATGGCATCAATATGTTCATCAGAAACCACCCTAACCCCCAAGTTTCGCGATTTCTGCAAAAGGGATTCTCAGAAATTTCTGAAGGAATTGTTGGGAAAGCATTGCATGCATTTTGCGTGAAAGATGTTATTCAACTCAACACATTCTATACAAATACCTTGATTAACATGTACTTCAAGTTTGGCAACATAAAATATGCTCAAAACGTTTTTGATAATATGTTGGATAGAAATGATGCTTCTTGGAATAACATGATGTCGGGATTTGTTCGAGCGGGTTGGTTCCACGGAGCTATGAAATTCTTTTGCCATATGTTTGAATATGGTGTTACCCCAAGCAGTTATGTAGTTGCTAGTTTGGTGACCGCCTGTGATAGGTCAGGGAGCATGACTAAAGGGGCACTTCAGATTCATGGTTATGTTGTCAAATGTGGTTTGATGTCGAATGTATTTGTTGGTACTAGTTTGCTGCACTTTTATGGTACACATGGTTCGGTTTCTGAGGCTAACAAAATCTTTGAGGAGATTGAGGAACCAAATATAGTCTCTTGGACTTCTTTGATGGTTTGCTATGCAGATAATGGGCATACAAAAGAAGTTCTAAATATTTATCGGCATTTAAGACACAATGGGTTAATTTGTAATGAAAATACAATGGCAACGGTTATTAGAACTTGTGGAATGTTTGGGGATAAAACCTTGGGATATCACATCCTTGGAGATGTCGTCAAATCTGGGTTAGACACTAGTAGCGTCTCTGTAGCAAACTCCCTTATATCCATGTTTAGTAATTATGAAAATGTAGAGGAGGCCTCTGTTGTGTTTGATAACATGAAGGAGCGAGACACTATTTCGTGGAATTCAATTATTACCGCACATGTACATAATGGCGATTTCGAAGAATCTCTTGGACACTTCTTTTGGATGCGTCGTACTCACATGAAAACAAATTATATTACTATATCAGCCTTGTTACCGGTATGTGGTTCCACACAACATTTGAAGTGGGGAAGAGGACTTCATGGACTGATAATAAAATCTGGCCTTGAGTCAAATGTTTGCGTATGCAATAGTCTTTTAAGTATGTATTCTAAGGCTGGATCATGTGAGGATGCAGAGTTTGTTTTTCATACAATGCCAGAGAGGGATTTAATTTCATGGAATTCCATGATGACAAGCCATGTTGAAGATGGAAAGCATTCGCATGCCATGCGACTTTTGGTTGAGATGCTCAAAACAAGAAAGCCAACGAACCACGTAACATTTACGACTGCATTATCTGCCTGTTATAATTTAGAAAAACTAAAGATTGTTCATGCCTTTGTGATTCATTTTGGCGTACATCAGAATATAATCATAGGTAATACATTGGTCACCATGTATGGGAAGTTTGGATTGATGGCTGAAGCACAAAAGGTCTGCAAAATAATGCCTGAGAGAGATGTGGTAACATGGAACACATTGATAGGTGGCCACGCTGATAACAAAGACCCAAATTCCGCAATCAAAGCATTCATCTTATTGAGAAGAGAAGGTTTGCTTTCAAACTACATTACTATTGTTAATCTTCTCGGCGCTTGTTTGTCTCCTGATTATCTTTTGAAACATGGAATGCCAATCCACGCACACATAGTTGTGGCAGGATTTGAATTAAATACGTATGTCCAAAGCTCCCTAATTACAATGTATGCCCAATGTGGTGATCTTAATGCAAGTAACTACATTTTTGATGTATTAGCTAATAAAAATTCTAGTACTTGGAATGCCATTCTTTCTGCAAATGCTCATTATGGGCCTGGCGAGGAAGCACTAAAATTTATTGCAAGGATGAGAAATGACGGGGTTGATTTAGATGAGTTTAGCTTTTCTGTTGCTCTCGCTACTATTGGTAACTTGACAGTACTGGATGAGGGTCAGCAGCTTCACAGTTGGATTATTAAACTTGGGTCCGAGTCTAATGAATACGTTTTAAATGCTTTAATGGATATGTATGGAAAATGTGGAGAAATTGATGATGTATTTAGAATCCTTCCCCTACCAAAAAGTAGGTCAAAGAGGTCTTGGAACATTTTAATATCAGCATTGGCCAGACATGGGTTTTTCCGCCAGGCTACGGAGGCCTTTCATGAGATGCTCAATCTGGGACTGAAACCTGATCACGTCACATTTGTTTCGCTTCTGTCTGCCTGCAGCCATGGTGGTTTGGTGGATGAGGGACTTGCATACTTCTCTTCAATGACAACTGAATTTGGTGTTCCTACTGGAATAGAGCATTGTGTATGCATAATTGATCTTCTTGGCCGATCAGGAAGGCTTGCTGAGGCCGAAGCTTTCGTTGATAACATGCCAGTCCAACCAAATGACCTCGTTTGGCGTAGCTTGTTAGCTGCTTGCAAAATACACGGAAATTTGGAGCTTGGGAAGAAAGCTGCTGATCGTCTTTTCGAGCTAGACTCATCTGATGATTCGGCCTATGTTCTTTATTCAAATGTCTGTGCATCTACCCAAAACTGGGGAGATGTAGAGAATGTGAGAAAGCAAATGGAATCACAAAGTTTAAAGAAGAAACCTGCCTGCAGTTGGATCAAGTTGAAAAACAAGGTTACAACTTTTGGTATGGGAGACCAGTTTCATCCACAAACTGCACAAATCTACGCGAAGTTGGAAGAGCTCAGAAAGATGACTAGAGAGGAAGGCTACATGCCAGACACAAGCTATGCGTTGCAAGATACAGATGAAGAACAAAAGGAGAACAATCTTTGGAACCATAGTGAGAGAATTGCCCTTGCATTTGGGTTGATTAATAGTCCTGAAGGCTCACCTATTAGAATTTTTAAGAATCTTCGTGTTTGTGGTGATTGCCACTCTGTTTTCAAGCTAGTCAGTAAAATTGTTGGTAGGAAAATCATAGTCAGGGATTCATATCGGTTTCATCATTTCTATGGTGGCAACTGTTCTTGTTCAGACTACTGGTAGTGAATTGAATTTTATTGTTGGATGTAGTAGTTAAAAAAGGTTATATTAGGAATTTTATTGAGTTTGACTTCAATACACTGTGTTAGATTTTTTATTTATATTGTTTCTAAATCATACACACCATTATTGTCCCAAATGTACAATAAAGTTCAGAGAATATGAACACCTTCATTAATCTTGAAAACGAAAAATCATCTTGGTGAGAATTTGACCGTGTTACATGATGATTATAGTATTATACTGAACATTTTGCAGTTTTTATTTATTTATTTTGTCTACATATAGCCAAATTACATTACTTGAACTTTAAAAAAATATGAATGTATGAAGGGTCTTCTATGTTAATATTGCTATGCTTATATTATAAATAAATATTATTATGCTTACTGCTTAGGAATTTCCCTGACAGCTGCAATAAAAATTCATATGTCAAGTTATGTAAAATTATATTGACTACAAAAATTTCAAGAATTTATGGTGTATTATAATACTTATTCAATGTTCAAATTTGGCACGGAATCTTCTAGAGCCTATTTGTGGCTGTCAGGCAATGTAAAGACAGGTCTCAGATAGTTTTCATTGTTCATTTTTTATATGGTTTTTTCATATCTTTGAAAATTTTATGACTGATAGTTTCTCTCATGCTTGAAATCTGGATGAGATTTCAGATTTGTGCACTATCAATGAGTTTTCTTGTTTTGTTTTGGTAAGCGTGCACTATCAATGAGTAATATTATGTCATGGTTTAAATTTTCAGTTGTAATAACATAAGTCGTTTTTGAAAGATCCACTTTGCTTCACATTTCGGTAAGTTGTAAGCAGTTTATTTTTATTCCTTTGTGAAGAGAATAAAAGAAAATGGAGAAGAGAGAAGATTGGAGATCAATTCTACCATATTTGCCAGTGGTGATGCGTCCTCCCACTCTATTTTGGCCGTCCCAAGTGGTGGAAGCTCTCAGAGAGCTTAGATGTGGCCGAGTTGACTCGGGCCGACTCTTATTCATCTTCATTACTGAACTAAGGAACTCTCTTTCTCTCTCTCATGAACCTTTAGCCCCTTCAACTGCACATGGATATGCCCTCTTCTTTGACGAGGTAATATACTACACAGGTAACTTCACCTTTTAAAACCTCAATTTTTTAATTTTGAATCCGGATTGTCCATGCATTTTGGGGTACATGGGTTTTTCTGTTTATAGCTGATTGTTCAATTATTCCATGAATAAAACAAAGACTTGTGATTGTTTGTTTCAGCTTATTTCTAGAGAGGAGTGTAGGAAGTGGTTTGACGAAGTGCTTCCAGCATTGGGAGATTTACTTTTGCGGTTGCCCTCTTTATTGGAAGCACACTATGAAAATGCGGATATTGTTATTGATGGAGAGGGAGCCACCGTCAGAACTGGTCTTCGCATGCTGGATTCACAAGAAGCCGGGACAGTGTTCCTTACCCAGGTTTGCGTGTTACCAAACTTTATGTGCTTTCTTCATTTTGGTAGAATATGCATTTTTTTTATTCGCCCACTATTAATGGTTGAAGATTGTTTGGAAACCGAATTCCTCCTACAAGTACTTTTGACATTAAAACTCATAATGATACAACTTGGCTAACTACTGTCACCATCACCACTGTCAAAACTCTTGCATTACTGAGGCTGCTTCTGCTACCGTTATATGGTACATGATCGTGACTTACATGTTGATGATTGTTATAATTTACAACTACACTTTCCTTTTTTTTACAGGAGTTGATTGCTGCTCTTCTTGCATGCTCATTTTTATGTCTGTTCCCAGTCCATGACAGATATGAGAAACAACTTCAACCAGTTAACTTTGATGAGTTGTTTGCGTAAGAAATCTTAAGCTATATTATTTTTATTCACTTGTTCAATTGCTTGTTTTAGCCTTCATTTTGATCATTGTATTTCTCCTAGTGGCGTTAAGCCGTCATTGGCAGTTGCATGTTATGTGAGAGTGACTAAACAATAGAGAAGTATAGAAAGAATTGACCACAATGCCTTGTTTCACATGTTATTACAAAATTTTCTTGAAATTCAGGATATCAGCTATGCTCGTGCTTTTTCAGGAGTCTCTATGATGATTACAGTCATAAACAGGAAAGTAAGATTTTGTGCATCATTCACTATTTTGAAAGGATAAGCTCTGATATGCCTAAGGGTGTTGTCTCATTTGAGCGAAAAGTACTTCCCTGGGAAGATGATTCTGTTCACGTTTCTTACCCAAATGCTAACTTTTGGAGCACTTCTGTTATGCGTCTATGCAGATTTGAGGTATCTAAAGGAGATTTATTTTCAACTGTCGACAAAACTAATCTATTTTAATGATTCACTTGGTTTGTAATAGGTGATACTTTTGCATTTTAATAGGTTCACAGTTCAGGACTCATAGAAGATCACTCAAGTGAAGCTGTCGAAGTCGATTTTGCAAATGAATATCTCGGTGGTGGCGCTCTTCGTAGGGGTTGTGTACAGGTGCAATGCAATATGTTTTCATCCATAGCTTCTTATGCTTCAATGTCATGTTAGGCAATTGTAGCTTCTTTAGGACATATTGCATGATTAGATCGACTTATTTGTGCTTATCTATTAATATAAGCACTTGTGAGACTGTTTGGGAGAGCTTATATAAACATCTTAGCTTATGAAATGTCCATAAGCTGTGTTCAACTTATTTTCATAAGCTCTATACTATAGCTTATAAAAACAGTGTAGCTAATATGAAAATAGTATGATTTTATTTTATCTTTTGTATACTATAAAATTATATTATACATAAGCACTTAACTAAGTTGTTTATCCTAACAGGGCCGTAGTTCCTTACAGATTTTATAGGCATATCACATATGCATGTAGTCTAGGCCTCTAGGGTGCAGTTTGTATTAGCAACTTACGTCCCTGTTTAGATTCTGCAGATTGTGATATTTTTCTCACTTGAGTTTTATAAATTTGCTCATAATTGTTTGGTGTAGGAGGAAATTCGCTTCATGATCAGTCCAGAATTGATTGCTGGCATGCTTTTCTTGCCGTCCATGGCGGATAATGAAGCTATGGATATTGTTGGTGTGGAAAGGTTCTCAAGTTATAAAGGGTTAGTGTTACTCAATGGATCTAAATTTCAGTTAGAATGAATATTTTTAGTGCTTACTACTGGCTTTATTTACTTCAAACATGATAGTAGGTTCTTTCCTAATTCCTGGTGTGGAAGAAAAGCATGTTTCCTGATTGTTATGCCTGACATGGTGAATTTTGTATTCTGTTTTCCTGCGCACGTTGGCGTATAATTTGCAGTAAATTGAACCATTTATATTGTGTCTGTTTTTTCTTCCCACTATTTTGTGCTTACACACTTGGTTAGAACAGTTTTTTAATGCAAAATTAGGGTCTGTTTATTTTGCGAAAACATTTACTATTCATTTATTAAAATTTGTGTTCATTTTAACTTGATGAGAAAATGAAAATAGAAAATGTTTTCACAAGTTAAACGTCCTTCTATATCCTTCCATGAATGGAAAATATTGCAAATTAGTGTTTTCTATACGGTAACAATATGCATATAATTGGGAAATACTTCTCTGATGTGATGTATTGTTATGCTATTGTGTGCTTCCTTCCTAACCTGACAATGATAACATCTCCTGATTTCTTTAGATATGCATCATCGTTTCAATTTTCTGGGGATTATGTGGATGACAAAGATGTAGACGCCCTTGGAAGACGTAAAACCAGGATTGTTGCAATTGATGCATTATGTGGCCCGGGAATGAGGCAATACAGGGAAAAATATATCCTCCGGTTGGTTAACCTTCATTTATGTGGTTTCTCTTCAATACACAAGCATTGGGAAACCATCCAATTTTTTTCTGAATGTGAATAAAAGAAAACCAATTGTATTGATCCTTGCGGGACATAATATATTTTGATGTTAATATTTTCTCTTTTTATTCATTTTTTGAAGTTATAACATATTATGAACTAAGGTTGTTCATTCCTGCAGTGAGATCAACAAAGCATTCTGTGGTTTTCTGCAGCAATCTAAATATCAACAGTATAAGAAAATACCACAAGAGAACGTATGGTATCTAGAAGCAATGTGATTTTTATTGTTGTTACGTGCTGTTATTGTTATTGTTTGCTATCCGCATTGATTGATGTTCAGTTATCTGTTTCAAACATTGTTTGTTTCTTGACAGTTTGATGCTGCCGCCTCAACATCTATGGAAACAAGTGAAGGAGAAAGTTCATATCAAGAAATCAGAAATTCTCAAAATGATTATGATATGATGGAAAAGAGCAATGATATTGGGGTTGCGACCGGAAATTGGGGATGTGGTGCCTTTGGAGGAGATCCTGAAGTAAAGACTATTATTCAGTGGCTTGCAGCTTCTCAAGTAATGTTATATTTTCAGCTATTAAGTGTATGAATGTATATCTGTAGTCACTGCATACTTATTCGAATTAATTAGAAATTAATGCTTATGTTTACCTCTACACCAAGGAAAAGTATGTATCATGGTAACGATATCATGTTTGATAAAATTCCATTTTAGATTTTTCTTGAGGGATGGTCATTAATGCCAATGAAAGTATGAAACATCTAAATTTTGATGGTTGAGGACTTCAAAAACCAGCATGTGGTCACAAACGGTCAATGATAATGAAATATTGAAAATTGAATCAACAAATTAAATACTTCCCTCTTGTTTAATTTTTAATAATCTTAGAAAAGGTGCTACATGATGGGGAATTGCAACATGAAATAGAACTAAACTTTGGGGTCTGTTGACAGCAACTACTGTAGTACTAGTACTAGACTTAACCTTTGATAATTTGACCTTAAACTTTGATGAAATTATGTGATTTTTATTAACTTTTCATGCTTGAAGACCTTAAACTTTGTCTTGGTTCATCATATCTTGCAGGCTCAAAGACCTTTCATAGCATACTACACATTTGGCTTGGGCGCATTGCGGAACTTAGACAAGGTAATTTGACATATACATTAAATAGTTGTATCAATACAATCTATTTACAATTTTGCATTCAGATTAAAACTGACATCAACGGGATCAGTTGAGCTCAGTTAATAGATTTCCATAATCAAATTAATTTTTCACTTTCTTGGTGGTCTGTTTTACAAACGAACAACCTACTATTACATTGCCTCTATTAAGTTTTGAAATTGGGCCTAACTCATCCTTACATAATTGCGTTATAAGGTGAGAGGAGCGTTACTCGTTGTAAACTCTTTTCAGGCCTTATCTCTTTTCAGTGTGAGATAAGTTTTTCTCAGTACACCTCCTCACGCCCAATAGTATTGGATTTGGTGCGTGAATAACGTGGTGGGTCACTCAACTCAATAGGCTATGATATCATATTTGGTATTTATATTAGATAAAACTCATCCAAAAAACGAAGAAGGTAAAACTCATCCTAACGAAACCGTATTGTAATGTGGGAATTGCATGTTTTCCAATAGCCTCATTCCTATAACTAATTTCAATGTAATTAGTAGCATAGAAATGCCAGCAATACACTCTGTAACACTATTTCCATCAATCTCTGCATGATTGAGTGAAATTTATGTGGATCCTATCATTTTCTAAACAAAATCTTCACGATTTAGTGGAATCCTCGTGAATTTGAGTCAATCATCTTTATTTACAAAGCGCCAGGAACATTTCCGATGAACTCGTACTTTCCTTACAGTGTTGATTTCTCACCAGAGACTTTTATTCGCGTCGTTGCAGGTTTCGTGTTGGATTTTGTCACAAAGATGGACAGTTGGAGACCTATGGAACATGCTAGTTGAGTACTCAACAAGTAGATCAAAAGGAGAAACTAATGTTGGTTTCCTCCAATGGCTCGTCCCATCAATATATGCTCATGGTTCTGAGATGGACTAAAACCACACATGCCTTGTTCAGTTGTTGTTTGTCGTTGAATTTTCTCGATGATTGATCTCTTTTTGAAGAAAATCTTGATATTACTAGGAAAAAGAATACATGTGAAATAGTTAATAACTTAATATTGTTTGGAACCTTTATATAACCATGTATAGTTTGATTTAGGAGCTAGAAGTTATACTATTATTCTATTATTCTGTTGACTATGAAGCTTGATCATACTGTAAAAACATATTTTTATTCCTTCTATTTGAAGATTAGAAAAACACAAAGTGAGGTTGAATTGTATTTGTCATTGGATCACGGGCTTGCACTGTAGATTAGTACCGTGATATGACCATTGATAGCAAACATTCATTTTTCGTTATCATTAAAACTTCCATTTTGGTTCAACAATCTCTCCCTTTTTATGATGACAAACATCCATATTTGATAAACAATTTTTCATAGAAAGTAGAGGTTAACTCCCCCTAAGAATAAGTCGGATTAAACATGATAAATATAATTAAAAAAAAATTAGAAACTCAAATATTTTCTCTCCCCCTTTTGCCATCAACAAAAATAAGAGGAGACATGAATGATAATAAATTCACTTATTTTTTGGTATTAACCCTTTAAAGAAATTGAGCTTAATAGTTAAGAGTTCAGGGAACAATTTGACTGTGATTCTCTGCAATAGTAAGGATCACAACCACTATTTCAAACCCTAATGCTATCTATGATTTTGCAACCTGCTACATTATACTTACTTTGGTGATTGCACAATGCATAAGATGGATGTTATGAAATACAGATGAAATTAATGGATTTGTTTTCAAATTTTGTAAAAGAAAATTGCGAAGGCAGTTGTGAATTTTGTTTTCTTAAGAAATGAACCTATAAATATGCAAGTAAACAAGTCCTGAGTTTTTTGTATTTGTTTCCATTGTAGATTGTAGCTCATAAGCTTCAACCCAAGATTGATTGTTGCTTCAAGTAGTGTTATGAATTTTGATGGAAAAATCTATTGATTTTCCTATCTGAACAAATGAAGTTCAACCAGTTTCCGTGAATGATATACCTTCAGAGGCTGTAGTTCATAATGGAATTAGAGATCGGTCCGCTACTTATAGCTATGGTAAGTAAATCAACTTCAGAGTTCAAGTTATATATTTCGTAATTTACTATTAATTTTTCAGTTTAATTAATTTTCTAAATAATGATAAATTCTGTATCTACAGAATGCTCATATTTTTTCCGGACTGCAATGCAACTACTTGACGAGGTGAGTTATTAAATGTCTTGTAGTTTATCAAATTATGTTAACTCTTTTGAATTTCATTTTTAGCTTCTACGGGCTTAAAATGTGTTGCGACGCATTTGAAAACATTGTCCAAGGTGCTTTGTAGATAGTACGTTGGATCGTGTAGCATGTCAGGAGAGTTAAAACTTAAAAGATAAGATGAAAATGATTGGTAATTTGCAATTATTAGACAACAAGAATGAAATTGAACTTTAAATGATTGTAAATCAATTTATTTTTCATTATGCATTCGAGTTTACATACCGACAGCTTGAAGAGTAATCTTCAAAGTACAACAAAATCACATTAATGATACATCAAGAGGGACAAAATACATGAGAAAACAATAGCAGCTATAGCAGCAGTACAATGCTTTAGCGTAGCGGAATTGAATTAATCGCTCTTGTTCTGCGATACACTATTTAATACAAAGAGTTGTTAAATAGTGGATATTGCAGTGCGGAATTTGAATGAACCACCATTTTCCGCAATTCGCAATTGACAACATCGACGATACTGGATACAACACTAGCACGTATAAATGGAGTAGTCCAAGACTATCACTATAGTAGAGAGAAGTCTCATGTCCTAAAAAACAGACAGTTGATCCTAAAGGATGAAAAGTGATGTAAAACGTAATGCTACACAATGAAATTTATTTTCGTAATATGTATCCTCAAGACAGTGAACGGCCTCTGAGAAAACGCCAGGGTCCTGTTGCTGTTCCCATCCTGCATATGCATTTGACATGTTTGTAAAACAATATTGTATAATAGAAATATAATTACCATAAGCAAAATTACCATAAATAATTTTATGAATGTTTTGTAAAGAAATGTTTCTTTGTTCAATTTTCATATGAACGAGGTGATTGAAATCTTCTAGTTTTTTATGTAATTAATAAGTTGTATGTTATTCAATATAAGCTGAAAACAACTTATGAACGTGTAATAAGCTGTTTTCGTAAGCTCTCCCAACTAGTCCAACTGTCCAAGTATGTAATATAGTTACATGTTTTCAATATAAGGAAAGTTTACCTCCATACACCAGCAACCATACGAAGACTCATGTAGATGGTTAGTGCAATCCAGATCCCTATAAAACCCTTACTCTTGTAGAGAATAAATAATGAAGTAACACTTGCTAATGAAACAATGACCTGAAAAAATAGCAAAGAAAATTTATAAATAAATATGTATAGAGTACAAGGAAGAAAATGTACATGAAAACTTACCAAAGAGTATGCAGAATATGCAAAATCAGATGCCCCGTAGTTCACACCATCGAAGACAAAGGCTAATGAATTGATTGGTTGTGTAGCAGCGACAAACTGGTGAGAGTGAGATAAAATGAAATTAGATAAAAACTTGCACACAAAAACTTACGCGTAGTTAACTAGTATAACTAACTTTTACATCTAATATAAATGTAACGAACTAATCCATTGTGTTGTGCTAGGAAAATATACCGGGAGGCCTAGTCTGATTAGGTGAATAACAGCAACATTTTTGGAAAATACTCCAGCTCCAAAGTACAATCCACCTCCAACTATAAGAGAGAGTCCAATTCCTAAAACAAAACTCATTTGCAGTGTCCTTGTTGCAGCAGCAGTCACTTTATCGTAGTCTTTCTCGGCAAATGAACATGCTAGAATTGCCTGTGAGAAAGGGAAACTTAATCAGTAACGTTAATGCTTATTTAACTTTCATTACATTTTTGCTTAAAGAAGTGTTCTAGAAGTTGAGAACTTAAGGGTCTGTTTACTTTCTAAAATCATTTTCAAATTTTATTTTCAGATTTTACTTTGTAAGTTGGTGGCCTGAATGATATTGAATCATAAAATTATCTTACATCTCAATAACAAGAATAAAAATGTTGATATACCTGTATCGCAACAGCTAAACCATCGGCAAGAAGGGACGATGTCATCCACACCTGGAGGCAGGTTTGGAATGCAGCCATTGGAATTGGACCTAACCGTGCTGCTAATGAAGCTGATAAGGTTACACAGAATGTAACTGCTATAACTCTGGCCAACAACAGGCCACCTGTTGAAATTGAAAACAAATTCCAACATATAAGTAAGTTTTTTAGCATTATATTAAGTGATCAATGATGCTTAATTACTATATATTAATTTTTTTTTCTAGTCTTACAAGTAAATGGTCATCTTTTTATTGATTGAATCCTGGTTAGGACAATTTCTGGTTAGATTTTACTTACTTCCTGCCAAACTCCGAATTACCGGAGTTCCTTTCTTTTGGGAACTAGTTGGTTAAGACAAAAAAATGTTCGTCTTTTGCGCACAAAGATTTTGTTGTTGTTATGGTGACCGTTTTTTTAATCTAATTCTTATTTTTAATAGAGGAGAGGGAGATTTCAATAAAAAAATATAGGTATTAATACCAACTCATACTATACTTATTTAATGCACTCCATCATACCATTTTTTAGAAACCTGAAAATCTGCAAATCCTTCATGCTTGGAGGTAGGAGATCCACTTTTCTCATTAATATCAACAAGAGACAAGTTGCCATAATGTACCTAAAAGTATCACCATATTATGAGTTGAAGTCTTGAGAATAAAAATGTTTGAACATTATTATTATTAAGATAAAACAAAGTAAGACTTACTGAGAGAGAACATGTGAAATCGCTGCACCTCTAATGCCCAATTTGAAGTAAAATATAAGTAGTGGATCCATAGCAACATTCAATGTGTACCCGGAAACTAAATTAAACCAAAACAAAGAGATGAAACGAGTTAAGGAAAAACACTGTCAAATTTTAAAACAAATCTTCTCTCAATTAAGTTTTTATGTAGTGTTCTTTATGTTTTGCTTTATGATCCTTTAAATTTGAAATACACCTTAGAATTTGGATTGAGTTTAACTCGTCTGTTACGAAATAAGCTTGTAAGGTGAGAACTGACCACTTATTAACACACCCCGTCATGTCTTAGACTCAAAACCTTGAGTGTGTCTCAATTGGTTCAATAACGGCTGAGCCAATAGGGGTGACCAATAAGGTGAAGATTCTGCACCGCTTATAATTTTTTAGGCCATAAACGAGAGACTCTTAAGTCTTAACAATGTCGATTTAATTTATGCCTTTGCATGTTCTCAAAGTGCCTACTTTGGTTTCAATTTCATGACAAATAGATAATTTGAACATACCAATGACATATAAAGGAGTTGTTGTGTCTTTGAACCCTCTAAAGATTCCTTGCATGGCTAAGGAGAGAAGCACTGCAGGAGCCCCTAAGGCTCTCAATCTTAAGTACTTAACAGCTGGTATAAGCATAGGAGAATCCTACAAAAAAGTGAAATATTTCATCTTACAAAAGCTTACATCAATGTACTTTAGATAAAGAAGTAAACAATTGAACATAGTAATTTTGATGATAAAGATACATACATATTTCAAACCCATTGCACCTAATAGAGGTTTAGCTGCAAATATAAGGGTTGCAGCTTGAATAAGACCAAGGACTGTGCCAAAAAGTAATGCCGTAGATGCTGAAGCAATGTGCCTCTTCTTGCTTAGAGGTTTTGAAACACTCTTGTTACCATTACTAGTAACATTAGAAGACTTGCTTATATTTGAATTTGCATCTGATAAGGAAATTTATAATGTTAGAACAACCAAAATTGCAATTTCATTGTAACACCGGCACTTCATATTGAAGGCGTGTTTGTGTCTGACATAGACACATGTTGTAATTATATCATTTTCTCAAATTATGTGTTCATGTTATGTCTATGTCTGCACTTCATATCTCATGTCATTTACGAACAAATTCGACATTTATGCACAAACAGAAAGAGAAAGTTAGAAAATACCATCTCCATTTTTTGTCTCATTTTTCAAGGAACAATCCTGTTTGGTTCCACCTGCTTCTAAGTCTTGAAGCAAATGATCATCAGGCATTACTTCATTTGGCTTTGCCTTAATGCTTTCATTGAATTGCTTTTCTGCTGCTCTGCTATTGATTTTATCAATAGTATCTTCCTCAGCTACAAATGAAGTTGTAATACTGACCAGAGGGAAAATAGTAATCCTTGAAGCTTGGTTGAAAACAGCAATAGAAACTCCTGCAGCCGCAAGTTCCACCGGCCCTAAACACATGAGAAAATGAAAAATCAGTTTTTTTCCTTCCGGAAGTATAATTCTTCCGGACAAAACCAGTTTTTTCGGTCTTCGAAAGTGTACTTCTAGTTTTTTCGGACACATGCGGTTTAAATGATCTTTGTTACAACTCTATAGTATATCAGCATAATCTAGTGACATGAAAATAAATGTACCTAAGTGGCCTATGAATGCTGTGTCTATAAGAGAAGCAATTGGATCAGCAGCAACAGCAAGTGCAGATGGAAATGCAATCCCAAGTATCTCCTTAGCTAGAGAATCCATCTTGAATACAAGGCTACAATAACATAAATAGAACCAACTATTAGTACTTTGTAAAAGACTTAGTCCCTGCAATATATAGTGTTTTTTGGTTTTTGTTCCTAAACAATTATTTGTTGATTTTACTCCCTAAAATAAAATTTTATGCTTTTGGCCCTCATTGTTTGATTTTGGTCCCTAAAATATTAGATGTATGTTGAGATTTTAGTCCCCAAAAATAATAAAATTCACATTTTCAAGGACTAATTCAACATGAATCAACTATCATACTAACTATAACAAGAGACCTAAAAGAAAATTTTCCTATTTTGAGAGTATATATTAGAAAACACGAAAAAAAGAAAAGAAAATAACTCCCTCCTAATTTTAGGTATTAAAACCAATAAAGAAGTTCTATAGGGCTAAAACCAGAATATGTGCATAATAAAGGGACTAAAATGTTTAAGCTTTGGTAAAATTACATGAATGCCCTTAATTACCTAAGCTTTAGAGAGACATGTGAGATTAAAATATATAATGACATGTAATGAGTCTAACAATATATACAACAAGTTATCTTTTGCAATATAATATATCATGTTATATAAATCATCTAGTTAGCACTTAGCATAAGTGCATAACCATGTTCCTCCAAGAAAGAAGGGTCATAATTTGATTAGACAATATTGAAGGTACCTTGCATCTTTGAAGAAAACTAATAGAGGCATTATCCACTTGTTCTTGACTGCATTATTTGAAATACCATTATCATCCATGATATCCCAAATCTTTAGATAACAACTCAATCAAGAAGAGTATTAGCAAACCAAAGTCCCTTGAGGTATAACCAAATCTGAATAATCTGCAAGTTTAAGGTAATTCAATGATGTTTTGTACCATCAAAATAAAGAACAAGTATGATATTGATGATTACAAATGAAACACAAGTTTGTCTTTCACACCATTAGTTTGCTAAGTTATGTGGTGACAAAAATTAATTTTCAACGAATTACGTAAAAGTGATTTTGAGCAACAATGCATTGAATATATAGTGATTTATGTTTGAAATACATTTATTTAAAAGTGAGCTGAACAATCTAATTTCAACATCAAATTAGAATCAATTCCAGAAACAGAATCTATTATACCTAAGAACATCCAAACATATTACAATTAATTCTAAACATTTTTAAAGTGAAAACAAAACATATAGTAAATTAGGTAGATAATGAGCTACCTTTCAACCCTTGAAAGGTGACAAGAAAGGGATGGATTTATAGTGTTGCATATAACTAGTGTTAGTGCAAAAGTTGAAGACTATTGTTGCATGAATGCTATGTTTATGATTGAACCTTCCTTTAGTGTGGTTACACGAAACTCCTTACAAAGTAATAGTGCCTAACGATTATTCTTTTATAAAGTTAAGCAAAACCCATAAGATGGAAAATGTTAAAAAAATAGTTAGAAAGAACTTAGAAGAACGTGACAAATAGTAATTCAAAAACCTTCCCTAGTTACATACACCCCTAATAGAAACATAACAATGAAAAGTTTAAGTGACTTGTAGCTTGGGTGCTCGTTTTAGGAGCAAGAAAAAGCCAAAAGTTTATATATCATTTGTAAAAGTATTTACATATCTTACTTTCTCCGATTCTTTTTATAAGCATCATTTATAGATTTTACATATATGAATAAAAATAGGTCGAATATTCCGTGAGTTTAACTCAGTTGATAAAAATATTAAATATAATTTACATGACCGAAATTCTAACTACTAGATTATCTAACAAAAAAAAGCGTGTGTGTTTGTTTTATGTATAAATGTTTCTAAAATGTTCTCTTATATATCTAGTTAATCTTGACTACTTCATATTCTTAAACATTTAGTGGTATTAACTAGGTTTTATTTGGAAAAATAAATTAGGTATCAGTAATTTGAAAATGTAACTCATATTTAAGGACACATTTTTCTCAAAAAATACTTATAAAAACTACAAAGGGACAAAGAGCAAATATTTTAGCTTTTGCAAGAAAAAGAAAGATTTTATTTAGTTGTCTAATAAATTCTAATTTTGATTGCAACATTTATGAGACAGTGGCATTGATCTAACAAAGTTTACAAAAAAATGCACAAGAACATTTTATATTTTGATAGTTTCACTTATATCCTAATAATATTTTATAACAAATTTATACACATTTTAGTTATATATTACCTACTTTAATATATTAAAATGATGTTTTTATTCAATTTGAGAGAAAAATGTCTTGATCGAGGACCCTACACAACCGAATTGTGTGGGTACAATACCTTAAATAATACCTTATAACTGAATACCATGTTTGTGGGTACAATCTATTGCTTGATATAATATATTCTATTCTATTAATATTTTTTTAAAATTCTATGATGTAACAAATACCAATATCTGTTGCATTGCATAACAGACAGTTTGTTTCAAACGGATGTTGTTCTATTGATGGTGGAAACACATTAAATTGTAACTTGAGAAATTCAAACGAGAATCAAAATTTGGACAAAAAAAATAAAATAAAAAGGAACCAAATGAAGAAGTATATTTTGAAAAGAAAAGAGGAACAAAACATTTTGATTAGACATATTTTAGTTATAGATATGATGAAAATTGTATTTTGTTTTAAATAAACCCAAGGAAATGTGGTTGAAAATACAATTTTCATCATATCTATAACTAATTAAGGCGTAAACGACAATTGTAGATGATATTATATTATTTTTTTTGAATAGTAAAATTTATTATTAATAAGAATCATATCTTCACATAAGACGAACATAGATCGATAGAAAAGAAACTATTTGTGTAGATGATATTATTTGTGTGACACATGGTATCATACTAGTTAAATAATACATTTCTCAAACACGGTCGCTACAATTGATTGAAATACAAATGAATCATGCTAAATTATTTAAACACCCACACAAATCTCTAGTAATTTATGTACCAGGAAAAAAACTCTAATAATTTGAATTCCAACAAATTATACAGTGTGTATTGAAAAGAGTCTGTTTTTAACACAATTCTTAAAATAAAGATATTGACTATTGATAAAGGAAGATTATGTTTGGTAAAGTCAAGATTAAAAGTTTTATTTTGTGGACATGATTAAAAGGTCATAAAACAAAAAGTTTTTCTTCTATTACTAATGATAGAATGAAATTAAGTTTCTCATAAATTGATTCTTAATCTAAAAGGTTTCAACCTCAATAATTCCTGTAATTTCTTTAGAGAAGTAAATGTAAATTTTTCGTAAACACTATAGTCTAAAGTTTTGCCAATTTTGATGTATATAGGATAGCCATTAACTCACCCTAAAATATTTGTATTCTTTTTTTGGTAAGAAGCTAAGGCTAAAAAGAAAAAAGAAAGAAACTAAAAAGAAAAATTATTTACGAGGAAAGAAGATTCATTACGTTATTTGTAAGAAGATAAAAAATATTTGTATCTAAAAAAGCATGTTGAATTTAATAAATTTTCTTTTACTTATGATGTCAATTCAATAATTGGTGGGCCTTTTAAGCTGGTATCCGTACAAGGTGAATACAAATATAGGCCAAATATTTTTTGTGGGTGAAAAATATTAAAAACTTATAGTTGATATAACAATTTAAGAATGATTTTATTGAATAAAATAATAATTGTTTGTTTTTGAAATTTGCTAGTTGTTGTTGGTTGTATAATTGATGTGCACAAAAGTTAATTCACCGGACTTGCCATGTCATACATCATGCGATGCTAGTTTCTTATTGTTTCCATTCATTATAACTTAGGGTCTGTTTGGATTGATGGAATAGAATGGAGCGGGGCAGAATGTAATAGAATGGAACGGAATGGAACATAGATTTCATTCCATTGTTTGGATATTTTATGATGGAGCGGAACAAATTTCCCACTCCATTGTTTGGAAAATGAACGGAATGGAATGAGTTATAAATTTTTTATTCCAATTATACCCTTTATTTATAAAATCTTAATATCATACATTTTATACTCAATTGAACCAATAAATTTCACATATTTCATTACTAATTCATTGTCCAAACTATAATAACACTCTTAATTGAACATAAACTACCAAATTAATAGAGAAAAAGGATCGACAAATAGCCAAAGCCACTATCTTATTCTACAAAAATAAAACACTATCTTATTGATAAAAATATATATTATCATATATTAAAATAATACTATTGTAGTATGTCAGACCAAATAGTAGTACTAATTTAATAAAAAACGAAGAGAAGAAGAAGAGACGAAGATTATATTTGATGTAAATTTTTTTTCATACACTAATATAATAACAAGAATAATAAAATTGATTTGTACACAAAAAAATTGGTTGCAGAAGAAGAGAAGATTAGGTAGGGAAGATATACTAATATAAAATTAATAAAATAAAATTGGTTACAGAAGAAGAGAAGACGAGAGAGAGGGAAGAAAGAAAAATTTCATAACAAATTTTTTTATTTTATTGTATTTGCCTTTTCAAAAAAATAATAATAAAACAAATAGGGATAAAATTGTATTTATGTTATTAATTTATTCCATTCCATTGCACACACCCCAAATTGGGCGGAATGGAAAATTGAATGAATGAGTGGTATTGGATGGAATGAGTTCCATCACATACCATCCCATCCCATCCCATTCATTATTTGCAAAACCAAACAACGGAACATAAACACATTCCATTCCATCCCATCTCATCCCACCACATTCCATCAATCCAAACAGACCCTTAGTGAACCTGCGTTAAATGTTGCTCTTACATAACAAAGTTGTATGATGTTGAAAAAAGATATACTACTGTCAAAAAATATACCATGTCGTTTGAATAAATGAAAAAAAAAAACGCAACTAATATAATATTATTGAATAATTTATATAACTAGTCAATATTATAAATTAAATATATTATCAAAAATATTATAAATTAATTTTTTAATTAATTTAAAAAGTGAATTTTGTCACTTTAAAAAAAAGGGGAATTTTCGCTTGTAAATATGGTCAAAGAAAGTAAGTGTAGTCTCACCACAAAAAAATAAAATAACAATTAAGTGTAATTTACAAAAAAATTATTTCATTCTGTCTTTTTTATAAGAGAAAATTGAGTCAACAAAAGTTAATGTCTTTAGACCATATTATAAACCAAATATATAGACTTTTATTCAACTAATTGTGTTTTATAAAAAGAATTGGAGGTAATATTTGTATATTAAGAGTCTGTAAATTAGATTGACTTATTTAAATTTATTTTATTGATATACATTTTATGAGATTATTTAGCAGAACTGATTAAAACAGTTTATGATATTGTTTATATGGTGTTTTCAACTTATTTTCATAAATTCTTTAAAATAATAACTTTAAAAATAGCTTATACAATTTTTTTTTCGTATATAGAAATATAGCTTAATTATAAATAAGCATTTGTGTTTATTTTGAGGACATGTGTTTATTGCAACGTAACAAATTCTATAGTTTAACTAAAAGATGATAAGTTTCTATGTGCTAGTGATAATTCAATTTATAAATACTTGAAGAAGTTTAAAAAGAAGGTATCTTATTCAAATTCTGATTATTATTATTATTCTTTTGATGTGTATCAATCACTTGTACTAAAGACCAGTGATAAATTATACTTAGCTAGTAATATAACATACTGACAACTAATATCACGTAAAAAAAACTAACATTTACTTGTTATAAAATCAAAATAGCAATAAATCTTAATCACATATTTTTTTAAACAGAGTAAATAATCTTTATCATATGTTAAGGCCCATACATAATTTTTGGATAAGGAACGTTTTGAAAGGATGTTGTACAAATTAACTTAACCAAGCTGTTCAAAAAGAAAAAAAAAAATTAACTTAACCACAAAGTATGTTACAAATATGAATAATATTAAATGAGTAGTAATAATTAGAAATGGAAGCTAAGTGGCATGCAACTTGCATGCAGTAAAGCATATACGAGACAAGACTAATTTTGCCACTTTGAAAGACTTTACATTATCTTATGAAGAAAAATAAGAGTTTAAAAATGCACATTTTTAAAAATTTATACTGATATTTAATAGAAATGATTTAAAATCTTATATTATATTATACCAAGAGAAGGAGGTAATTAGTGAGATAACATGACAAAATATTGTTATTAATTAATTGATATCGTAAAATTGTTTATATCGTCAATACATATTCTTATTTCTCAAAAAAAAAGTTTAAACACACTTCAAAAAATAAATTGTCTATTAAAACAAAATTATGGGGAATTCTATGGTACAATAGATAAATCATTATGTACCAGTACAATAGAAAATTTAACCAATAAAAAACTACCTTTTGTCTATATCATCATTTTTATATTATATTTTAAAATTAATTGTTACCATATGTCAATATTATCCGACATGTCAAATTATCATTGGTCAATATATTTTATTGTACCGGTACATGATGATTCACCTATTGTATGGAAGTATGGAAGCAACACCCAATTTACATACGCGCATTATCTAATATCTTAGAAACTACTATTTTCAACTAAAAATTGCAACTATGTTTTGTCTTTTACGGTTATTATTCACTAAAAAGCTAATAGCTATAGCTAGTAAGTTTAAATTATTGTATCTATAACACAATACAACAAAGATTATTTTTTAAATATAATATATTTTTGCTGGATTCACAGAATAATTTCTCCATTTAATTTTAAGCACGGAATTGATCATGGATGACGAGGATGCATGAAACAAAAGTGCCCATCTTTGTCGGAAATAAATAATTCACCACTCACCATTTTGACATATCAATAGTGTTATAATTCTCAATGTGTGTTTTGTTAGGCTCTTTGATATGTAGGATGTTAATCAATTTAGACCAAATATATATTTATAGATCAAAGATAATTTTATCAAAATCGACGTCAATGTATAATTTTTATCATAATCACAATACTTCATCTTGTTTCTGATAATTTCACCACAATATATTAAAAACTAAATATACCTTACAAAAATGAAGAAAAAGAAAGAATGTGACGTTATATATTGCCAAAAATAAAATAGAAACTGAAAGAATGTGAAGTTGAAGTTTGCCATCTAAATAGTTATGGGTCAATTAATTTAATGCAAAATAAATGCATTAACTAAAGACAATCTCAAATGAGAAATGCACCTAGATTCGTTTTTAAAAAAAGCCAAAATTCATCAAAAGTTAAAGCTAATAGACACACTTACACAAGCAATGCCAATTAGAAATGCAGTTATAGTGCCTTTTGAGTTGTTGGTTGCTTGATTATTTTGTTGTCTTTTGGGTTTTGTGGATTGTTTGGTTCTTAATGATTAGTAATAGGTTTAAGTACTCTTTGTACTTTTCTTTTATAAATATTTTTTTGTCATTAAAAAAATATTTATCAAGAAAATAAATATATTTTCTAACTTAATCAACATATTGTGTCAGTGTACGAGTGCTATACTACTTGAATAAATTAAAAACTAATTTTATCTTTTTCATTTTCTTTGTTTAATTACTATATCTGACGTTAGTCGAACGATTAATTTCTGATATAACAATAGTACTTCAAGAGTGATGAAAGAATCTATATAAGCTCAACAATATAATTAAACAAATTTCTAATGGAAGACATTAACATACCTCAATTCTCCTTAGTGTTTGATTCTTGAAATGAGAGAGTGATGAATGCAAGTATCCCTTAGATTCTTCTCCCTTACAAAGGCCACCAACTCTTCTTGCTTAACAAACATATCCCTCCCACACCCCTTTTATAAGTACCCTTTGCATGCCCCACTAAACCTCTATCTTGATCTTCCATAGTATTTGAATTAAAATATATTACTACAAGAAATAGTGCGCTAAAAAGGTATATGTGACTTATGTGTACATATGAGCGCGAGAGTTAAAAAGCATTTTTGTTTGTCTCATTATTTTGAGGATGTAATTTAAAGAAGAAAAAGAAAAAGACACAAACTAACAAATGGTCTAGTTATTTTAAGAAGCAAATGTAATAGTATTAAAGATGAACTATGAAGTCTAGATACTTGATACGACACATATATGGCGATATGAGAAATTTTAAAATTTAAGATACGATACGGTCAAGATATTTTAATAAAAATATTAAATTTATAAATGCAAATATATAAACATTATTAAAATTGATGATAAAAAAACATTCATATTACTAAAATTATCAAAACAAGTAAAATTACATGTCTTAAGTATTATCCAAAAAGCAAGTCGTACAGATCTCCACTAATGTTCAATAATTTTGTCGCTCCTTTCTTACATTTTTCATCTTTCTTTAACAAGAGTTAAAAATTTGTATACACATAAACCAAATCTTTAGCCCTTTATGAATTCATTTTACTTCTTTTCAGAGAATGAATAAAATTTAAACATCAGACACTTCTCTAATATGTATCGAGAAGTATCAAACAAGTATTCTAGAAATGTCAATTTTTTTTAATTAAAAAATGAAACTTTAATGTTGATACTTCTCTGATATGTATTTAACATGATATTTGATCAATTTTAAAATATCAAAACTTCATGCGGGGATTATACAAGGGTTTGACGCTTTGAGCCCCTTTTTTTCCTCTTAAAAGATAAAAAGTTATACACATATTATTAACAGGCTGTTTAATAAGAACAAAATTAAGAACAATATTTTTTTAGTTAAGAATAGAGTATCTATCGTTAATTATTAATCTTTTTTTAAATTGGAGGCACTCAAATATGGAAACAACTGGCCTAGAAAATTAAGGATTAAACAAGCACTATTAACAATGGAGGACGTACAATATCCAAAATAATAATAAAAATTAAAATAGAAGACTAAAATTATGACTAAAAATGTATTTAAGAAATTAAAAAGCTATATGGATTTAGGTCACCCATAACCATTTTTTATTACCACACAATTTAATATAATTTTTTTAGTACTAAAGTTTAATATACATACATATATATATATATATATATATATATATATATATATATATATATATATATATATATATATAGTTACCGCCGCCACATGATCAAATATTTATTAAAAATGTTGTCATTTTATTTTGAAAGAGTGTTGTCATTTCTTTTATGAATATAATTATAAAGTCATTTCTAAGTGCGTTCAAATGCTTACAAATATAGTACAATTAGTAGTTAATACCAACACATTAATTCACCAGAAACAAATAAATACTCAAATAAATGTTCTTGCTTGATATACTATTGACACGTTTAAACTTTAAACATCGCCCACAACATTTCAGATGTAAATTAACCTTGTAATTTATATATTTGTCGTTTTATAGAATTGTCTTAGAAACAAAGATGATGTCCACTATCACATATTGATAAGTTAGCCATAAGTTCAAAATTCTTTTAAAAAAAGAAGATATAAGTTGAAAATTAGTATATAATAATGTCTTACTTTAAGCTACAAATTGTGGTGCTTCTCATTCGTTAGGGATCAAAGTGTGTGCCCTTGTGCGCTACGTGGGAATCCCATTAAGCTCCAATATCACAAAATCTTGTGAATTAAAAATGTGTGCTAAGAACCTAACTTTTTCTGGTTTATATTGTCTTGAATATATTGTAATAGTTCTTAGAAGTTAGAATTATATGCATCGTCCAATACTGCTTGTTTTTCATTAATCTTGGTGCAATATTATAGTTAGTTGTTTTTAATTAAAATTTACTATACCTCCGTTCCAAAATATAAGACCTCGTTGATCAGTGCATGTTTGCCAATACATGATTTTGATTGCGAATATCTTTAATTGGACATATTAGTAAAAACTATAAAAATTGATATTTTGAAAATATGTATCGAAACAAATCAAACAAAATCTTATATGATAACATTTACATTTATATACTCTTAAAAATATATGGTCAAAGCAAAACATATGAATAATGTATTTAGTCAAACTGAGTCTTATAAAATGGGACGGATGTAGTAATTGTTATACACTGATTCACAATATAAACTTTTTATGGGTGTTGCTAACTAGTGCCCCAAGGATACTAGTTAAGGTTACCAAAAAAATATAATATTTGTATTAAAAATTGTGTTTTATTATTTGATAAAAGTAAAATACACAAATTTTAAGAATTTCTTACTATTTTTATTTCCTTAACCATCACCCTTAAGGTATTATTTATCATTTTCCATTTTTAATTTCATGTGTTCAATCAAAATATATACTGTAATAAATTTTTAAAATATATCTACAAATATTTATGACATAATTTGATTAGAAACATGGCTAAACGATATTTATACTGTAAATGAACATAAATTATTCTCATACATGTTTGTGTTAGTATGGACTCTTAGTTGCTGTTAATATAATCTATTTTTGCTTGTTAAAAAAAAAAACTCTTATCGATCTTAGTGTGTATATATGTTCATTGAGGAAAAAGAAAATGGAAATGAAAGTTAGGAGGCGGTAAATGGCAACTACTTTAACTAAAACAAATAATTTTATCATAGGTTATTCGTGATGACAAAGGAAGTTTTATCTCGGTCATTATAGCACATGATATGTTGTATTGACAACGTTGGAAGCAAAAGCGTGGAACTTACATAAAGATTACTAGCTTGGGTTATAATAAAGTTGTATTTGACCTAAATTGCAAGATTGTTGTGGATGATGTAAACAAGGTAAGTATCAACCACTTGAACTATGGTTCAATTATACAAAATTGTTGAACCTTACTTCACCGCTATAACGACTTCATAGTTGTTTCTGTTAGGCAGCAAACAAACGGTAGCACTCATGCACTCACACAAGCAGTTTTATCTCATGTTTCTCGCAGTATTTTTGATGTAATTCCTTATTGTTTTGCTACTATTGTTATGAATGAAATGTCATAAGTTTGCTCGCGTCAAAAAAGATGATTAATCTTCATGCATCTAAATAAAGAAGGTAACTACGCGAATTAAGAAGGACAACCACGCCCGTTTATTGTACTCCAAAAGATGTTTAGCCTTGTGTGTTGATAAAGAAGGAAAAAAATGAGAAAAGGAAAAATAATGAAAAATGCTCATATGTGATACTTTCATATATATAAGTCAAGAAATGACCAAATCGATAAAAAGAATGCCCTTCAATATAATTCATACAAGTTCTCATGAGAAAAGAAATAGAAAGTTGGGGTTTAGACTTTGTTTATTTTGAAAAAAGGAAGAAACAAGTAAAATTTGGGAAGGAAAGAGTTTGAAAGATTACTTTTTCTTCTTAACACAAAAATCCTTCAATTTAGTGGAACTCAAAAATTATATTAGATGAGGGGTTTGGATTTAGAGGGTTTATATGAATTCTTCAAATTTTATTAATGTTGTTATAATATTCTTAAATTGATAATATATTAATCATAAATACTTATTTGTCATTCTCTATAAAAAAATATTTTCTTAAAAAATATAAAAAATTTCGTTATTTTTCTCTCTATTTCTCTCCCTCCAAAGCCCTCTTCTCCAACCTCGCAAACAAAGCCTCATAGAAATGAAATCTTAAGCATCTAGCTTTGAACTTGATGGCTCCATTAATTATGACTAATATCAAATTTCCCCTCTTGCTTTTGATTTCTTGGTCTAGGACTCTCGGTGTGTCTATTTTATTATTGTAACAAATGTGATATGAATTAAGTCTTACATTATTTTAAAAAGTGAAAGTTAAATACTTTATAAGTGTTGATTCAATGTTAATGATTCTCATGTTATTTCCCGCATCCTAACATGTTTGTCTAAATATACTTTCTAGATCTCTTCTCCACTTTAAAACTCATCGAAAATTTGAAATATGTCTCGAATGTAATGAATCTACCAAATTAGATAGGCCCAAATAAGAGTTAGTGAACTTCAGCCAAAAAATGGAACATCAAGATTTGATTTAGGCATATATAACTAAAGGAAAGCAAGTGAATATGGTATTGAATATGTAAATGGTGATTAGTAACTTTCTCCTCTCTGATATTCTCTTCTCTATCTGAATTTCTCTTCTTCTATGTTACTTTCTATTTCTTTTTAGTATCAATTCTATATCTCAATTGTTACTATCATTACATCGAAAAACATATTTATTTTTAATCCCTAATATTTATTTTAAAATCATTTTCTATATGGTGAATTGATTATTATTATTGTATTTTATTGAATAAAGGTGTTTTCTTTTAGTGGAATTATTGCTCAAGGTTGGTACTTCCACTTTCGTGTGTCAAGCACGCGTTCAAGCTATATTAAATTCTCAAAAAGTTGTCTTTTATGTGTAAAATACTTAAAACACACGATGTTGCCCACCATGCCTTCATTAAACTATTCCTTGTTTAGTATATTCAGAATACTTTTTTTCTTTTATCAATAAAAAAAGGAATACCTTTTTGACACATATATTTATAAATTATATATATATGTATTTTCTCTTAAAAAGCATATAAGATCACCAGATCCAGAAGAAATCATATAAAGTTATAATATATACATATATACTTCTTTTTTTGGTTACACAATATCTTCGGTTCGATTTTACTTGTTATTTTAAAATTAATTACACTTTTTTAAGGAAACATTTATTAGTGTAAAACTTTTATGAAATTAATTTATATATACTGACAGTATATTATAAATTAATTTATTGTCGATATGTTTGCTCTACTTACAAAGTGAGGGACATTCGCTATGTAGTCGGCGAATTGTAGGTTGCTAATTTTTGTCATTTTACAAGCGGGATAAAAATGAAAAGTCACGGGCAGCTCCGTTTCTGATATTTCATAGGCTTTAAGCCAAATTTAAAACAAAATATTGTTGCATAATACTAAAAGCTCACAATTTTTTCTTTATAAACGAAAACATAAATTAATATGATTTCGGACATCTCAACTATGATAGAACCTCAAGTCACCAATGTTTTGAAATTCAAGACAATTGTTTGCAATACGTGATTTCCATAATTAGTAGGAGAAATATAATATAGTTTTTTTTTTTTGGTACATCGGAAATATAAATTGCTCCCGCCAAGGATCGAACACTGAACCTCCCCCTATCCAACCCATATGTCCCCAGCTCTTACCACTTGAGCTATCCTATCGGGACAGAAATATAATATAGCTAAATAGACAAAAGAAAATAAAAAGAAAGAGATCTTTTTTTTTTGGTTACAAAAAAGAAAGAGATCTTAAAATCGAAATCCAATGAAAAATCATCTAAATATTTAAAAAATAAATTATTGTTTGATATCGTGAGATAGATAATTAAATATTTGTTGTTGAAAACCTTATAGAAATTAAAGTTCTGAAAATAAAGTTTATAACAACAAAATCAGAAATTGAAATATAAAAAAAAAGAAGGTAGAAATACAATCGATCGCGGAAATCAATAGCTGAAGAAAAGAAATACGAATTTTTAGATTTTAATGAAGACAAGAAAAGATTTTACATTTTACAGTTTTGTTTATGCATTTTAAGTTTTACTTTTCAATTTTGTGTTTTGGGGAATGAAATTATAGTGTATAAAAATAAAAGGGTTGAGTTTAGGGTGTAAAAAAAAATTATAGTGAATTGGTAAATAAAATATGAAGAATTATTGGACTCAAAACTAATAATAAATGTTATGATCTTTTTTATACTTTTTACTATACAACCCCCTATAAAAAAATAAATATTATTATATACACTCATATATAAATTTTATTGGGCCTCTTAAAAGTATGGTCCTTTAGGCCGTCGCTCTCCGAGCCGGCCCTAGTCATGGGGTACAGTTTTTTGAAGGAAGGCGCGAAAAGAATTTTTCTAATACAAGAAGTAAATTCATATAATAATAAGCCCAACAACACGATAAAAAAAATCCAACAACAACACGGAGAAAAGAAAATCCAAAAACTAACAAAATTTGGCCAAATAAAAGTTAGATTAGAACTTAGATTACTTTTTCCCTTTGTCATCTGAAGATTCCTTGTTTTTATTTTTTAGTCTCTAGTAGTTTTCTTGGTATCATTTTAAAGGGGAAAAAACTAATCCTCGCACAAATGGTAGGGGACAAACGCACTATGGTCCTCTACTCCCCTATGTTTTAGTTAATATTTTTTGTAAATTGTTGAGTTAAATATTAAAAAAATTATTATAAATCAACAAAAACTGTTGATATCACAATCTCTCTAGATCTGCATCGTTAACAAATTTATTCATCAATTGAATTAGTATTTAATTAAAATTGATCTGTCAATTTGAACCAAACAAACACGGTAACAAGACAAAAAATCAAACAAACACTACATCAAAATGAAATGTTGTTTGTGATGATATTAATTAGTGGATTGGTGGAAAAACTTTCTTGTTGAGTACTATATATATTGCTTTCATAATGGACATTAGGTTAGAAAGTACAAAGTCTTTAATTAGTTCCACATAGTTGAGAAATGTATCATTTGCTGGTTGACAAAACTTTTAATGGTGTGATCGATTCCCTGTAGTTTGAGTTCACAAAGTGTGCTTTATTTAGTTACACAATTATTCACACAATCTTTCTCTATTTTTATATGGTATCAGAGCGAATTTTGATTCTGTGTTTTGTTATTGCTGCCCTACACCACATTTTAGTTTTTTCGGTTGTTTTAGCCTCACCCCCGACCCCAATGCTAAATGTCTTTTAGCGTAGGTTTTTAGTCATTTAGCTTGGACTTTGGGCTGACGCTAAAAGCTATTTTTTTAGTAGTGTACGATTTCTTCCTCAAAATTAGCCTAAACATGATATCGCATTCAACAATCATTTCATGTGTGCATTTTCGCCGTCAGGTTTCAGATTGTCATCACCACGTGCAACATGCATCGTCCTCACAGGTGTTGCCACCTCGGCGCACTAGCTACTAACTTATCTTCCCATCGAAGAACAACCCAGTGGCGATGCTTTACTCAACGACGTTTAGCTTGAGGGGAGTATTGAAATCAATTATAAATCAAATGTTATGATTTGCTAAATGTGAATGTATAAATGTAGCAAAAGAGGATTTGGAGATTGATAAGTTTGTATTTGGATTTGAGAATTGATAAAAATAGAAAAAGAGTCAATATTGAGAAAAAGTTATCTAGGTCAATTATAATTTATTTTATGCTAGAGGCGTTTGTTTCATGGCTCCAACTAGCGCGCGAGGGGATAATCTCACACAAACATTTCAAGCATCATATGAACTTCATCGTCTCTTAAAAGATTTAATGACTGATACCAAACAAGTCCTTGCACAAAAGTTATTGCAAAATGATAAATAAAATTCATCATTCTCTTTGAGTTGTCTGATTGAACCATGTTTTGGATACGTTGGATAAGTCCATCTAATTTAATGTTTTTTTTTTTTCACTTTGAACAAGGTTGAATTTTTGCTTGAAAATACAATACCTTATATTTTGTTTTTCTCTCTACTATGTTTGTTGTCTTAACATGTCCATTGTAATATACTTGGACAAAAAACTCTACTCGAGACATGATTGCCGATAGGTTATCAATGAGAAATTTACAGAGTTGTTGATGAGTGAGTGTTGTGCAAGGATGATATATATATATATATATATATATATATATATATATAGTATTTTTTTTTGGTTGGTGATATATACTCCTTCTAATTGTCAATTTAAGAATAAAATTTTGTTTCAAATTAATAAATGTCATTCTCATATGACCAAATTTATAAGTATATATGATAAACACTTATTTTATAAGTATGATGAACACTTATTTAGGGCCCAAATTTAATAGGGCCAAAATCTTCCAATAGCAGTTCCTAGAGTTTCACCAACATTTTTGTCGAAAATAAAAAAGCAGTTTCATCAACATTAATTTCTAATTGATTTTCCTAAATTCACAATACCAAATCTACTACTAGACAATTGACAAAGTTAATGAATTTCAAAATCAATATTTATTGGTGTGTGTATACTGTTTACAATTGCATCTTGTACACCTATATATCACCTAACTCTAACATACAATAACTTGCAACTCCACATTATTAATTCCTATAGTCTATAAACAATGATACATACATTTTCAACTCTAAGCTATAGCTTTATTTAGCCTCTTTTCACATTTCTAAGTGTACATTTTTCATATGATCCTTTTGATTATTGTACCAACCTATATAATACAGAAAAAATGGTATAAAGTACTGCTTCACAAGAAAACTCTCAAGGGCACAAATTAAAGAATGCAAAACAAATTCCCACCCTATACACATACCACAATTTTCATTGCCAAACTATATGTGTATATATCTACTACAATACAATTCGGTTACAATTTTGTAAAACAAGAAAAGAAACAATGTGTGTGACAAGACAATTTATATAACAAGCAAAAGGGGTTTGTCTTTGTTTGTATTTTGGAAGAACTAAAGACAAGAAAGAACATGGGTGCCTAAAATTCCCTAGGTGTTTGGGTCACCTTGTATTTTGATCGAAGGCATTTGTATATGTGCATATTGGATAGAAAAGACTATGAGAGGAAAGGAAAGACTAAGAGAAATATAATTGGTGATAAGATAAGAAAATTGAGGATATAATAATGAAAAGAAAGACATAAAATAGGAGAGACCGTCGTGATGACTGCTATATAGAGGATTAGATTCTCTTCGACTCATCGACCTTTTATAGTTAAATCTCAATTGTTGAATTAATCTAACAGATGATAGTTTTATCTATCAAAAATTAAATTAATCCAAACACTGAGATTTTACGGAAGACGCAAGAGGGGTCGTAAATGATGCCATTTTCACAAAAAATATAAGGGGTAGAGAGAGAGAAATGGGAATTGAGAATTCCAAATTATAGAATTAACAGAAGGACATTTAAACTTGGAAATCAAGGGGAGGTAAATAGGATATGTCTTGCATTAAACCATCTAAGTCCCATTCTCCCATTCTTAAGTTTTCCCCTTGCCCATGATTTCCAAACCCAAACAAGTCATCTCCATTGGAATTTTGAATGTGATTAGTCATGTTATTGAAGCAACTACTATTGAAGTGGTTGATATGGCTTTTCACATTATGATCAATTGGAGCACTCTTGTTTTCAATGCTAATTCTATTTTCTAGTGGAGGAAGTTCAAAATCATTTTCTAATAACCCTATTCTATTACCCTCCAAAATTCCATAATCATAACTATGAAGCCCAATATCATCAACCATGCCAACTTGTTGTGTTAAGCATGTAGTTGGCATGTCATGAGCATGGAAACTTGTCATGTCATAACCATTATTGGACAACATGGAAAATGGATCAAATTGGTCAGCTAAAACCATGCCATTATTCATATGCAAGGATTGCATGGATGATGATGAAGTTGATGATGAGGAGTCCATGCACAATGTCATGAGTTCTTGTTCATTAATTGGCATGATCACATTATTTTTCACATCAAAAACATCTAATATTGGTTGATCTGACGAGTCACTATTGTTTGGGGAAGGAGAGGAGTTATTGCTGGTTTTCAGTCTCTTCTTTAGTGTGGAATTCCAAAAATTCTTTATTTCATTGTCAGTGCGACCAGGGAGACGTGCTGCAATTTGAGACCATCTGAGATTGTTCAAAGTAAAAATTAATGAATTGAAAGAAAAATTCAATTATATTCAAAATATGTTACAATTATTAAAATAGAAATGCTAATAATATTTTAAGAAGGGAAAATCTCATATCAACTTTATTTCAAAGTATTATTTATTTTTTGGATAAAAAACTTATATCAAGATAAAATATCAAGGAATAAAAAAGAACAAAAAAGAACAGGATGACTAATTAAAAATGGTTAACTACTGTTCACATGATAAAAAATCGTTTCCAATTTATTTATGAAATTTATCATATCCTATCAAAAAATAATTATCATATAATTCAATTTCTATTAACAGCTTCACTTCATATCCCGTAAAAAAAACATCTGCTTCATTTGTACGTTTTGAGTAACAAAAAAATGATGATTCAGCAGATATTTTTATAAATATGGTTAATAATCAATGTTTTATGGGTCAGACCATTTCTTAAGTTCAAAGCTAAATCTTAATGCCTAATAATGCAGCCATAAACACTGACATGCTTTTATGCTAAGTCATTTTATATTATAACTTGGAGTATTGAACAAGAGCTAAACATCTCTATCAAATTTTTATTTTTGAAAAAATATTAAATTATATTCAATTATAATTTCCAACAAATGGTTATAGTGAAGAATGGTCAAAAGGATAAAATTTTCTTCTCCTAAAAATCTGATGGTTAAAACAAAATAAATAATTGTGAAGTACGAATAATAACTCTTTATTTATGATTAAATTAATTTTTTTGTAATTGAACATGCATGTAAGTTAAACTTGTATCTGCAAAATTAATTAAGTGCTAATTAAAATACTTATAAGAATTGTTTTAATGGTCAATGACCACATTTCCCTTTATTAGATTTTTTTTACAAAAAACCTTTAAAGGTTTTTGAATCGGCATTTTTTTGTCTTTTGATCATATCTGTTTTGATAATGCATTGATATCCATAATATTTTAACTACTTCTCATACCCTTTTAAGTTAAATAACTAATTCTTTCAATGACATTGCATCCATTGTTTGTATACTTGTATAGTTTGTAAAATACATTATTGTATATTCATTTTGGATCTCTCAAAGGTTCCATGCCATATATGGAGTCTTCATGTATTTGTCATGGCGCGCCTTCGAGATAATTATTTTTTATGCTGATCGGAGAGAGACCTCCCTCGATTACGAGTATCTTTGTTACATTCTCAAGTTCAAATTTTAGCCCGTGGTCAATTATAGTTCTCTAGTTACATTGCTAATGTCTGTATTGTGGTAAAATACAGACAAATGCGGCAAATGCAACCATGCACAATTATAAATTAAAATTATGTTAGAGATTTCTAAAACTATTATATTACAATTACGATTGCAACCACAATTTAGAATTACAATATGGACTAGTGAGTATTTAAAAACAATTAGCAAATGTTGAAATGAAAATGAAAACATAACGTACCTATTGCCAAGAATGGAGTGGAAATGAACGATGAGCTCTTCCTCTTGAGGCGAAAATGCACCGCGCTTAAGATCGGGTCTCAAGTAATTAATCCAACGAAGACGACAACTTTTGCCACATCTTTGAAGGCCAGCATTCCTAGCAATGTCACTCCAACAACCTTGTCCTTTAGTTATCATATACCTTACCAATTTCTCATCTTCCTCAGGTGACCATAACCCTTTCCTTAACTTACTTTTGTTAACGTTGTTGTTTTCTTTTGCCATGATCAAATCAGGTTTCCTCATTTGCATGAGAAAGAGAGAGAGAGAGAGAGAGAGAGAGAGAGAGAGTCTAGTGATTGTTATGAAGAAGTGCTTTGAGGGTTTTTTCTTTCTTGTTTTAAGTGTTTTTTGAAAGAGATCTTTGAGAAAGCTATATAGATGAATGATGGTTTTAAGAGACAAAGAGAGAAAGCTTCATGGGGTGGGAAAATGTAATGATGGTAGTGATGGTTTGTGGGGTTTGCTTAAAATATGACTATGTATTGGAGAGAGAGAGAGAGAGAGAGAGAGAGAGAGAGAGAGAGAGAGAGAGAGAGAGAGATTGTGTTGGTTGATATAGGTAGAGTGGAAAACGGATTGGAGGGGGACCCTAAAGAGAGAGACAGAGAGGGATGGTTGGTCTTCTTGTCTTTGACTCAATTCTTGTCTTTTTCGATACATTTTACTTCACTCACAAGGTAATCATTCTTCATTCATCTTTTTTATTTATTTATTGTATGTTTGTGGAACACAAACTATATATTTTGCTTCCACTTCACATAATACTCTCTCTCTCATTTGGTTTTAATCTTCAATCTCACGTGTATTGAGGCTAGAGAGAGATAGAATGCGGAATATGCCGCCAATGAATTGTTATTTGGCATAATGTATTGAGGCTAGAGTTAGAAGAATTACATAAATGTACCATAAATTTTTTTTAAAATTTTTGATGAATTTAATATTTATAAGGATGAATACATGTTTGAGATCATCCGTTAATTAAGCTAAGAGAAGTTAAGAGCATTTGGATGAGATAATCTAAAACTCTTTTTATTTAAGAGTTTTGAATTTGGATCAAACTTTAATAATGCAGCAGTGTAAAATTTAAAAAATTTTGACCGATGGAATGTTTGTCGTTCATTGTAATCTATTTTGATTCAAGGATACAGTTACACGTAGAGGATATCTTATGGACACCAAAAAGAATTGAGCTAAGAGATACCTGAATCATCACATCTCCATTTATGAGTGCATGTGGATTTTAATTTAATAGCAAAAGTCCAGCATGCTTCACACATTTGTTTGTTAATGTGAAAATTATTTTTATATACACTGTTGTGTGAAGCTTACATTTTTTGACATTACATTTGTTAATGTGAAAATTATTAATTTTATATATTGTTGTGTGAAGATTACATTTTTGCATGAGTTTCATTAGGGAGCTAACCACTTATTTGCATACTTGAGAAGCAAACAATGAACACCTCCTAACAAAGCAATGCTCTCTTTATTATCTTTTTCTCTTCATGGCATAATTTTGTCATTGCCATATATTAGAGATTAAGGTTCTCATTCTGTAAAGATGAAAAGGACATTACACAAGATATTATGACTTTGGGCTGTTTTAGGTGCACAAATTTATACCATTTAATTTTCTTAAATTCAATCATTACCACCCTAGAGAATTTTTTGTATTAATCTGATAGATGAGGGGTTCTAGTAATCGAGAACTGGAGCGCAACGTAAATAAGACTAACTAAGAATTGTTTTACCCAAAAATTGAACATGTGTTCTCCCAAAATCAGGTTTTACACATAAACGTGACAATTTATTTCAATTGAACGGCTTCAAGGTGTAACTGTGTGACGCAGTTACAGGAGAAAACCCTACATTTTCCTAATTATAGGTTTTGTTGGCTTTGGCCTACAAGTGATTTATTCTGCCTTTGGTGTCAACCTAATTGGATCATTGGTTTTGAACAATAATGCATTAATTAATGCTCTCTCTTTCTCTTAACTAATTTGTACTTGTCAAAAGTTAATTGGTTGCAAATAGAAAAGATAGCATGAATGAAGATTAATTATATCAATCAGAAGATTGCCTACTGGTTGGCCTAAAATTGAAATATGAAAGAAAAAAAAAACTAAAACATGGGTTGGTCCTTTGAGATATAATGTGTTCTGTCTCCAAACTAATGATCTATAGTGTTTTGTGTATGTCACCTCAAAATATTTTTTGGTTCAATTTGGTTTTTCATAATGAATACCTTATTTAAATTTACCATCTATGCATATGCATCTATGCATATGCATGTAATTGTTTTAAATTATTGTCTACAACCGTTTTTTTTTTAACAGTAAATATTATTAATAAATATCAGGTTTCTGTATAAGATTGACAGAAACCGAGAAAAGAGGACTACAAAACAAACGCTCGTATAAAGCAGAACACCAATGATAAAGCTAAAACATATACCACATAATAGAGGTCCACATCTAATCTCATATTTAGATGGACACTACTCAACATCCAAACTACCAAAGGACCTCTACCCAAACTCATAAAAACGTCACTAGACACTAACTCTCGATATTGTCTACAACCGTGATATTATAATTTTAGAGCTTTTTACAGCGACATTGTGAATAAAAATGAATTTGCTTACATTTTCATAATTGAGGGTCCAAAATGTAAGTTAACAAATTTTGGATGATCAAAGATAATATATAACTAAAATAAATACCATATTTTGAGAGGCAACAATATATTTAAATCTAAACTTTTAAGTATATCATGTATATGGTTAAAATTTGGGTGTTTTACTCCATCTTCATTGTTTGATAAGGACTTGTGCTTGACATTCAAGGACTATACGTGTATTTCTTATCTATAGTAACTACCTTCATGTGTCTCTTTTATCCTACCCTTTAATTTATTTTCATATTAAAATTAATTAATCTAACCATTTATGTGCAATTTCTTGATATATATGCTTTATATTTACAATACGAAAATACCAATAATGTTGTTCCAAGTGAAATCGAACTTAAAATCTCAAATTCAAAATTTGAAAACAGAAAGGAAAAATGATTGAAAAGAAAACCCACAATTAGTTAAGTGTGAAATTAGTCATCGATAAAATCGATAAATATTTTACACCAATATCATGGCTATAACTAAAATTAAAACAATGAAAAAAAAAATTGGGTTTATAACAAGACCACTCGTATAAACAAAGTGATCTATTACAGCTTTCATGAAAATTGACCATGTTTAAATCCATAATTATTAGTAAATCCATTTCTTAAGATTTTGCAACTCTATGGATAAACTATGACACATTCTATGATCCATAATTTTCTTCCTAGCTGTCAAATTATATATCTCTCTTAAGTGATTCCCTTTCCATTACCTAATTCCCCTACATACATAATAAATTGTTTTTACACAAAATTTTATAAAATAAATTCATGAACTTAAAAATTAGTCACTTTCAAATGCAAAATCAGATACACATGGGGGAGTCTTTGTCAATATCAAAATATTACAAGGGCAATATAGTTATTAATCATTTCTCCCAAATATTTTGATAGAGACTTGTACATTGTGAAATCTCTCAAAATACTCAAATGTTTTTAAAGCATCAATTTTCCTATCTACAGGTGTCCTAGAAAGAAAAGGATATAAAAAATACAACAAATAAATTTTTATTCTTTTTAATGCTTATGAGGGTGTCCCAAGCAACATTCTACTTTGTTACAAAGACAAGAAATAACAACTCATCTGGTGATTGTGTTACACCTTGTATAGTATGCACTTTTATAGTAAGAAAAATTGTTACTAGAATGCCAAAAAGTAGTTGTACTTTAAAACAAAATCAAGAGCTAAAAAGTGAGAGTACTATGAAAGAAGAAACATGGAAGTACAAGTTTGTGATTTATGAATCTGGATGCACTATAATAAAATTTACATAGTGTAATAGATCTTGTTTGTTAATTTGAGATCAGACGATCATATTGTAAGTCAATTTCACAATTCACACTGTTGGCATATATTTTACTTTGATTTACTCTTGGTCTCATATTTTCTAAGTTTTTTTTTTTTGTACAGACGAAATGATAAAGTCATCATAAATTCACACACAAAATAGAGGGATCAGGGATCGAATCACGGTCATAGACGTCAGACGTAGCAATAAGTTGAGTATCCAAGGTTCGAATTCCTATATGTGCATATAAAATGCGATCTCCTGCCAATTATGTTAAACTCAAGGGGACAACTCATCATTGTATTCTAATACCCTAACTATTATAACTTATTTTTTGTCCAAATGACATTTATATGATTTTCCACAAATATTAACTAAACCGGCAGAAATATCAAAATTATTAGGTGGAAAGCCATGACAAAAGTTCGAACCCTAATTACTCTAGTTTATATGTGTAAATTTTTAATGATTTATTATTTCATCTATCTACCAAAAATAAACATTTATATGATTAAAATATTTAAGTTCAAAAAATTGATTCATGACTAAATTTTGCCATCCATCCAATGTCACTTTTTTTTTTACTTAGCTCATACAGCCAAAAAAAAATGTTTCTAATTGGGTAAATTGTCTTAATCAAACCCATGAAGATAGAGAAGTAACATGAATATACCATAATTCTACAACAAACTAGTGCTAATCCCCAATTAGATTTTACTGCAATAAGAAGACTAAGTTTTTTATTTTAATAGCAAATATATATTATTAATTATTAATAATAACTAAATCTCCGCACAAGACAAACAAAAACCAATAAAAAATAACTACAAAATAAAGATGTCGTATATAAACAAAACACCTATGAATAAACCAAAACAAACACAAGACTAAATTTATTCTTCGTTATTTATCACTATGCATTGGTAATTACAAAATATCCACCAACTTTTTCAATGACAAATTTCGGCTGAAAAACTCCTTGGAATCTCCCCCTGCAACAATATTTTTTCTATCCACAATACTTCAACTATGTAGTGGTAGACCATAATTATTTTTATTTTGGTTTTGTGGAAGACCATAATTTTGATACAGTAAGATGTTCTTATACTTTGCTCAACCTTGCAGTACTCATTTTGTGGCAGAATTGTGAAACTGGAGCATTTTCTTTTTCCATAAGGTTAAGGATGACTTCAAATCCATAGACAATATTTACACTACCGTATTTATAATTCCAGAACTACAAAACATCTAATGTTACACTACCACATTTACATGCTCAAAACTAAAGAAAACAGAAAGAATGAGAAATGATTATTCATATTCAGAAAGGTTTCATCTAATCACCTACTCTTCATAGCTACTTAGTTTCAAAATGCACTCATCATGAACCAGTCTGTCAACAGATACTAATTTGATACTGAACAGATCTATGGGGTCACACCTTTCAACGACTGATCATGTAATAACAAAGCATCAGACATGCAAGGAAACCGACATTTACCAAAGGAAATTTCAATATGCTATATATGATAATAACTCAAATATAATCATAACTGTCAAACTGTGGTAACTCAATAAAAAATAATCATTACTCAATATGTTGAAATTTCGCAACCCTTTGCATGATTAACTCAATAGTAATTGAAAAAGAACCAGTTAAGACCTCAACAGGCCAAATAAAATATATTTAGAAACATGAAACAACAACTAAGTATTGCAACAAGTTGGAAAATGTGACTTTTTATTTGCAAAATGATGGCACATTCCATCCCCATACAAATCCATATTCAAACAATTTATAATAAACAATAATGTAACATTCCTTTCATCAAAACATGATGACACAGATTGTCAGTAGAAAATTGTTGTCTTCTAATTGGAAATATTTATCGGTTCTCGGAGGATCCTCTCCATCTGTTGTGCCCTAGTCCTTATAGACATGTCAAAGACTTTTTGGCTGAATTCCAGCACTATACCACCAAGTATGCTTGGATCAATCTAAAAATCCAAAACCAAAGTGTTAAAAGCTTTTAACATGGAAGCGGCACGTGGATATGTAATGTCGGTATATAAAGTGAGAGTGACATGGAGGAGCTAGACTTGATCAGATTTAAGTAAATAAATCTTGACCATTATGATGATAGTAAAGGAATGGGCAAACATGGAAAAAAAGAAATTATGTTAATATACCTTCTGTTCAAGCTTAACCGTTTTTCCAGAACCTAACATTTCCTGGACAGTTTGCTTCAATGCGTTCTCTTCTTCAGGGGGAAGAGGCTGGTATTAAAAAAATATAGAAAGTTAGATACTGCAGAAATTATTCACTCTGTTGTTTGATCAGATGACAATGCTAAAATGACCCCAAAAGTTAGGAATACAAATTATTCCAATCTATACTAAAATGAATCCCAAAAGCATAGAAATGAGCATGAGCTTTTAGACACCTTGCAATAAAAAATATGCAGCAATCAAGTTTTACAGCAATAAATGATTTTATTACACACACACATATACACAAACAAATATAGGGACTGTATCTAGTGAGAGAACATTCTTAACCAGTGAAAGGAGTAAATCTTGGCTATATTTAATTTCGGGGTAGATTAAAAAGAATATTTTGTTTGACATAATTTTTAATTGCATTTCTATACACACAATTTCAATGGATTATGTTGAATGAAAATTTGACTGAGACAAGGACATTTTGAAATATTTCTGACAAAGTATACATATTAAAAGATTGACTCTCCAACTATAAAGCACAGACACTAAACACAAGACGTTGACACAGATAATAACATGCACTACTTTAAGAAATAAACTAGCCATCAAAGAAGTACAACTTACAAAGACAGTGGTCACAATTGCTTTCACTTCTCCCTTATATGCCATTGCCAAGTCAGCGAACCTCTTTGCAATGGAATCTACGTATTGAAGCCTTCCGTTCACAGCAAGGAGAACTATACAACAAATAATTTAATCAGCACATTAATGTTTAGGTTTTCAATAAAGAAGAAAAGAATAAAGAATTTAGAGGTTAATACACTACTACAATGTCATGGAAAGAATTGGGATAATGGTTCTAAAAAATACTAAACAGTAAACACTAACCCTTATTTATGCTAATAATCATAATCATAATAATAACAAAGAAACATGGAGAATAGTCTTAATATGTAATCTAGGATTAAAAAATAATCATATGAGATAGTTTAAGGTACTCTAAGATGTATCAAGATATCATAAGATATTTTCATATCTTCTAACACCTCTCCTTAAATTAAAGCTTACTAAACTCTAGGTGTATACCCTTTGAAAGATAACAAAATAATATAGTTTAATGCTGAAGATTGCCAGGGCCAAGTATTTATCAAGCACGAATTAAGAACAAACTGAAGCTTGAAGAAAGCCAGGGGCCAGACAGGAATTGAGAAAAAGAAAAGTGCCAAACTACAATTGCGAAAAAACCAGTATATACAAATTATAGCTGTGACAAAACTGATGCAACAGAGACAAAAACGGTGCCAAACAGCAACCCAAGACTAACTTGGTACAAAACCCAAAATGAGACAACTAATATAAAAAAGAAACTGAAATAAAGCTGGTGCAAAACCACAACTGAGACAAAACCAATGCCAAATTGCATACGGGCCAAAAATACAATATAACTCAGGATAAATATTGAACACCCCAGAAAGATGATAAGGGACGAAAGAACATGAACACAACCGAAAAGATGACATAACATAAGAGAGGTTGAACTGTGATGACACGAAGGGGGAAAGCTTCAAAACAAGGTGGGTGACACCACAGTAGAAAGTCTCAAAACACCGAAAACTTGTTCAAAGAGAGAGAAGGCCAAAGTGTGTCAACGACTATCAACAAAATAGTCACAGAATAAGTTGTGAAGGATGGTATGGCTAAGAGTTATTGACTATCAGCCATGGCAGTGCCATCACGGATGTCGAGTTGGAGTTTGGGCTCTCTAATATGGTAAATGTCGGCGTTGGAGTTTGGGCTCTCTAATATGGTAAATGTCGGCCAATATGGCAGATATTCCGGTATTGCCGCACCACAAAATGGCCATTATTGCGGTATTTTGTTTCGCAGCTATAAACCACCATCCACCATTGACAATACTTGTATGGCTTTGATACCATGTTGAAGTTATAGAATTTAACGGACACGGAGGACGAGAAAGAAGTCTTTGAATTATGAATATGGTATGATATTATTGATGATTAAGATTTTATTCAAAGAAGACTAAACATTAACCCTTAAACTAATGCACGACAGTAAAATCAATTAAATTGCGGTCAAAATTGTGCATTGGCATGTGTGAAGTGGTCAATAGCAACACTTAAACAGAAGCGGACGGAGTATTATTTAATGGGAATAAACTTGATAGTAAAATATATTTAAATTCACACAAAATCCAAGCTATGTGCACAAGAACTCAAATTTCAGGTTCAGAGTATATCTATAGTAATTAGTAAGACTGAGAAAAAACACGATAGCAATTGCAAACATGAGAAAATTTGTAGAAAATTAATATTGTTGGCATTATATATCCATAGCTTAGTTGATATTAAAATTGTAAATAAGTTTTAACAAAACATTTGAGGTAAATGGTTGATAAGGAGTAAGGATAGAAAATTGATAAAGTACATTGAACCAAGTGAAAGATATGAGTGCTTCAAAAACAGAGTTGGATCAAATAATTAGGTTAGACTCACACAACATAACCAAATTAAGATACGTAAATGCAGGCATGGGAAACTTCAAGTAGAATACTAAGTTAATAACTACTAACTCAAAGTTTTAATAAATTGTTAGCATTCATGAGAAGCACCAATTGAAACATAAAAACAATAAACCAAAAAGGCTCAAAATGCAATCAAGGCGTATAATAAATCTTTGTATATACTCTACTGATGCCATTCCACCCCATAATATTCACTACCATCAGAGAGCATCAAAAAGTAAATGCAGAAGCTGACATTTCTCTAACTCAGGCTTTAATATCATGATAAGTAAAATATTTTAACTTGCATTAGCAACATAATTGAAATAATACTATAGTAAGTAAAACTTATCTTACCAAGAAAGTTCCTTGTAGTCTCAGACAAATTAACTTGCTTTGCAATATCCAGGATGGTGTTTACTCTGACATCCTTTTTCACAGATATATCCTTTATAAACTGTGAAGTTATAGGACTACTCTTTACCGAATGAACGAATTCAGAAAGCTCGGCGTCAACCTTTTCCACAGCATTAGCTTTCACTGCTGCAATATACAAAGCAGAGGCATAGTTTCCTGTACCTCCAAACATAGCGATGGGGACCTAAAACAGAAATGCAAAATCAACAAAAGACCACATGAAAAACAAATCAATCCCATTGATCAACAATAACAAACTACATGATTACAAAAAAATTAACAAACATTGAATCTGACCTAAATAATGTACAATATATGAAAGGAAAAAAATCAGTAAACAACTATTGAACCAAAAAAGATATTGATTTAGCTCTTCTCTATTTTCTTCTTTTTCATGATATAGGTACTAAATTTCCACTGCCGTTAGCAATGAATAATCTCCGTCGTGGACACAAGGTGGGTTCTCCACTCCCAACCGAATTTTCTTCTACTAATCACAAAAAACAATGCACATTTCAAAACCAATATATTTGATTACCTTAATTTTGGTGTCCCTTTCCCCTGGCACACCAGCATAATTTCTTGAGGCCTGCAAAATCATAAGATACATAAATTATTCCAGTCAACAATATGAAATGCCGACATATCACGCCAAGAACCGAATCCATTGTACAGTAATGAATCTTTTACACCTCAAAACAGAAAGCACAATATGAAAATGCAAATTCTCACACAACCAATCATAAAAAATGGAGAAAAAATTTATAAACAAATTAGTCAAAAATAAAACATTTTCCCAACAAAAAATAATGAGAAAATGAAAATACATTATATGAATAAAATGGGTCATTTCTCAATTACCCATTCATAAAAATCAAATTCTAAATCTAACCCATTTGACACAAGATTAATAAAATGTAAATAGTTGAAATTTAAACGATCTAAGAGTGTGTGAAACATTGATTTAACGAATCGAATCAAAATAAAAGGAAAAGCGATAGTTTTTGAAAAGGGATTGAAATTGGGAACGGTTAATTGACCTGGGAAATGGAAGGGGCAATGAGAGAGCGATGAAGAGTGGATCTCTGAGAAGAGAGAAGCCCTAATTTGTTGCAGAGAGAGATCCCTGATTTGACTCGACCGTACAGTGCCATCACCGCGATTCGAAACCCTAATTTCGTTTTCTGAAGATTCTTGCGTTTTGTGTTTGGGAATGAGAGAAACGAAATGAAGTGATACTATGAAGCTGATGTAGCTGAAAATGAAGCACGTGAAGGGTAAATAAGTATTTTCCTCTATTATCAATTTTTTTAAGGGAAAATAATAAACATTTCTGTTAAGGCAATAGGGCAATGGTTAAGGAAACAAAAATAGTAAAAAAAACTCTCGAAATTTGTATTTTCTACTTTTCTAAAACAACGAAACACAATTTCCAATGCAACTATTTCTTTTTTTGGTAACCTTAGGGCACTAGTTAACAAGACTGTTTTTTTAAATATATTACTTCGTTCTTAAATAAATGTTATTTTAATATAAAATTCTTCTACTAAAATAATGGAGTTTGTATTTTGTTTTTCTATTGCAAACCTTATTTAAGATATACTCTCTATAATAATAAATTTTCTATTTCATTGAAATTTTATATTATTATTATATCTATTTAATGGAAATATTTGTGGTACAATTTATTTTTATTTAATTTATATAATTTTTTTAATAATTATTTAGGATAAATTCAATTTATATTAATTAAATAAATTATATTAATTTAATTCTGAATTTTAAAAAACTTAGATTAAAATAAATATTATAAATTAGACAGGGGTTATGTCCCTCGTAAAGATCAATCAAACTAGTCAACATCATTCTGAGTGGTCAGTTTTATTGCAGGTGGGTGACAGGAGTCTGAATCACGCTGACACATTTCGCAGGGGTTTAGACAGGAGTCTGAATCACGGTGACACACTTCACAAGGGTTAGACGGAGTTACTCCTCGAAAACATGACAGGGGTTTACTCCTCGTACGTTTGACAGGAGCGTAACCCCTCAGTACATATTTGTGACGAGTGTTTTTTCGAGGTCGCGTGCCCTTGTCAAAACCCCTGTCAAATGTGCGTTTTACATGGTATTTTAGTTGTTTCCTTACTCTTGTAAAATGACAATTTTCTTATAGTGATTTAACTTTCATAGAATATGAAGAAAATAGAAAGATGATAAATTGATGTACAAAAGATATATAAGATGATAAATTAATCAAATATATAATTCATATATTTATCATAATGAACATAATGTTCTTTCATTCTAAAACACTAATAACTTTTTTTATTTTATTTTTACTCAAGTCAATAATAATAATAATTTATAAGTTAAATATATCAACATATCTGTTTTTAATTCTCTTTCTGGCCAAATAGGATCTATTTTGAACAAAATAACAAATAAACTGGACTAGTACAAATTAACTTAGCGAAAAAACAAATGTCTACGTCTTAACAGGCTTGACGCTTGATGGACTGTGAACTGATACGGAAGATTATGCCATGTGGATTATAATACACCTTGACTGTCAAGACTTACATCTCAGCTTGACCATCCAAGTCACCAGCTCCATTCTCTACTCAGCTTGACAATCCAGATCACCAGCTCCACTATCATCTACTCAGCTCAACTCGTCCATGAGCTTCATCAACATCATTATCCATTAAGTTCGGTTTGACCATTCAGGTCATGGACGAGTTGATCCTTTGGTTATATCATCAAGCCTTTTGAACCGCGAGCTAACGTCTACATGAAAGCGATAGTCCTTTGTTCTGGCTTGCCACGTGTCATGTACAAACATTGTGACGTGAGCTGCGCATGCTTCGGCTTCACGTGGCTCATACGAACATATGACGTTAGTTTACACGTGCTCAAGCTTCACGTGTCTTGTACAGACGAACATCATATGGATCTAGGTCATAGCTTAACGGGCTTGGACATCCAAGACGAGGCTCATTAGGTCAAGGAAAGTTAGGCTATAAAATGAGACATTTAAGAAATTAAGAGGGGGATTTTTAGAGGGTTTTAACAATATATTGCAGCTTAGCATATTTATCATTTCTAAAATGCTCTCACTCTTGAGAGCGACTCACCTTCTTTGTAATCATCTTGTATTTACATACGTGAACATTTACAAATAAAGATTTTAATGAATAAAACTCATAAGTTTTCTCACAAGAAACATAAGTTTAGTTTCTCTTTTGAGAAAATTCTTGAACCACAATGCAGAAAGTTTCTGATATCTTTTCAAACCATTCTTGTAATCTACAAAAGTCATTCCAAACCTCAGAGTATAACCTGAGGACCATTCAAAATTGTCAAACAAAGACCATACATAATATCCCCTGACATTCGCACCTTGCCTGTCATATAATACATTTAAAAGAAAATGGTTTAGAAAATTGTAAATTTAATAGCAAAAAATAGAGAAACTTCTTAGAGATGTAAAAGATCACTTACTCGATTGCAGATCGAAGATAAAATAGATGACGAAAATGATAATCAATTCTAAAAGTGTCCACGAGAGATTCTTGAACCGATAGTGTAGGATCATTATATTCATTTATACCTATAAATAAAGTATGCATAATGCAAATTAAATATATTGTACATTGAAGCAAACTAAATACTAAAGTACATATATAGATAGGTTTTATTAATTACCATTTTCAGTGATATAAATCAATGGATTATTGTACTTTTCCTTAGTGTATAACAAAAGGTCACGAATTCCTCTTGGACAAACGTACAACCAATTTGAAGCAATCTGAATTATTATTGAAACTTATTAGTTTTATCTTTTAGAAATAAATCAAATTAAACTTGTAAAGTTTCTAGAAGATAAGTCGATATGAACGTACCTTTATACCTATAGGTATCCCATTTCGCTCAACTGAATTAACCACAAATAAAAAATATATGCTATTGTCAATAATCTTTAAATTCAATATATATAAATAGTTAAAAAGAATTCATAGAATGATCTAAAATTAGTAGTTCCTTACATGCAGGATTGACCAAAGAATCAGTCAAGTAGTTAGGTCTAACATTGGTTAAAAGAGGTGCATCAGAAGCATAAGTTGAAGAGTAATAGTTAAGACCAAGAAAATCAAATGAACCAATAAGTAGTCTAGCTTGTTTTGCATTGAACTTTGGTAATCTTGCTCCAACAAGGTATCTCATGCTTTTTGGATAGTCTCCTGATATTAGTGGATCCATAAACCTGAAATCAATCAAACTTTGATTCAACATTTTGCCTACAATTTCAAAATCCTAATATTAATCCTTTTTTTTCTTTTGTGAACAACATCCTTGATTTTTATTTTTTTTCTTATTTCCGAAACGTTAGTTCAGTAGTAAGAATTTGACTTTATAATTTTTAAAAGTCAGAGTTCAAATCTTGATTGTTTGGCTATTAGTGTCACTGTTATTAATAATTTTTGCTTTTTCATTTTTATAAATAAAAATAAATATTTACATTATATTTTGAAAATAAATCAAAATAGAGAGGAGGAGAGATGCTCGTACCATCCATACATGAAGTCAACTGCTCTTTGAGCAGCTTTTTGGTCAGATTTAGAATCAGAGAGTGGCAAGAACCAATTAGTTATCAAGGTTATTCCTATTAAACCTTTTTGAGTTTCCTGCACATATAACTTAAATATTTTAGTTTATAACATAAATATTTTAGTTTGTTGTTACTATTTAATACCCTTAAAATAGAAATATCAAGTAACACAAATCAATAAATCTTCTAAATATTATTGGGCTTTTATTTTGACCACTACTACTTATATGGCATACTTTCACATATGTTTTGATGGGCAACTCTAACCAATGTTTCACGTTAGATTTATCATGAATAATATTATACTGAGTACAAATTTTGTAAAATTTATCGTTGAATTGAAATTCTAACGATTGTTTAAGCTATAAAATTCTCAACAAAATAACAAACCTGATACTTTGTCTTGTACACGTGGACGGCTTCGGCATGAGCTAGAAGTTGGTAGTGAGTAACTATATATGGCTCTACTGCAGAATCACCACCGGTGCAATTTGGATTAAACCAACTAGAACAACGACCTGGTGCCATTTCTCCATTTGCATAGCCATTTTGGCTGTAACTCCACGGCTCATTCAAAGTAACCCAAGATTTTACTCTATCACCAAACTCTTTAAAGCAAAGTTCTGCGTAGTCTCGAAAATCTTTTCTGAGAAGTTATAATAAAAATTACAATAATATATCTTGATATATATATATTTTTCTGAGCAAACAATAAGCTATGTTTTGGAAACTCACATTATGAAAGGGCTTAAGAAACCACCATACTCATCTTCTAAAGCTTGAGGGAGATCCCAATGAAAAAGAGTCACAAATGGTTGAATACCTATAGATATTAACAAATTAGTATGATAATTAGCAATAAAATATATGATAATATATATATAGGGTGTGTTTATTTAAGCTTTAAAAAATGTTTTCTTTTTAAATTTAGATATTTTTTTGTAGAGATTGTGAAGAAAATCTGAAGCTATTTTTTATTTGTTTACAATCATAAAAATCTATTTTACTTCAATTGACTTCACTTTGCACGTGATTTGTGATGTTAAAAAAAAACAAATTGAAAATAGCTTTTCATATTTTGAAGAATTTTTTTTTAAAACAAATGAGGCCATAGTTAATTTGAAATAGATAATGGATTTCAAGAGCTAACCATTAGCCAATAATTCATTGATGAGATTGTTGTAATAGTTGATTCCTTCTTGATTTATGCCACCACTAAGCTTTCCTTCTATTGTGGATAAATAATTTTAAAAACAAAATGGTTAGTTAAAGTGAAAATTTCAATTTTACATGAAAAAAATATTAAATTTTCAATAAGATGAAAGTCATTAGTTAAGAATAGTAATTTATCAACATTAAACTTACTTGGCAATATTCTAGACCATGATAGGGAGAATCTGTATGAATCCAAGTTCATATCCTTCATGATTCTAACATCTTCCTATAATATACATGAACAACAATATATTAATTATTTTATTTCACTAAAACTCAACTCAAAATAAAATTTAGTTTATTTATTTTTTATTCATTTATCTTTATAAACTTTATAATATTCCACAATAGAGTATAAAGAAAAAAAAATTATACTTCATGATTAAAATAGAAAACTTTGAAGTATGTGTACCTTGTAGTGGTGATATGTGTCAATGGCTACATCTCCATTGCTTCTATCATCGATCTTTTCTGCATGTCAATTAAATTTGTACAAATTGTAAATTATTATTATTATGTTCATGAAAATATCAAATTGTAAATTGTGCATCTTTAGTAAATAGATAAACAGAGAGATATAGTGGCTGCATATATATAAACCTGGATATTTATGGGTGAATGTATCCCATATACTTGGTTTTCTACCACCTTCATTTGTTGCACCTTCGAACTATAATCATAAATAAATTAAATATAGTATTTGGAAACAAACAAACAATATATAATTCAAGATATTCAAACAAACAAACAAAATTTAATTTTAGCTTCTAAGTTTTTTATATTAGAACTCATTGAAAAAGTTAACTTGTAATTTAAGACCACCAAAAAAATTGAAGATGATCATCATCGAAAGGTTTTTTTACCTAAAATGTTACGTAGTATTATGTACGATGATATTTTCCGTATTGTTAGCTTTTATGCAGAAAGTATCGTAGAAGAGTAATTCATTAGTACCTGATATGACGAAGATCCTGCACCAAAGACGAAACCCTTTGGAAAACTGTTTCTATTCAATGAAGCAACATCAAGAATAGGCTCAACTTCAAAAGTTTCTATGCAATTGATATATGATTTGCTAAGCAAAATTGCAAAAGCAATGAGGCAAAGAAGGTAATTCAATGCCATATATTATTTACTTTGCTTAAGCTTTTAAGTTGATATTTTTTTTGTGAACAGTTTTTTTCTTTTCTTTTTGTGTTAATTGCTGATTATGTGCTTAATCGTTGTGTTGTAGATCAATGACATTTGTGATTTCTTATATAGGAAACTGATCAAATAAAATATTTTATGTGGCCAAAGTAGATAATATAAAGTGGCTTGTTTTAATTTGAGTGTGACTACTCCTATGCTAAGTGGTAAGAAATAAGCCGGCTGTATTTTTTTTTTGGTAAGAAATAAGCTGGCTGTATGTATTGGCATTTGGCCAAGTTATAAATAAATTATGTTTGAAACGTATCTAACCGAAAAAACATGAATAAATTATAGATGGTAAACATAAATAAATTATGTTTGAAAATGTCTATGATGTGTTAGAGAACGAACATATGTACTCTTCTTGGGTTTGAGTTGCATCATGTTAAGAAAATATTTGATCAATGATAACTAAGCACCACAATAGCAATAAATCCTTGGTTAAAAATTTGAAATACAATGCATCTTGGATGAGAAAGTCTTTTTTGATATCTGCTTCGATCACATGGTTTAGAATATTATGGACATAGATTAACTGCGGTCGGTATGATGCAGTCAATGCATCATATTCGTCTGATTAATATCAAACGGTAAAGATTTAAATGCAATTTTAGTATTTTAAAATATAAAACTTTTGATCTTTAAATATAAATCATCCAATCTTGATCGGACAATCTTAATCTCACTAACTGTATGTGCAGTCAGGAGTGCCGACTGCACCCAATCCAAGTCCGGATATTATACATATAAAAAAATGGTAGAAGTATTTGCATTTGATGAGTACTTCAAAACATAAAGTAAACATGCAAATCTCTTTCAGTCTTTTTCAAGTTCTTTCTTTCACTGTTCAACTTAATATCACATTAAATCCTAACTGATACAAAACCAGGTGGTCAAATAAGATTAATGTCAAACAAAAAAAAATGTTTACCATTCCACTCAGACATGCCTTCCTTACTTTTCCGATGTACCAAAAAAAAAAAAGACATGTCTTCCTTGTAAACAAAGTATGACCATCAGTATTATCACGCAGTTTCACATAACCGTAAGTCGTAACCCTACATGACAATTGAAAGAATGAGCATTGCTGCATTAGCAAGGCGATTTGATGCAGTATCATGTAGTAGGATCTGTCGCCTATATGCATATGGCAGGGTGCTTCAAAAGTTTCAATTTCTGTCATCTGTAACTAAAGTATTTTATATTTTCATATGATTTTCTTTTTAACAAGTATCTCCACATGAATTTGGTCACTAGTTTTGCAAAAAATTGTTGCAGAAGCATTTGTCTGTGCCTAACTAAAACTTGTAATTTCTACATGCACACTTGCCTTAATAAAATGAAATATGTTGAATTTTTTTTTTGCAGAAATTTTTCTAGGATTTTAAAAGTTCTGCAAAAAAAAAATTGTTTAAACAATCGGTGATCGAAATTTTTCTAAAGAGTAGGACCATGTGTAATATATGGCAATATGTTACCAAATATGTGGGACAATGACATTGCCTATTTTAATTTTAACACAAAGAAATAACTAGTTTGGTCATCATAACTTACCTACAGGAATTAAAATTTGATTTTCCAAAGCAACGAAGAATTCTCAGCATCAACAGCATATTTCAGTTCAGGAGACACACTGCCGGAGATTCTATGTGACAACAATTTCGACTTCAAAACTGCCAGCAACTTCTTATGACGTGATTCCTTTCTCTTCAGCACTTCTATAAAAGCATAAAATCCAAGCCATTCCACCTCTCCTTTTTTCAACTTGAGAATTGGCCGGATACTAGAACTCAGACGCATGGAATGCATCCTTCTCTTTATCAGCATGTACATGTAACTGATAGTGGACAGTGAAAGAAAAACATAATCAATTGGTTGAAACCCTTTGTACAGTATTGATTTGATGAGATAAGTCAATGAAATCAACAGTGAGAAACTAAAGTGGTAATAACAGTTCAACATAATTCACTACATCCATACCTCAAAGATTTCTGAATAATTTTTGCATTATATTTATGGTGAAGTTTGCAAACAAACGATAGGTCGCGGATGTAACAATGAAATTTCATCGCACATATCAGAAACATTTGATAAATGTTTAGTCTGACAACTTCAGCTGAATTGATATTTGAATCGAAGAATAAAGGATGGCATTTAGGTCTTAGAAAGTGACGCAACTTCTCCTTCAGACGAGTGCCTGGTTTGCCTTGCCAGCAAACAGTGAGCGTTGAGCTTAAATGGTTACTCAAGTACCTGTTTGGAATACAGAATTAGTTATTCCAACAAAAAGAAACCAAATAAAATCACATTAATAATACTTGACACTAAACAGCTTACAACAATAACAACCAAAAACTTTTCTAACTAACTGAAGTTGATTACATGGATTAAGCCATATTAAATTATCTTGTTAAATTCATCATATTCCATATTTGAATCTAATAAACCCCTCCCCGCATGTCTTATTTGTGACAAGAACAAATCGACAGGGTATGAACTACATTTCAATCATACATAAATCATAACCTGTAAAGTTTTTACTAAAATGAGTTATCACAAAGCATCAGAACAGCCCTTACAGTTACAGGAAACTTTAGGATCAAAACTTAAGATTTCAGTATAACAAATGTAGAACCCTTTTCTTAATCAGGAGTAAACAAATTGAGGTAGAACAGCAATCCCATATTCAAAATTGAAGGCAAAATTCTATGAAGTTTATGGATATAGATATTTTCATAATAAGATAGTGAAAATCTTTTGAAAAGCTCAAAACTTTGGCATTTGGTCATTGATGGTCATAAATACAGAAGAAAAAAAAAATCCATCGAACATCCTAGCAACAAGTATACACAAAATATGCTCATAATATCAATCAAAAAGCTTTAAAAAGATATTAACTTGGTGTAATTAGCCTGAATTTCCATAGTGGAGCAATTGATAAGAAGACCACTCCATGGAACGAATGAAATAGCACCGCCTTTGCCCATATAAACCCTATTCAATGAGGGATCCGGTGTCTGTTCTACATCAAAGTTTGCACAGAACTTTTTGTCATTCATGTAGCAGTTGTAACCACGAAATCCTCTCTTCATTCTGGAGAAAAAGACGGCAGCCAGCTTCTTTGAGTTTGATATGAAAAAGAAGTCATCAATAAATCGCGTTAGCAGGTAACATGGTGATGAGTCACCACTGTTGGTTTGGACAGAATTATTCTCCTTGCAATGTTCAGATTTGAGTGTTTTATCACAGAATGGATATATCACATCATTCTCCAAATGCCCGTAATATAAAGAGCAAAGCAAAGATGACAAAATCCCTCCCTGGGAAATACCAACGCATTGCTTGTAAAACTTGCCATCAAACAGCAATACATTGCGCTTCACATGCTCTGTTAGATTTGAAAGTAGAAATTCCTTATCCACAAACCGCAACTCCTATGATATAATAAAAAGGTAAACATGAGCATAGAATAGGGGTTTTCTCCATAAAACATTATACTATCCTAGGGAATTTACTACAATATATCATATGTATAGTGCAAGACATTTACACTTGAATAGTTAAAATCTTTATGCGATACAGCACAATAGATCAGATGATGACAAAATGTGCCAATAAACTGACCCGTATGATTTTTTCCCAAACCTATTAGAAAGGTGAAAAATGAAACCTGATTAAAAATGACAGCATGCCGGAATGAGGCAACTGATCTGAACTGTGCATAGCCGGTGTTGCTCGTTTCGTTCAGCATAGGAATTTTCTTTTGAACCCACAGGGAGTTCTCTGTGCAAATCACTTGATCATACTGTTTGAGAAAACATGCATTTTGCCGAAGAACATCTTTCATTATGTTAAGCAGCTTTTCCTGATCTACAGAGTCAAATGCTTTTAAAACATCAGACGTGACAATGAATAAAGAAGACATAGCTATCAATCCCTTCTTTTGGCTAACCAAAAATGGGCAGAGTCTTTTATAAACATCATTGTAATTAAAGACCGAAGAACCTAGCCTCTCAGGCTCCTTGAACTGAATTCCTTTAAGAATAGTATGTGCATCACGAAGAGCGCAATTCACGGATTGGTAATATGTAAACTTAGATTTCTCATGTTTTTCTTTACTTTCAGTTTGGCCAAATCGAACTCCCAGACTGGACTCAACCAATGGCCATCTTGAAGAACCTTTAAGATTTGCCACCATCCTTACTCCATTTTCTTTAGGTTGAAGTCTGAGCTTTGAAAACCCAAATGGTTTTTCAAATGGTTTTTTTCTAAGAATTGGTCTATTTCTAAGAATATCATGCAAGGCCGCATCATCCAAGTGACTATATTTCAAGCCTTTGAAGCAAGCAATAGTGCTTTTAGTCAACTTCTCCCAAACTGGTTTCTTAAAATAATAAATGTCTTGTTTCCCTTGCTGACTTTCAGTAACATAGAAGTTTGCTTGCAGCAAAGGGACAACCAGAAAAGAATAATACCAGAAGATCCACTTCTCCAGAAGCTTGCGTTTGACACTATGTACATAACTGTTCCCATTCTTGTACTCGCTATGAAGGCCATTACAATGTTTTTCTAAATACTTAATAAACCAAGCATTTTGGCTACTCAAGAAATATTTATTTGACAGGAATGGGAACCTTGATGTTTTCAGCCCACGCAAACATAGCTTTAAATGGAACCTTTCAAATCTCCGTAACTGTATGAACTTGGAAATATTTCTCCTCATGATTCTCCAATTAGAAGGAGTACCTAGTAATTCAGAAGGAAGTATACTCCGAGACACAGCCCATATGAAAGATACCACTTGACTTTTTGAGCAGCAAGACTTAAATGCCTCACACTGTGAATCTATTACTTCCACAGTATCTGCGCAATGTTGAGTCTCTGCTACATTGTCCTGTAGTAAAAAAACCTATGATGAGTACCACATATTCCTTGGATGGTGTAAAATAATTGCTACAAAAGTAGTACAAAATAGGTATAAATAAAACTCTTATAATCTCAATGACGTTGTAATACCTCTTGACCCAACCAAAATAATAAAATTTAGGAGAAATGTAATACCTCAAGTTTGGAGCTAAATATTTCATGTGTATGTTGATCTAATGATTGAACAGGACAATGCTTATCCAAGAACTTGGCAGACTGGCAACACCGTGCCCTACGAATGATATTCTTAAACCATTTAACAAGAGAGTGATACCTACATAAGCATAACAATTATTACAATTATGAAGAATATGAGTCTACTCATTAAATTTGAATTACTATCATTTTAGAATATTGTGCTTTATCAAAAATTCAACTAATAAGAATATGAACAATTATGATCTGTTTCTTAATTCCTCCACCTCTTTCTACATTGTCCCACACATTTCATGTTATGAATAAGGAGCCATATCCAAGATATTTATTGAAATTTATGTGTTCAAATACAGATATTTATGTGCCAAGTCTGGGGCTAGATCTTGAATTTGTATATTGATCCAATAATGGGACACCACAGTGCTTATCCAATACACATTTCATTTTATGCACAAGGAAGCATATCCAGGAATAATTTGTAGAAATTTAAGCATTCAAAGAAATAGTATGCCATAAGCTTTTTCTTTCTCATTTCTGTTGTCTAAATATCATTTAGGAATTACAGTAAACACCAATAAAGAACCCTCTAAAACTTCATTTCATAGCAACCTTTGGACCAAAGAATATTCCACTTCTGGATTCTAGGTTCCTCTTTCATGAACTCATTCTAAGATCCCTTTAATATAAAACACAGCAAAAAGATCAGCATCAAAGAATCTTCTAACAATCATAGAAGGTTATAAATCAGTCCTGCATTATCAAGAAGTCCAAACTCCAAAGCAGATAGAACTAGGGAACTTGTATATACATAGTTTACTTAAAAGCATCATAACATTTTGTGTATTGCTCTAGAATCAAATGGGCCTGCCTGAACTTACAGGCATGCAGAGTCGATGAGACATGAACCACTGCTGTGGGAACATGACATTGCCTGAGCACAGTCATTCACAACGGAGAAGCCAAAAATATCATGAATGATATCTTTCGAACAACCCAAATTTGGCTTCGAGGAAAGTAAAGTATCTGAAGAAAATTTGTGAAGGAAATGAATATTCTCTTTACTTAGAAGGAGAACCAATAAAGATTTATGAAATTTTAACACACAAAATATTGTCTCTTAGGAACATGAACAGGAGAAAGTAATTTTGAAAGATCTCTTAAAACAATTTACTTTTGTGTTTGTAAAAATAATCAAAGATGTGAATTATAAAAAAAATACATATATCATTTCAGAGTGCACATGTAGACCATGGTTGATTCAAAACTCATGGGTGGATACGTTTCTTCGGAAGAACTAATTGTGAAGACTCCAGATTATAAAACATGTATTTCCTATTGATTATATAAGTCTGCTTAGGAACTGTTGGAAGAGAATATAAGATTAAGCAGCAAGAACATTTTCGCAACATCTGCAGCAAAACAACATATAAATATGATTAAACAGCAAGAACATTTCTGCAACATCTACAGCTAAATAACATAAATATAATGTGATAACATGGCATAAATTATATCTGCAAGACAGTTTATTACACTGAATTAAAATGAAAATGAAAATTGATGAAGATTGAAATGAAGCCCACATCTTTATCTTACATTTTAATATTAATAACTTTTGGTAAAGTGACCTATATGATCAACATTCCACTATTCCAGCCCCCTTTATCATAAACATGTTCCATAACTAAAATATATACACTAAAAATTAAAATTTTCAGCTGTTAAGTAATTAGAATCTAACGGCAATAATCATGTATACATAGAGGAAATTTTCTTTTAAAAAAACAAATGAAAAGGTAGCACCAAAAAACTAATTCCTGTCCAAACTTCAAGAAAAAGTTCGCAAGTGGCTTTCATAATACTTCACAGAAACAATTTCACCTTTTCATGACAACTTAAGCTGCTGTTGACATGCTGAAAATTAGCATGCAAGCCATATGAATCAGCGGGAAGCAATTTGCATGGGATATTTAGATTTTCTTCGTCAACAGTTGATTGCTTCTGCCTTTTGCATCTAAGCCTTTTCCAACGACAAGGCCTAGACCGCTTCCCAGTTCTAGTTTTAATACAATTCAAGTCTGGTTTCCCTTCCAATTCTGCGTTCTTTATAACAGTAGCAGTTCTTGTAGACTTAGGAGCTTCGGAGACACTGACATCATAACTCCTGCTCTCATGATACTTACTCAATTGCATTGAAGACTTATCCGTCAAACCAAGATTACTTGCAAAGCTAACAGAACCATCAGTATTGCAAGAAATATGGCACTTTTGTTTTTTTACTTCTGTATCATCAAGATTAGCAGATCTTTTTCTCTTGTGTGATACTGTTGGAAAAATAACCCGTTACTGCAACATCATACTAATAATCATGAAGCAAAAGGATATTCTTAATATGGAATGTTGCTCAAATACTCGTGACATAAATGATTGTCAGAAAAGAAAGAAAAAAAAGCCAAAAGTTAGCCATAATGTTTATCAGAAAAGAAAAAGGTAACCAATTCGTGAATTTATCAAGTTACTGATACATTTTAGATATCGTGACAGTTAATGATCTTTCGGATGTGGTAACTTGCAAAGAGATAAGCTGCAATCAAGCTGCTAAAATAATACTGACTGGACATGTCATTTTAATTAGTTATTATATTAGTAATTAACAGTCTGGCAGTATAGCAAAATGAATATAGGATTAGAAGTGCATGTGATTAAGTTAAGCTGGAATTTAAAGTTAAGCAGGAGAAGTGCATTTGATTAATATAAAAAACATCACAGCTTAAAGAAACCAGAGGATATTAAACATGCCATATGCATATCTTTTCTTGCGATAAAGAAACCATCTTCAGAGAGATAGTGTATAATGCTACAGTTAATATATTCACTGAGAGCACAACATGATAGATGAGCAGTTCTTATTACCGCATTTATGAAGTGAAGGATGCTGATTGTCAAACTTTGATGAACGCTTCTTCAACCAATCAAAGCATGCACTACTGATCGGACGACCTGCCACCTGGTAGTGTTTTCCATGGGGTGCTGGCAAGAATATTGATGTCTCCCTTAGCAGGTAAGCCATAAAATCATCTCCAACCTGTATGGATACAAGTTTTCACTTAATTTTGATAACAAAAAGAATGGGAAAAAAATATTCATACAAATAAATATTTTTAAAAAATCTTGATGGAATTACATACCCTACTCAACAAACGGCACCATGATGCACAGGATAAAAGCTTCACATTAGGGCTTGAACGTTTCTTCTGCATATTCATAGTAAGCCAGTAGTTAAAAGAGTCTCCATTAGGAAGAACAGGAGGAACGGCTAACTCAATGCAACTGAATGAGAGACTTAGTTAGTAGGTATTAGTAGTTAGTTAGGCTGCAGCCAAATAAGGATCAGCTTGGGGACGGAAAGAAACGTATTTTCAAGTTAGAAATGTATTGAGCAGGGGCTAGGATTTTTGAATTCCCTAGGAGCTACTGAAAAAAGTAAAAAAAATATCACCTAAGGAATTGGTAGCACTGAAAAAGACCATTTTTTCCTGTGTTGTCAAATAGCTACTGTTGTAGCATAGAAAAATTTGAACAAGTAGTTGTTATTCCACAAAACACTATTTAGTGCAAATTGTTGTTATATAGCAGTCATAGTAACGCTATAGTGTTGTAGCGTAGCATAATTTGAGCAGACTGCTATTTTCCACAATTGACAACACCAATGTTTCCTCTATTCTGCTTTATAGATGTTTCTCCCTCAATTTAGTGAACCAATTCTGTCACATATGAACAAAATTATCATTTGTGAAATAAACATGTAATACCAGTAACCAAAGGAATATATCACATTAGTCTTCATAAAAAAAAATTACAACTCCAACGACGTTGCACATTTTAATCAACAATGCTCAATAAGGAACCTTCCACTTTCCGGGTTGTATTATTTCAACAACCAATAGTTAACTAAAAGTCAGAAAAGAGAACTATAAGAAAATATAAAAATATGTCTTATAATATCTAGATAACATATGATATTAGAGTGTCTTAGATCTTCCCTTTATAATCCAAATGATAATGAACTCTAACGGATCGGCTGAGCATATCATAAAAACCATAAAATAAAATAAAAGTATTGCAGACATATGGCATGTAATGGCACCAACGTCACTTGTTTCATGGTTCATAACCATAGCTGAAATTTTCAGAACAAACACCTACGCAACGAGTAAAACAAAACAATCTAGGTAGAACTAGAACCAAATGAAAAGTCACTTCATTATACAACCTGTTTAAATATATAATCTTACTTTAAGAATACTCTCATAATGGCGATAGACAACAATTCTTTTGGTTTCACCACCAATTTAATCTGGTACGAGGGTTAGTTCTAACATTAAGTGGTTTCAGCGCCCTCCCAAACAACAATTGAAACAACAACAGTAAATAAAAGCACCAAATTAAAAAGTGGCACTGATGAACAACAAAATTGTAAAGAACTAAATAAGAGACGAAGCTTCTCAGTTCTCACCTTATCATATTCAGAGCATAACACATTGCGAGAGGCTAGGTTCCTAGCATACAACAGATCAATAATGCTCTCCAATATCTGAAAGTCAAAGTCAAAATTCTTTAAGAATCCGATCCAACCTCCACGTTTCAATTTAAAAAAACAAGCCATCCATAGAACAGGTGAAAACTGAAAACTTATTTACATTTTCAGTTTTTCACAATGAATGAACTTAAAACACTTATTAAGCTAGAAAGATGCCAGTGTTCAAATCTTAGCTACTAACATTTAAAATTTAAAATAAAAAAACAATTACACGCAAAAAGAAGAGTGAAAAATGCATATGAACATATTTCTTAGAGCTAATAAAGCCTTTATTTCTCAAAACACATTATGGACATGTCATAAGTTGTTTTCATAAGTTCTATCAAACAGTCTCACAAATGCCAATATAAGTAGATCAGCTCAAATAATTCAATCCAAACATTTAACCTTGCGTTCTTACTTTTTTTGTGTACATAGACGAAATGGCAAAGCCATTATAAACTCACACACACAAAGTGGATGAACGGACAAAGAACCCCGGTCATGGATGTCTGGCCTAGCAATTTCGACATTTTCTGTTAGTTGAGCTAGAACTTCTGGACTTTACTCTCTTACTTTTAAACACAAATAAATCGTATAATACATCATAAAATCAGCGCAGCATGCAAATAAATCTTAACTTTTTAACAGAAGAAGAAAAAAGAAAAAAAAAACTTGATTGTTAACAAAACATGAAAACATATATGCATTTTCACAATCAATAACTTATTAAGCTAGAAATATGACAGGATTCAAATCTTAGCTACTAGTAACATTTAAAATTTAAAATAAAAGCAAAAAGAAGAGTGAAAAATGCATATGAACGCATAGCTTAAAGCTAATAAAGCCTTTATTTCTCAAAAACACATTATGGACATGTCATAAGTCGTTTTCGTAAGTTCTGTCAAACAGACTCACAAATGCTTACTCCAGTAGATCAGCTCAAATAAGTCAATCCAACATAACCTTACTCTCTTAATTTCAAACACAGATAAATCGTATAATACATCATTAAATCAGCGCAGCATACAAATAATTTTTTTTTTGTACATAGAGTAAATGACAAAGTCATCGTAAACTCAACAACACATAAAGTGGAGGGATCAATGATCAAACCCCGGTCATGGATATCCGGACTAACAATTTCAAAAAAAATTGTCAGCTGAGCTAGGACTTCTTGACATAAATCCTAATTTCTTAGCAGAAATAAACTAACAAAAAGCACTTTATATTTAACAAAACCTGATCTTGAGAACAATGTGAGTCCGGAACGAAGACCCGAACAGGAGGAGCTTTTTCTGAAACGACGACGTAACAGTTCTCAAGAAGTTTACGGTAATCGGGAGGATCATCCGGTCTGACAAGAAGCGACTTAGCGTCAGAGCTACAACCAAGACAACTGCTGCCTATGCAGGGACAGTTATCAGGAGAAGGAGAAGGAGAAGGAAGAAGTGAAATGATGGTTTCTGAGAGGGTTCGTGCTCGGTGTTGGAAAAGACGCCATAGAACACCGGGAACTTGTTTTCGTTGTTTTTGATTTTTAGGCATTTTTACCGGGAAAGTGAAGGAAAAGTTGAAATTGACCGGTGTGAGTGAGTGTGAGTGTGACTGGGTCTTTCTTTGAGGGGTTTCATATAGTGGAGAGCGTTGAGGGTGTTTCTGTCTTTGCAGTTTTACATTGAAAATACGCGGTTATGTTTTTGCTCCGGCAGGGAATTGAAATTTGAACTTATCTCTAACCAATTCATATGTTGTCATCTCTTACCATTTGAGTTATTTTCCAGAGATGGAAAATATGCAGTTATGTAAATATTTAAACATAGGATATGGAGGAACAGATTTTAATTCAACTGATAAAAAATATTGAAATTATTATATTGAACTTTGAACAAGTTTTGAATTAATTTATTTATTTTATTTTGTGTATGTGGATATTTAATGTTTGTGATTTTGTCTATATACCCAGAAAAAATATAAGATTTGATCACGAGAATTAAGATAACCGATAGTAGTAAAAAAATTATTAATGTTGAATGTTGTTTATAAGTTTATCAAGATAGAATTTAGGTTTGTTGTTTTAAAAAAAAAAAGGATAAAATTTAGGTTTAAATAGTGTTTTGGTTCATTAACTATTTTTGAGATTTCGTTTTGATTCTTTAAGTTTTTGTCTTAATCTCTTAACTATATCTCCGTTAATCAAATTGGGTCTTCCGTCAAATTAATTCAAAATTAATGTTAATTCTTACGTAATATAGCAATATTCATCTTCTTCTTTCATTCAAAACTCACTTTTATTTTCATTCTTCATCTTAGTTTTACTTCACTTTTCTTCATCTTTTTCTTTCCTTTCTTCATACTTTTCTCTTATCTTCATCGTCACCTTCCCAAGTTTCTTTGAAAAAAAATTCATATTTTTCCATTACTCATAAATTTTTGTTTGGATGTTGTTAATGATGATAAAGAAACAATTTTCGATGCTGCATAAATTTTTTCAATATTTTTTGAGCAAAAATGCAAGAATTAAAATGAATTTGGATTGCTTAAAAATGGATTTTGATAAATGAAGTTAAAGAATAATGGAAGGAAGAAGATAAAGATTGATACAATGTATAAGAATTAACGTTTTTTAAAATAAAATTGACGGAAATGACAATTTTGATTAACAGAGATATACTTAAGAGACCAGAACGAAACAAAAAATAGTTAAGAGGTCAAAATGAAACCATAAAAATAGTTAAGGGATTAAAATAGTTTTTAAACCTATAATTTAATTTTTTGTCAAAAAAAAGCCTAGAATTTTTTATGTTTTATTATTGTATTTATCGTAATGTTAGAAAAAAAAAAAGGTAAGACTATTAAGGGTATGTAGATAAAGAAATCATAATAATAGATGTGATTGAAATAGAAATGCTAGTTCATCTCATGTACAAGTTAAGAAAACTCAATAATAATAAAACTATATTGAAATTTGTGCAATCAATGTTTATAAAATATAAAAATGGGTTAATTACATTTTACCCCCTATAAAATTCACAAAAGTTGATTTACCTCTTTGTAAAATTATTTTGTTGCGGACCAAATTATCTATACTGCAAACAATATTATGGCATCTAATTTACAACGGATGGGACTCATATGTAGCTAATTATGTTTTGCTAGCGATTTTGTCAAAAAAAAAAATGTTTTGCTAGCGATTACTAGGAAATAGCGACAACTTAATTAAATAATAGCTAATTCTAAATTTTCTTGTAGTGACTTAAATATAAAATTATAGGTTCAGGAGTAACATACATTCTTTTTCAACTTAACTATTAAAGATATATTTTGATAGATCGTAAGGTTGTAAAGAAAACGTGATATGTTTGAATTGAAGACCTTGAAGATATCTTCAAAAATAAAAATGAGAGGAAAAAAATATAATTAAATACTATTATTTGCTGCCTTATTTAATTTCATTTCATTACTATCATCTTAAACTTAAAGTACAAAGTCATAACTAAAAAGTTCTTGAAATTAGAAGATAAGAAAACATAATAACTAAATGACAGCTCATAGAATTTCTAGCATAATGTTTGTGTACTCTCTTCGGTTGACATTAAGTACATAATCATCATGTAGGAGTAAATTGCGATTTTTCACATCTACATTTGGTGAAATAGCATGTGGGTTTCAATGGAAACAAACACATACCAATTGGACAATCAACAGTTTTAGAGCATCTAACATCCGCTGTAATGAGAAAAAAATATGAGATTAAAAATGTAATGAAAATGAGATAAAAGATAGTGTACAAATTAAGGAAGTAAATTTGAAGAGTATACAAGAGAGCTCACGGGTAAAACTTGTTTCAACAAGAAATAGCGAAAGAAAGATAATCATAATATAAACAAACTTAACAATTTCAGCCATATTATCCTTCCTTTGCATGCATGTACAAATAGTTTTATCACTTTATAATTTATAAAGCTAATTATCTTTGCTTGGGTTAAATATATAGTTTTTAGAACTTATGAAATTGTAAAAAATCATTCATAAAATTAGAAGCATTATTAAATGTCTCTTAAATACATCAATGTGTTATGATTGTCTTTTTAACACACTTGATAAAAAGGTCATAAAAAAATCTTATAAATCATAAGAATTATTTATTTATTTTACTAATTTCTATTATTTTATAACCTTTCATGATAGACAAGGGAAAATCACAAAAGATATATAATACTATTGGACAACATTTTTATGCATTAATTGAGTGTATTGTTGGATCAAAGTTAAATACTTCCTTCGTCTTTAATTATAAAATTAGATTGACAAAACTCGGGTATTAATAAAGTTGATTTTCTTTTAAAAATAAAATAAATTAATTTTAGTATTAAATTGGTCGGTAAATTATAATAAATTTCCATATTTACTTATAAAACCAATACAATTAATCAACAAAGCTAAACAAACAATTGGAAACGGTACTTTAATTACATTTTGGAATTGTAAATACCATACAAAAAGCCACTATGAAAAATGGTAATTACATTTTGGCGGCACACATTTTTTTTTACGGTAACAAGAAGTGGGGAGATCGTGGTTTGGTGGTTTTGCGTTTCAAAAATCAATTTAATGGGATTATGTGGTCTGGTAGACTAGTAAAGTACTAGTAAATAAGGGTAATTTTGAAAAATAATAATAATTTCAAAGGGACAAGAAAACTTTCAAAATATTCTTATAGTTGGGGACTGAGGGAGTATTAAATTAAATATGGTTCATTAGCCATAATCTGCCATGTATGGTTGTTATTTTGTGTATGTTTGATTTCATGTTCATCAATAATTCTTTAATTTGGATAATAATGTATGTTTGGATTATGGATGGAAACACATTTAGTAAAAAAAAATTAATTTGGACAAAATTTTAGTCTAACAAATAAATTTCAATTTTATCCAAATTAATTCCTAAAGATTTTAATTTATCTCAGTTTTAAACAACAACAATACTCAATTTTGCTATGAATTAATCTCTTAATATCTCAATTTTAAACTAAAATATCAATTTTGCCCTAAATCAACTTTTAAAAATTTCATTTTTATCCTAAGTTAACTACTAATATTTTTTTCATAGCCCGGGGCAAGTGTCCGGGCATGCGGGGCTCTGTATCCGCCCTGCTATATATAAGTGAAGTTGCTCTGCAAGTTAATTCATTAGGTAATTTTCCTAAATTATAAAAGAAATATTTTTGCATTTAGTTGGATAAAATATTAAGTTTTAGCTGAAGCATATTATTTTAAGGATTATATTAGGCAAATATAAGAAAATTATTGAAAAAAAATGAAATATTTGAAAGTAAATGAATAAACACAAATAACGGGTTGAATTGTAGTTTTTTTTTTGTTTGGTATGTGGTTGAATTGTAGTTTAAATAGTTCTTTTTTAAAACTTTATAAAAAAAAACTTTTTAAAATATTATTTAATCTTTACCAAATTATTAATAATTCAATAATCTTTATAAGTAACAAACTTTCTCACAACACCAAAAATCACCAGTAATTAAACAAACATGATAGGATCTTATTTTATGAGTTAATTACTTTCTAATGCAAACTCTTAATCGATATAATATAATTTCTTGCCTCATCTAAAAATCTATTAAATTTATTAAAATATGATTCCTCGCTCAATTAATTGATTATATAGAGTTAACAATCTAAATTTATTCCTATAGATAGAAATTAGGATGCACAGATGTAATCATTCTAAAACCATTATTAATTTCTAGCTAGGAATAAATTTAGATTATAGTCACATTACAGATGTAATCATTCTAGATCCATTAAATCGAAAACTTATGTCTAGCATTTTGTATATCAAAGAATCAGTTTATTATGAGTTTTATATAAGCAAAAACATTAAGAACAATAATTATAACATTGATATACTCAAAACAAGATTTTATATAGAATCAAGAGTAGTTATACATCAAATACTTAACTAACCAAGTCATACATACTCATGGTAGTTTTACGCGGAGAAGAACAAGTAATGTTACATCCAATTAATGCTCGAGAATCTAAGTTAACAACGTCCAATTGTTGCAGAAACCTGATTGCATTATTTCTTTGGAATCTTTGTATTCTTGTTGTCTAATAATGAACTCAAAATTTAATACATCTTAGTCACTAATAATGTTTTTGGTACCCATTGTTCCTAATGTTGAAGAAGTAGTTTTTCTTTTACATTCACAATGATCACCGAACATGAGTCAGCAGTAAATTTCTTGATCCTATTCAAAAATTAAAAATCAACAAATAGTATATTAATCAATATATTTTCTTCCATCAATAACCACATATCAATGGGTAATCTATAATAAGAAAATTACTAACCATGAAGCTAACCTCATCATATATACATCATGAAGTCATTTTTTGAAAATTATGTCATCTATCTAGCTATAAATATAAAATTGTTGTTAGAATTACTTTTAGAAAAGTTTGTCTGATATTTGAAAGTGCGATAGTAATGTATTAATAAATTAATTTTTATTTTTCGTATTTTTATAAAATAACTTTCAAGTGTAAAATTTAAAAATGCTTTGAATAATTAATAGTAACATCAATTTTCTTAATTAATGAAGTCATGTATTTTGACAACATAAATATAATATATTACATAAATTAGAAAAGTTGTCAAGAATAAAAAAAAGTATTAAAAAAAAACAAATAGAGGGAGATCTAATTCTTGAAACTCACCGTTCTCAAAGAATAATCGGAGGTACCGAATGCTTGAATGGAAACTCTTGTCTTTGCATTCGTAACTAATCAAAGAAATCACAGTCGATGGAAATTTGTGTTGAACAACACAAAATAGAATAATGAAACTGAAAGTGTATAATAAATAGATATATTGATGATTTTCAATCAATCAAGCATAAATTGATTCTCCATGAACCGAGTTTTGTTGCCTCGCATGGTGGATCTAACATGGAGACAAAAAACAAAAGATTAAACAAAATTAAAGAAGCCACACAAAAATGTAGACCCAACTAGTGCAAAAAAGATTTTTTAAATCGGTTTCGTGTCTGATTTAATTCCCGCCAATTTAGAATATTTCCTTGTTTTAAATCAGATTGTGAACTGATTTAAAAAACTATATTAAATCGGGTGGTTCGATTTAAAACACCTTATTTAAATCAGTTTGACCCATTTAAAATCTTTTGTAATCGATTTAAAAGAACACATTTAAATCTCCTCAACAGATTTAATTTTTACATTTTAAATCGGTTAAACCGATTTTAAAAGCACCATCTAATTTTTTTAAAAATTATTTTTCTGCCACAATATTGTACATAATTATGAATAAAACAAGTAGTAATTGATACATAACCATTAATACAAAATATCATAAAACCAATTTTATTATCACCAAATTGTAGAATATTCACTTACAAAATATTCGTGAAACACTTACAAAAAGTACCATTCCGGCTAAATATCTCTCAACACGCAAAGCTAAACAAACTTAGAGTCTACATATAAAAGCACAAAAACAAACAGACCCAACCAAAGATTTTTCACTTAATCATATTACTTCAAATGAATTCAAGAATTCAATTTGTACAACGCTCTTGAATTGAACATTCTTAAGTTTTTCCTCATAAAATTGTGTTGAGCTCCAAATATCTGAATAAATGTTAAATAATATTAGAATATTGTATTAAGAATATATGAATTCTTTATTAAGAAACAAAACATTGGTAGAATATATCTTTAATTGATAGCATGTGTTAGCAAATTTATAACTTGTAAATCTAAATAAAAATAAAAATAGAAGATGGATACCTTTTTCTACACATATATGAGCTTGCACCTTTTTCCAAAGCTCTAAAATTGACAATTACATGAGCTGCTGGTTCTGTTTAAATCAAAGAAATAACAATGCATACTTCAATAATGACTAGTAACAAAGAATAAACTGTAGTTAATTGAAGAATGAATTTGAAGTATAAAGAGGCTCATTAAACCCAAACCTTCACCTTTTGCATAAGATCAATCTTTGCCTTCACTCTTGTATACTCAATTGTCCAATTTCCCTAAACAATTAACACAAACATACACACATATTTAATAGTATACGTTGAGATTGAATTCTATACAAAGTCATTTCACACACAAATACACACCAATTTAAGCTTAAATACCATAAGCATAACACTTATTCCATTAACACTACTTGAATAAACACATCTAATTTTCACGTTCCATCTTAGAAAGGCTAAAAGCCCTCAAAACTGCATACACAAAATGAATTGACATTACCGCGGCTAGGACATGTCCAATCATCCACCTACAAGTAAAAACACGTGAAATCCTAATTAAGACGATAATTATCATAATTAGGAGGGATAATTATCAAAATCCCAATTAAGGTGAGATAAGTGAGATCCACTGTGTTAGGATTCAGGATTGAAAGTGAAGAAGACGATGGATCAAATGGAATTTGGTAATAAGTGAAGGAAGGGGAGGGTGTTTACCTGAGCCATGGCCATGAGGAGTGAGTGTTGTGACGGAAAAGATCAAGAAGCTTAGGCTCTTGATTCTGTCAAGGACAAGATCAAGATCAAGCAAGACTCTATCCTATATGGAAATGTATCAAAAAAAGGTTTGTGTAAACAATCACTTACTAATCAACCTCCGGGCCAGTTAAGTGATTGACTGTTTCACTAGAAACTACTCAGCTCCTTCTTCATATCTATGGAAAAAAGGGTGTTGTGTTAGTTATAAAAATCTTCTATTTTGGAGAAACTAAAAAGGTATTAACCACATCACATGCCAAGATTAAACTGCTGAACTCATTCTTCAGATCTATGGGGGAAAAAGGATGATTTTCTTCCAATTCAGTTTGTCATTACAAATTTCTGCATAAAAAGTATTAACCATATCACATATTCAATTTTCAACCAAACACATATATCATACAATTAATTTGTCAAAATCAAGTGTGAGATACAAACTAAAAAGATAAAATCACTAACACTGACACCCCATCATCTTGATTAAATCCATAATACATTTCACTCCAACAAAGTAACAACATGAGCATAGACGAAAACTCAGCACTTAGAATTCAGCAAAACAGTGAAATCTTCCATCACAAAGTTAACATCACTTGATCACCTAAAATCAGTTCATTCAATTCAAACCAATTTCATGTGAAGAGAAAGGTTCTATTTCCACAGGGGATCTATTTCTATTTCAATTGACTTATTTGAGCTTATCCATTGACATAAGCACTTACTATTAGACTACTTTCTAAGAGCTTACTGAAATAGCTTATGACATGTTCGTAAGCTTTTTCAGCTTACTTCCATTAATCAACCATTATAGCTTATGAAAACAGCTTATTTGTAAACAGGTTGAATTTATTTGATCTTTTGATGTAAAAATAACTTATACATAAATGCTTCTATGTATAAATGCATAATTGAGTATTAATCCAAACGTGGACTTATTCAAAACCTAACCAAATCCTAATAAAAAACAGTTATAACAATAAACCCTAAAAATCTAACAAAATCATAACAGAGCATATTAAAAAAGTACCAATTTTTTGCCCAGAGAGGCTTGAAGTGCACAGTTAAGCAAATCTTTCCTCCTCTATACATCTGAAAATCAAATAAATAAAATGAGCTAATTGAAATCATAATAATAAAAACGAAATTGAAAAGAGAAAAAGACCTTATGAGTTTTGCCATCCTTTAATTTATTAATTATTATAGTTTGAAATAGGGGTGGCAAACACAATAAGACAACAAACACAATAAGATAACAAACACAAGTATTGTCAAGAACATAATTTGATACAAAATTGACAAGACAATGAACTATAAAAAGAATGGCTCAACAATAATATAGATGTTCAAAAGTAACAAAGCTAATCACTATTGCAACCTTCCTTCCTCAAAATGAGAGTTCATAAATATTACACAAACTAGTTTAGCAATTATAACCCACACGGCCAGTTTAGAAACAAGAGCTAAAATCAATAGACACCTCTATATATATAAGCAATATGTCAGTTATAAAGTAAAACAAAAGTTAGCAAAAATATGCAAAAGTTCTAAATGGATATCTGAACTGCCAAAGTATCAATCCCACCGACACAATCCTACAACTATCAAGTGGTCAATTAATTATTTCAGGTCAACCAAGACAAAGAAACAAGACCCGCGAAACAGGGGCAGCAACACAGACACAAGGAACACAAAGGAATTTATGAGCATTGAATTGAACTTGTGGTGTGATAGGGTAGTTACGAAAATTCGAATGAAGCGTCTGAATGCGAAGATGACGGCGGCAGCCGCAGCGAAGAGGACCTTCAAAACTAAGAACGCGTAAAGAAAAATTAAAATGATAATTCATTGAATCATGGATTGAAAGACCAAAATTGAGCTAACCTTGGAAATATGAAACTCACCAAGCAGCGGTGTTTATGTTATCGATTTAGGTTTTGCACAAAGATGGAACGATTTGTGCTTCGTCTCCGAGAGAGGAAATTGCTACAGGGAAAGTTTAGGGTTCGCACAAAGAGGGGAGTTTTTTTTTTGAAACCACAAAGAGGGAAGTTTTGGATATGTGTTTTGTGTTTGTTTTTGCGTTTGTGAAAACAGATGGAGAGAGAGGAAACTGATTTTGGGTTTTACTTATTTTAATTATAAATAAATTTCTTTTAAATCAATTTAATTGTAATTCAAGTAAAACCCACACCTCCGTGTCTCAACTTTTTTGTTTCTTAAATCAAGTGGATGGTGGCCGATCAATTTAATACATACATGAGATTTTTCACACACACTCATATTTTTTAAGTAAAACAATGTTGAAGGCGGGATACCCCTCGCTAACATGTCATCATAATAAGTTTAATCTTACAATTATATAAATGAATGAGTGATGAATAAATATTGAAGATCAAATTTACCTCTACACAGATGCGAGATAACAAGGGTTTGAGAAAGAGATCTAGAGACCCATCGATATTGTTTGGTGAATCGGCATAGATTCTTGCTTGTCTTGTAAAACAGAACTAAATGATTCATTTTTAGGCACTTCAGTAGATTAGGGTTTAGTGTTAGAACGGATTTGAGCTTCTTGTGGGCTAGGGTGGGCTGCGTTTCACCTAACCCGAATAACTTTTTTTTTCTTTCTATAGGTGCAATTAGAAAATTACAATCATTTAAATTAAAATCAAAAAACAAATTATATTTTTATACCCTAAAGTTATTTTTATATTTTACATTATATTCTTTTAAGTTTTTATTTTATTCTTGTCTCTTAATTTATAAGCATTAGAGACATTGGTCCTTAAATTTGTTGTGTCATTTTGATTCCGTAATTACAATTTTAGATATTTTAGTTTCATAACGATCTTTGGTCTATTAAGTTTTAAAATAGACATTGATATCAAGGACCAAAGTCTAACTTTTTGTAATTTAAGGAACCAAAATAAAATTAAAAATAATTAAAAGATGGGTAGCGGCGCAACTTGTAGCCTGCTTGCCTGTCATTCAAGCATTCTCCCACATATTTATTTTAATTTAATAAGTTCTTGAATCAATTTTTTGATTAATTGTTGAATGGCATCGATATGACATCGGTCCCTGTGGAATACAATAAAAATAAACTTACTTTTGATACTACATCATGTGTATACAATATACATAGAGAACAAATCATCAATAGAATAAAAAAAAAAGGATTTGGCTTTGTAAGGGGCAAAAACAGAGTAAAGAGGTTTCAAGAAATAGCAAATTGAGTTTTTGATGAATAATGAAATGAATTAAGCTTTTATTTGTCAAAAAAAAATAGCAAATTGGGTAGTAAACACAGGTGTAAGATTAGATGAAAAAAAACAATGTACTGTAGTCAGCGCTGTAGAACCTTTGAAACGGACACGACACTGATAATAATTTGAGAAAATTGAATAATTGAATGTAAACACAGGTGTCGGTGTCAGACACGGAGTATCGGGAACCAAAAAGGCCTTCATACTGAAATGTAGTGTTACATAGTGTGGAATCACCAAAACCCAAAATGAGAAATATGTGAAGAACATTTTTGGGTGTTAAAACATTGAAGTCTTCCCTATTGTAACAGTTGCAAGGCCATATACACAGCTCAGACTTAACATAAACGGAGAGACAATTCTAAAAGACAATAACCATACCATGAGAATATAAGACAATGCAGCTCAAATCAAAACGAAATAACAGTAACTGACTTTGACCTAGATTTAGTTACCTTGGAAGAATTAAGCTCTGGTATATTTGAATTGATACCTACAAGGAAGCTGGATTCCTGGCTTCCACCCTTTTCAAATGAAGACACTGATTCAATAACATTTTGAAATGCAGCCTACAAAGAAAGAGCAGAATAACAAAATATGTTGGTTTACTGTTTGATTGTAAGGAAAACATTAAATATCAGATTTTATGAATCAGAGAAGATGGAACAAGCTAGTTTCACCTGAATCTGGCAGTTATTCAGTTCCAAAAGATCCAAGAGCTCAAAAACTCACACATGACCATCTGAATATTAAACAACCTTTGGTGATCATTAAAATGTAAATCAGAGTAAATCAATAACTTCCAAAACTTTATAACAGTAAATTGATAAATTGGTTTCCTTTCTACCTCTAAGTAGTGCGGACATGATTTATGCACAAAGAAAAAAACTTTGAAATAGATACAACTGAAGGATTAGCTATTGATCTATCATAACCTAATCTAAATAAACAATGAGGAAAGATCTAGTCATAGATAAGTAAATCCTAACAACATTTTCACAATGTCAGTTCGAACGCAAGCAGGAAACGAAGAGTCTGCAATCATTGTTACATAACATACGCAGATGCGCTTGAAGACAACATATGGAGAAAATAGGATTCAAAATATTGGGAGAGGGTTGGTTTTGTTCCAAAAATCATCTCTCTTAAGTGACATCATAAGTTTGGTAAACAATGAATGGAGTAGTGCATCCAAGTTTATTGTCTCTCAAAAATTACCTCAAGAAAGCATTTTGGAATGTCTCTAATGCAAGGGACTAAATTGATTCAAGAGAGTGAGAGACAAAGCAACTAATATACGCATTTTTGGTATTCACTCATTTCTATAAGTACTAGTTGAAAAGTTTATCAAATCTAACAATGGAAACTAAGCACAACAATGTAATATCGATATCACATTAGAAATATTTCAATGGAAGATAACATACTCTTTTTAGTTTTCTGTATGCTTCCTTTTACAATCAACTTTGCAGGTGGTCAAAACAAATTGAGATAGTCAGGATAATCATACAAAGGCGAAATCTGGCCTGGATCCAAGTGATAAACACACATATCTTGTAGTCTTCAAAGACATTGTCCATAAAGATGATACAATTCCCTTCAGCAACCAACAAATTTGAAGTAGAAGCAGAAAACAAACAACCATCACCCAAGAACAAAATCCTATCCCCCAAACTCGTCAATTACCCATTTCTTCTCCTTCTCATCAAGTTTGAACACATCAAGCCATAAAGCATCCTTAAAGGTGAGATCATCATCACAATCTAACAAATCACTTATATTCACCAACAACAATTCACCATCACTCTCCACCAAGAACTTTAAGCAATCTAATTCATGCGTTTCTTTAGCCACTAACCGGACACTCGAGTCCTCCAGTTCAACTGTAACTGTCTTACAACCACCAACCAAAACAGAGCCAACGAGTCTCATGAGTGATGAGTACGTAAGCTCAAATAAGTGCATATAAAACATAAATAAAAACTTAGGCAGTCTCACATTCACTAGTGACAGTGCATATAAATAAACAAGACAAAAAAACTCAACTGAATATTAAATTAACCTTAGTTTTACATATAAAAGTAGTTCCAATATCAAGAGCCAACAATCATTTCCCATAATTATACAATTTATCTGAAGGCACTCAACAGAAATAGATTGCACAACACAGATACTTCATTGATAATGATTCCAAACCAAAATACTACACGTAGACGGATTGCATTAATTATAGGATATACTAATACTAAGAACAACAAAACACAAATACGCAAAGACCCATACACATAACAGGTAAGGTAAAAATTAGATGTAGTCAGATTACAAATACAGTTGCTAATGCATGAAATATACACATGGTACTCATCAACTGATTGATTGCATTTTGGACTTCGTTCTTTTTAAGTCTCCAACACTTTCTTCTTCTGCCTTAGTTTGTTCTCCTGCTGCTTAGGAACTTTAGTTTTTAGTTTACCAGATCCAGATTTAGCTACCTGCTTGAGTTTCCTGATGCTGCTTAGGAACTTTAGTTGTCTGTTTTTGAGCTTCTTTAGCCAGCCTTTCCTTCTCATGCTTGAGTTTAACTTTAGCATCTTCCAGGGAATCATGAAAGATCTGCACCGATTCAAGTACCATACCCTGCAGGTTTAGAGATTTCAATATTAAAGAGCTAAAACATGGACAAAGAAACCAAAAATATTTGAAGCAGAAGAATTGCTAAAAACACAATAAACTTTGTTAACATTTCAAGAAAACTTACACGCCATTCAACATCAGATTGGTCCATCTCTTTCAAACGCTGTTCCCTACGTTCAATTAGATATTTGAAAAATTCCACCTCAGATTCCAAGGACCCCAGCTACAGGATTAGAGATTAATTAGAAGGGATCAATATTAAAGAAGTAAAATATATATAATTATAGAGAAATAAACAAAAACTTAGTGAATGAAGAGTATAATAAACGTAGTTAAGAAAAAACTTGCCCTGGATTTCATGGGAGGGAAATCTTCGGGTGTAGTCATGGGAAACGCTACATGTATCGAGTCATGCAACGAGTAAGGTCGTCGTGAACGAAAGTAGAAATTATCCATAGTATTTGTTTCCAATGCTGTAAGATTAGATGAAAGAAAAAAATTGTTAAAAGAGGGAAACAGATAGATAGATAGATAGATAGATAGATAGACAAATATAATAATAAGCTGCAAATAAGCTGTTTGTTATGCAATAGTACTAATTAAGTTGCAAATAAGCTGTTTATAGAAACAAACAAACAAACAGACAAACAGATGATTGCATTGAATTGAATTGGAAAACTAAAAATTCCATGGCAGAACAGAAAGCATAATAAAAAGTCGGAGATTATGAAATTCGTGAACCCTAGAAAAGAAAATAAAAACCCTAACCCCCAAATCGAGCAAAATCAATGACAGAAAAGATTGATTGAAAGGAAGGCGATTATGAATGAATCAACTACAACTAGATTTGAAAACGAAAGAACAAGAATGAATGAATGAAAATGCATACATACATACATACATACGTTTGAGCTAGCGAGCGAGCGAACGAACAAGCGATTATGAATGAAAATCTGCAAGCAAACCTAAACACACGCACATATTTCTTTCTTCGACTCACTTCCACAATTTCTTTTTGCGCCTCCTTTCTTCTCATCTGTCCCGCTCTTTTTTCATCTAAAACATAAATTATTCCCACCAGAATTTGATTTCTCGATATACATTAATTATTATGATTAAATTGTATTTAATAAAGATTTATTTATTTATATTGTATAATTATTATTAAAATAAATAATAAATTACATAGACTTTTTTAATCTAGTCAACCTTGCCACATCATCGTTTTAGGCGCCACATCATTAAAATGAGAAAAAGACTAAAATAAAAAGTTGACTTTTAAACTAGAGGACCAAAAAGTTAATTTTGAAATTTTTGGACCAAAAATGCATTTAAGCATACAAATCAGTTTAACATATAAATTTTTTTTTTTTTACTAAATATAGCACACATTCCAATTATTGATAGAATAATACAAATTCAATATCGCTAAATACGAATCTGCGAACAAATTTACAACATCCAAGTTAATATCATATAACGGCAAAATATCTACATATAATATGATAAACTTAAAGTGACCGGAATGTCTATGATTCCATATTTGAAACGTTGACGCCCAAATCAATGGTTGCATGTACAATAGATTGAAGTTGATCTTTCAATATTAATTAAAAGAATACTTTAACAAGACGGGAAATCAAATAAAACAATATCAAAGACGACGAACAACAAAACACCGCACTCAAACAACAATATCACAATAAAAAAAAGCAATTAAAAACTCAATCTATATGTGCAAGTTACTTATTTAGATTAAGCCGCAAATGCATAACAAGAGGGAATCCCTCATTACATGTAAAAAAAAATTATTTGATCTCCACAATAATCACACATGGCGGTTGCTAATCCCATTATACTCTTTTTATAATCAGTAATGCACTAATGCTATATAGACCGAATTATTTTTATTGAATTTTCACGGAAACAAACGAGGAAACCTTTACTCTTATTTATGCATAAGTGCTAAATGTGATCTTTTTGTTTTTTTTCTTTACTCAGAATGTGGTCTCTTTTTTATAAAGCAAGTTTTTTTTTTAGTAAATTAAGCCAGTTAAATAGTATAGTAATAGTTTTTATTTTCAATTTTGTTTTAAATTAATTTTAAAAATTATCAATTTTGTCCAAAACTAATTTTAAAAATCTCAATTTCGCACTAAATTAATTCTAAAAATATCAAAATTTTGGCCAAAGGCCGAACAACTATCTAGGCTGACAAAACCTTAAAACAACCTATGGTTCAAACTCTGATACAACCGCTTGCTCACTTTTAAGAGGTGAAAAATACTCATTCCGTCCCAAAATAATTGTCACATTTTACCAGTTCATATTTATCAATGCACAATTTTGATCGTTAACATCTTTAATTAGTTATCTTTAAAAATTGTAAAAATTATATATCTTAAAATTAAAATACTCGTCGAGACAAATCACATTTAAATATTTTTAAAAAAAATATGGTTAAAGTAGATTATGTGAATAGTACATAATGATCAACTGTACAATTATTTTAAAACGGAAAGAGTATTGAATTACCTTACAAAAAATTCATATTTTAAAGGCGGCCTATTATAAAGTACATTAGATACCAAAATATTTATAAATAATTTTAAAAATATACATGTAAAAAAATTTCAATGCTCTCTTCTTTTATATGAATGCGGGGATTTTGTGGTTTTTTAATAAAAGATTATAACTAATAATAAAGTGGATAAAGCTATTATGTCGCAAAGTGCTCAGAAATTCAACATAAAAATATATATCTAAAAATATTTACATTCAAGTTTATTCATGTCAAAAGATATTGTTTCCCATATAATTTTTTCTAAATTTAAAGTTCATTAACACCGCTTGCATGTTATCAAGACCTTTATAATATAAAAGTAGTATTAGAAACTTAGGATTTTTTAGTTTAGATAGTTTTAGTTTATTTATTTTATATTCCGACGAACTTCTAATTTTATTTTTTATGCCATTGCATTTCATTCAATTGCTGCATTCATACATGTTTAAATTCTTGCAAAAAAACTCTTAGAATGTATTTAGGAAAAAATGTAACCTCAAAGAGGATGTAGAAATTTTTTTGCATGCATTTTATTTTTATCGCTTTACGCAAACGCTAAAAAAAACAAACTAAACGCGAAATTTCATTTCGAAAGAGGTACGACTAGTAATATTTTTAGAAAAATAGAAAAAGAAAAACATCTTCTCCCTTCTAATACAAAAATTCTTTAGTCCATAAACAATTAGTCGCACGACTAGGACTAAAAAACGGTAATACGCTATGGAGCAGAGCCAAAGACAGAAACACAACAACATAGTAACAACCTCTGAAGCACGGGTACTTCAGTTTGGCCAAAGTACCGATACAACTATGGTTCAAACTTTGATACAAACTTTAATGATGTTAAAACTAAATGAACTTATGTGCTAATAATTGTGATTGATTGATAATATATGTATATAGCAGTACTTTATCACTTTATCAGTTAATTATAGTGGCATCTATATGTTCATATTATTAAATATAATGTAATGTATCCAAACATCTTTTTGCAATTTAAATGCGCTATGAAATTCACCATCCTTTAGTTGTCGGATTCTACAATCAGTTGGGAGTAGTACTAACAAGAGATAGTTTAGTTTGAATTCACATGAAATAGAAACTTTTTTATAAAGAAGGAAAAAAAAAAAAAGATAGAGACGATTCAAATAATAATCTGTTGTTAATTGTGAATGTTTAAGTAAGATCGTCAACTAAGTCAAGTTCGAAACCGCCATAAAGTATGGCAAAATACATATGAATGATACCTACAAATAACACGTGCAAAATGCAAAATACATATGCTTGGCATTCATTTGGGCATTTGGTCGTCAATGTTTTATCTCAACTAACTATAGGTGTGCTGCTACCTTTTCTCAGCAGCATTATTCTTTATAATTTTTATTTTGCATATAGTATTAGCACGGTTTTATTATAAATAAGGTGCTTCAGATGACAGTGGAATGAACTTGAACAACAACCGGCAACTCGGCGGGGCCGCAGCTACAATCACGCCAGCTGACTTACCCAGGATGTCTTCTCAGCAGCATATCATCCAGGTGTTTTCAATCCTTTATCTGAGATTTTGGCATCTTTGAAACTATTCTGACAGATATTTATATTTATTTGGGTTCAATTTACTATCATACATAGATGGATGATTCTTGTTTGAACATTCAGCCGTGTGAAAAAATAAAAAGAATTGAATCTGCATAAAATTAATTACCAAGAGGAAGGCCTCCATAAAATCTGGTCATATAATAAATTTGTGTTATTCTTTTGTTTGTGAAAGCATGTGGTAGCACAGGTTTAAAAAATTAAGAATATATGTTCAGTGGTTTATTCTACTGCATTCTATTTTATGAGAAATCACAGTTATTCTATTTCCCAATACTTGTGATTTCCCAAATACTCCCTCCGAAATGTAGGAGAAAAAACAAAAATCATACTTACTTATTAAGAAAAAGTAAAATATAATGATTGAGAGTATGTTTTTTTGAAAAAGTTGTATGGAAAGATGTAAAAATTTTTTTTATTGGTGGTTGGTTATAGAAAAAGTAAGAGAGAGAGTAAATTTTTCTTGAAAAGATAAATATTTGAATTTTTTCTCTTATATTTTAGGACAAAAAAATTGAGTTTTTTTCTCTTACATTTTGAGACGGAGGGAGTATTTGTTTGCAAACTTTCAGCAAGTAATTTGTCTTCTCATTATAAAATAATCTCTTGGGCAAGACAAAGGGGAACCATAACATGAACCGGCGAGAAGAAGACTTCTCACAGTGGTGACTGATGCGACTCTCGGAGTAGGTGTGACTTCGCAACGAAGGTGTCAATTATCAAAAGGCGGCGTGAATCGATGGCGTTCAGATATTTGATTAAGTCAACTAGAGATAACAAACACCCTGCAACACGTCGAAAGCGCATGATAAGAGATCCTGGCGCCGATAATAAGGTTGTCATAGGATCGACGAATCAGAGGCGAGAGCGTGAAAAAGAAAACAAGTTCATCAACTCAATGCAAAGACTTAGTATTTTTTTAGTCTTTGTCCATTGGATATTGGTGTTTGCTTGTAATCCTAGTATAAGGAAGTACAAAAGTTTTAATCCTTTGCAGTTTCAGCAGCTTTTTGTTCATTCTGTCCTGTGTTTTGTTCATTCTTTTTTACTGTATTATTTTTGTTTGTTTGTTGTTAAAAATAATTAAAAATTAGGGAGGAGGAGGGTACGACACAGCTGGTGCTGTTTGTTTTATTTTCCTTTTTTTTAATATAATTATTAGTGGCAGGTCAAAAATTCACTGTAGACCACATTTGAATTACTCCATCCATTTCAAAATGAATGTGTTTTTGATGTTTTCACACATATTTAAAAATACTCCCTCCGTCTCATAGTGTAAGAGAAAAAACAAAAATTACACTTATTAAGAAAAAATAAAATAGGCTTAAACGTCATTTTAATCCCTGTATCCACGCGAAAGTTTGGTTTTAGTCTATGTATGTGATTTTATTCCAAAACAGTCCCTGTATTGACCAAACTTTTTGCTTCTGGTCCCTAAAGCAAAAATCTACAGGAAAATTTGTAGGAAAATCTGCAGGAAACTTGAGAATTTTCCTGCAGATTAATTTTCCTACAGATTTTTGCTTTAGGGACCAGAAGCAAAAAATTTGGTCGATACAAGAATTATTTTGTAATAAAATCACAGGGACTAAAAACAAAATTTGATATACATACAGGGACCAAAATGATGTTTAAGCCAAAAAAATATAATGATTGATTGTATGTTTTTTTAGAGAAAGTTATATGGAAATATTTAAAAACAATTTTTATTGGTGGTTAGTTATAGAAAAAGTAAGAGAGAGTAAACTTTTCTTGAAAAGATAAATGTTTGTACTTTTTCTTACATTTTGGGACAAAAAATTTGAGTTTTTTTTCTCTTACATTTTGGGACGGAGGGAGTACACATATTAAGAAATGCAATCATTATGCTAAAGTAATAATACATTTTTACTAAATTAATCATATTTTTTCTTTTATTTTCTTGGAAATAGTATATAAAGTAGTAATTAGATGATAGAATTAGAAAATATTACCTCCATATCAAAATATATGTCGTTTTGATCGTATCACACAAATTAAGAAATATAATCATTGTTGTATGGAAAAGATAAATTATGGGTTAGTTTACAAAATTATCCTTCATTAATGATATGCGAGCGATTAATTATAGAATTGAAAGAAGAAATATAAATAATTAATTAATGGCATAAGAGGAAAAGAAACATTAAATGTTTCATTGGTAATGTAAAACGACTTATACTGTGGTACAAAAGTTTTTCTCAAAACGACATATATTTTGGTACGGAGGGATTATTGTATTAGGAATTGAAAATCGACACTTATTTTAAAACAAAATTTTTGAGCTAAAGCGACACTCATTTTGAAACGGAGGGAGTATTAGTTAAGGAATTTGTCATATAGTAGTATTTGTTACTAATAGACAAAATTACATCATTGATCCTTTATATTTTTCTTTGCAATTTGTATATTGGTCTTTTATCTTTTTCAGTTGTAACAAATTGGACCTTTATATTTACTAACTTTTGCATTGTTGGTCATTTATCTTATATTATTTTACACTGTTGGTCATTTAAATCAATTTTTTGGAAGTGAAAAATTGACTAACAGTACAAATATTAGTAAAGATGAAGGACCAATTTGTTATAAAAAAAAATATTTTCTCTAATTATATTTTCACAAAGGTAAAAATGTAAATGAAGGTAACAATTTATTGACAAATTTTAGGTTCAGTAGTAATAGGTGTATGAATGTAATGAATCATCAATTTCAGATTCTTATATCAATGGTACAAGAATGTGTCATAATAAGACAATTAATAATGAAATGCTATAATGATAAAGAATGATTTCCGCCTATGTATTGTAAACCAGTTTTGTAGAAAACAAATAAAAGAATGAATGAATTTATAATCACTTTTGACCCGGGTTATAACTTCAACGAGATTCAGCTTGATATTGTTGTGCAAGGCTTGAAGAACCAAAACATGTCCAAGGCTTTTGTTGTTTCTCTTTCATCAATTACTGTAATACTTCTATTGTTTTGTGCTGGTGGTGAGTCCTTTGCAACTTCCTTGTTTTGTTCAACTTCTGCAAGTATTCCTCTCTCCTGCATGATAAGGTTCATCATCAGAATTATATGTTGTTAAAGCCTTGTTTTCAATTTGCAGCATGACAACATATATAATATAAGAATCATAAAATAATGTAATATAATAATCCCAAGTTTACGTGAAAAATGCCTAATGATGTGCAGATGATCATGGTCAACTGAAAAATGCATAATGTTTACTACTCAATGGTTCTTACGCACAAACATGTTTCGGAAGAGTTTATGACATTAAATCAATTAATGCAACTGAATAACATTAAATAGTTTTAGCCTTTTAGGTTGATGTAAACTTGTACAAATATAACCTATAATATAATAACTATCAATACTCATACTCAGAATATACCTTGTTCTCTTGATATGGAGCTTACCTTAATGTAAGTTTGTGAAATCTATCAATGAATTTGTTGACAATATAACCTATTTGAAACTATTTCAGGCTGATTATCTTATGTGTTGATCGTAGTTTAATTTTGTTTTCTAAGTAGTGATCATCAATCAATCAATATGCATAGTTTAATCGTATAGGTGGCGCGACATACCATTAGCCGGGATCTGGAACCCTTTGAAGGGTTGGTTTTGTTGAGTCCAGCAGAGAAGCACTGAGGAGAAGGTGGATTCGTTCGGATTTGTTGTAAGCTATTCTCCCTCTTGGGTCTTACATTCTCCAGATCAAGAGTCATAGGCATGTTTTCAGCCTCATCAAGTCTTCTGCATAAAACAAAGTCGATTAACTAATGAAATGCTAGAAGAATCGGTTAATATTCAGATATATAAAGTAGTTATTACTTTGTGATTTTCATAGTGTCATATGCAACCAAAGTGAAGAGTTACCACTGAAGTTATAAAAGAAGAATTTAGCCACTATTTTGTTTAAGTAGTTATCATGGTTTTAAATTGTGGTCCGTGACCTAAATTGCTTGCATATATAAAGGTTTGCAGTGTAACTATAACCGCAACAACAATTTAAAATCATGCAAGTTATGCAGAGTTAAATTGTCCCTTTCCTACGGTTACGAAGTCCAGCGGATTATTACCATTCGTCCAAGCTTGATTTTGTATCAATGGTCAATCGAGTCAATTTTTGACTACATTCACTACTCACCATAGTTAAAGAAACACAAAGATTATAAGGTAGAGAATGCTTACTTCTTTCTGTTTATCTTCCCTTTAACACACATCCCCTCTGATCTTTCATCCTTAGCCATTTCAAGCAATGGTTTCCTTTCTGCCAAAGCTTTAACGAGCGGGTTCTTCTCATGCACAACATCCTCTTCTTTACTCTCCATTGGGTTCAAATTTTCAGCATCTTCTCTCTCCCGAGCTCTTAATGCCAATTTCTTCAATTCATTGCAGAATTCTGTGATATGATTCAAAATAGGCCGTCTCGAAAACAAGTTCTTCGCGGAAAGAGTTGATTTCAATGAAGGCACCACCGCCTTATTGTCCTGCAACGTGTCGTCAACTAGCTTCTTCTTCTCGTCGCTTGACTTGATCAAAGACTTCATGGATTTGTTGAATTGAGGAGTAACCAAATTTGGGTTTTCATTTTCGCTATCTAGGTTGAATCTAAATTTATCATCTTGAGGAGAAGATGATGAAAAGGGCACCCTTCTCTTGATTTTCCCATCTCTAAAGAAATATTCAACACATACACATTGATTAGTGACTCATTCTTTCAGCATAATCTCAAATTGCAATAGAAAAAGGAAAGAGTGTTTGTATTTTCGATTCAAGTACCGTCTATTTTGGTCACCACTTGGAAGATTTTCTGAGAAATAAAATGGACTTCTACTAGCCTTCATAATAAAACATAAAACAAGAATTAAAAGAAATAATTTACAAAACAAGTAAGTAGAATTAAACCATATTAGAAGCTAAAAACAACTAAAATAAGCATACAAAGCAACATAGAAAATCAAATGGACTTATAAATTCTAACTATCATGATTGAAAAACACAATTTTTATAAGACAATTACATGAATAACACCTTAATTAGAAGCTGAGAACAATGAACTCTAACAAGCATAGAAAGTAACAATAACATAGACAACATTTTGAGGGAAAAAATACAAAATCTTACAACAAACCCAGCTCAAATTGAAATCTTGATCTCAAAAAAAAAAAATTGGGTTAATAATTTATACAAAAATAGAAATGTAGAAGACAAGAATTGAAAACCTTGAAAGGGCTTGGTGATCTGAGAAAATCCTCTGCTGTTTTTGGATGATTGCAATCTACAACAACAACAACAACAAAATCAGAAAATAAATAAGACCCATTAATAAAAATCCAAACTTTTACAAACCCAATTGAGAAAAATCCAATCTTTGAATAACCCAATTGAGAAAAATCAAATCTTTGAAAAACCCAATTAAGAAAAATTGAATTTTGGAAAAACCCAGTTAAGAAAAAATAGAGTTTTTGAATAACCCAATTGAGAAAAAAGGTGAAAGAAAGAGAGAAACGAACCAGGTTTGCAAAACCAAGCTTCATCATCATTGTTGTTGATGTTATGATTGAGAGACAAGAAATCAACAAACTTGGGTGCGTTGAGGTGTTCGTAGAGTTCATCTACAGTGAAGTTCCATTCTAGATTCTTCCAATCGATTTTCGCCGGTTCCATTGATCAAATCAGAGAGAGAGATGAATGAATGAATCAACAAGGGTTGAGAGAAAGTGTGTTGTGTTGTGTAGTGAAGAGTGTGTAATGTAACCGTTATGTGTTGCTTGATAGTAACGGAATGAACGTTGTTATGACCGTTGGAAGAGGGGTTTTTTTTTCTTATGTAGTATTTGGGGATCTTTTACTCTTTGTTTCTTTTCTTTTTATTTATTTATTATTTATTTTTGGATTAAATATGCTTTTAGTCCTTATAAACATTTGACTCTTCTACTTTTAATCCCTCTAAAATTTTTTCCCACTTTTTGGTCTCTACATTCTCTAACATGAATTTTGGTCCCTATTTTTAAGTCAACTAATGTTTACTAATTAAAATTTGAAATTATGTATTGCAGTAATGTTTAATATATTAAAAATTGAATTGATTTGCAAAATTTAATTTTTTTTTAATTAGTGATGAATTAAATATGAATTTTTGAAGTGTTTGTGCTTAAAAATTCATAGTTAATTCATCATTTGTTAAAAAATTATGAATTTTGGTTTGAGTAATTTTTATAATATTATAAACATGATCACAAAAACTCGTTAAAAAATTTGAATCGTGCACATAGTTGAGTGAAAAGCAGGGACCAAAAATCATGATCGAAAATATTTGGAGGACCAAAAAGTGGGAAAAAATTTTAGAGGGACTAAAAGTAGAAGAGTCGGATATTTATAGGGACTAAAAACATATTTAACCCTTTATTTTTTGTACTAAAAGAATTTTTTACTCGTATGAATAGGAATTAGATAGACAACACCACTTAAACTAAAGATCATCCCAAATAGTAGTACCTATTAGGTACTCAATGAGTACTTATTAAGTACTATCACTGAAACAACACATATTTGAGTAGGCATGGCAACGAGACCTAGACCCGCCTACACCCACCCGCCCCCGCCCCGAATTTAGCAGGGAAAAGCCGTTTCAACTGGGTGTGGGGACGGGGACGAGGAAAACCCGCATATAGAATACGGGGGTGAGGGCGGGGGCGGTATGACATTCCACCCGCCCCGCACCCGCCCCCGCTATGTCCAATTAAAATTATTATATTACCCTTATATTTAACAACATTATTGCATATTTATTCTTTTTAAAGGTAGTAACCTAAAATATAATATTTTTTATGTTGGAGTAGGTTTATTCATTTATTTATCTTCTTCAAAAAATAGTTTTGAAACATTATATTTTTTTAAAATATAAAATAAAAAAGAAATTTTTTATTATTATAATTTAAGTGGGTGGGTGCGGGGGCGGGGCGGGGAAACCTGTTCTCTGTTGGGGGCGGGGGTGGGTGTTCAAAAATCACCCCTAATAGAGTTTGGGGGCGGGGGCGGGGCTAGTACAAGGAGGCGGGGTTGGTATTACTTAAACCCGCCCTGCCCCGCCCCGTTGCCATGCCTATATTTGAGTATCTATTATGTACCAATTCTTAAATAAGAAAGTTCTCTTTTTTAATTTTTAATGGGTGTCTCACGTATTTTTATATATTATTTTTCATGAGTCTCACTTCTTATATGATATCGTAGTAATACTTTATTATTAAATTAAATGATGTAGAGTTATTAGCGGAATTCATTAAGAACTTTTTAAAGAAGTGCTAGGTTGAAGGGATTGAGTGTTTTAAGTACTTTTATTAAAAAATTATAAATAAATGTTGTGTAATGGAATGACCCTTTAAGTAATCAAAAATGGAGTTCTCTATTGGAGATGATCTAAACGGACTCACTCCTCGGTCCTCGTTGTCAACCTCATCCAAGGGTACACACCGCAATATCATGTTTATGTTAATTTTATTTGCAACATTTAGGATATTTTGGCCTCAAGGATTATTTTTTTCCTATCTAGTTCGGATTATTTTTCTCTATCTTTTAAAATCTGCCAATCGTATTTTTTGATATGATCATTTTCTCTGTCCTAATTCAGATAATATAATCCAAATCCTTTTTTTGTGTTAAATAAAGAACATTTTCGAATTTAAAAGGGTCATAGAGAAGGGTGGGGTAGAGAAATTTTCCTATAAGCATGAAACATCTAAGTATCTAACCATTTGTTTTTAAATTGTGATTTTTTATAATGCTTTTTTGGAGAGTTGTGTTAAAATGACTAGGTGTTTCTTGCCTTTACTCATTGTAGCGGATGAACAGGATATACAATTTTGTAATTCTTATTTGTTAAGAAAAGATAAGACTTTTTGAGTCAAAAACAAAAGAAAAGATGAGACTTTGTTTGGATGTGATTTAGTTGGCTTTGATTCTGGACTAAAAGAAAGAAATAAAAAAAATTAATTGCTCATAAGGGAACATCAATAGAGTCGGTACTTTTAACAATGTGAAAATTTTAGTTGGGCGTGAAAACTGGAAAAAAATATATGATTTTGATTTAAGTATGTAGTAGTCTAATCCCTTTACTGCATTGCTTGTATATGGATGGAGATCAGTTGAAATATGAAAATCATACTGATTTTAAACAAAAATTTTGGACTAAAATGATACTCATTTTAAAATAAAAAGAGTAATACTTCTTCCGTCCCAAACTATAAGCACCATTTTAAAAAAAAGTCTAATTTTTAAATATCGCTTTACAAATTACTATGTGCATTAATTACTTTTTTTTCACATCCATAATTATTACATTAATTTACATTAAAATATGAAAAGTCAAATTAAATACACTTACAAATAAAGAACAATTTAGTACTCTCTCCATACCAAAATATAAGTCACTTTGAGAAAAAAATTTGTACCAAAATACAAGTCAGTTTACAATATCAATGAAACATTTAATGATATTTTTTTTATTATACTCTTAACTATTTATTACTCTCTCTTCTTTTACTTCTACAATTTATCTTCTACATATCATTAATGAAAGACAACTTTGTAAATTAACTCATAATTTTTATTTTCCATACAACAATGATTATATTTCTTAATTTCTGTGATGTGGTCAAAACGACTTATATTTTGGTACAGAGGTAGTTAAATTTATATACAAATTATACACAATAATTACACTACTAATATTTCTTAATAAACGTGAAATTGATTATAGGTGAAATTGGTTATAGGAGCTAATATATAGACTAAGGGAGTATTAGAATAAAATTGGTTATAGGAGCTAATATATAGACTAAGGGGGTATTAGAATAAAATCAATCTATTTTATAATATATCTTTCAGATTTACTCCATCTGGTCCTTGATACAAGAGAATATTTTTACCTTTTAAATTCATTGAAAATTTAATATATCTAGTTTACATTATCGACTAAATAGTAAATACATTAGATTTTTAATAAATCTAAAAAATAAAAATCTTCTTACTTCAGAACCACACCGATCCATCCTGAACCGGTGACGGTCTTGTAGGGGAGGTCCTGTGGAAAAATAGCTCGGCGTCAAGATGATAAAAAGCTTTATATTACGGAGTAATCAATTTACATGGTTAACAAATCATCATCAATGTCAGGTTATATAAACATTTTTAATAAAAAATTATAAATAAAGTCGAACATTTTTCACTGTAGACTGTAGTAGCCAACCATTTTTAATGATCTAAAATTCAAGAATGATTCATACGGAGTAAATCATTACACCGACCATGTAATTTTCAATAAGCTCACAAGAGTTGACCCATGATTGTCTCAAAGAGTTAAAACATCATACATCAGTGGATTCCATTCCCTCAACTAATTTTGATTCAACTTACATGTTTTACTTTATTGGTTCAAATCAGCATCGATTGACAAACAAAAATCAACTAACATTTCCAAATCAATTTCCACTAATGATCCAAAAAATCAACCAGCATTCTAATCACACGAAAGATAATATTTCAAAGTAGTCATAGATTTCCTACGTTTTAACATCTTATGGTATTTCACGAATAACCATCAGTGGAAATTGAAAGCAACATCTATGCATAGGCATCAATGAAACAAAATATAAGAGGATTTTATAACTGAAATAGGTTTTCACATGACTTTTAAAGAAAATGAAGTGAAGTTACAACAAGTAAAGCAAAGGCTATCAAGCAGAATCAGCAGTTATATGTCTGCTGATCGAATAAAGATCAACGTGGATATCACAGTTCTCATCAAGAATTTTTACCAATAAGGATAATCATGAAACAAAACTCATTTTATTCTTGAAAAAGGACAACATAAGGCAACATTATATGTGATATATTTCAAAATCATAAAAGAAATTCAAATGACAGTAATTTATCCTGCCACTCCAATAAATCATGCTATAAATTTCAACTTTCCAACCAAAATTCAAAAGAGTTTGGGATAGAATCCCACCGAGTAAATTTATTAAACAAAATTTGCTGCAGCAATTAGTCTAACTCTCGGAACTTAAATGATTTTCATCGCCATCTAAAAACAATAAATTTGACTTAAGACACTAATTAAGCACCGCCAGATCCATATTTCTTGCCGAACACAATAACCTGCAACTTGTCGTAACCAGCAAGCACACCAGCACCAGCAACAGCACGGAGGATGTTAGCACCAGCTCCCTTAAACAATGACTTGGCACCTTCATTCTTGAGGATTTGTTTGAATGCATCCAAGGAACTTTTGTACTTGACAGCTTCTCCAGATGTCATCATCATTCTTCTCCTAACAGTGTCAATGGGGTATGATGCAAGACCAGCACCATTGGTGATGAGCCATCCAAGCCCAAAGCTGGCAAAAAAGCTATCCTGTAAAGTCAAAAGTTCAAAAGATTTCAGCATATGATCAATTAAAAATCAGAAGCATCTTGCAGTGGCAAACATGCAATGTAAAATCATACCTCCAATTTTCCAGTCAAAAGAACTGGTTTGAGGGAATCGTACAATCCAAAGTACAGACCACGGTACACAATGATTCCAACACATGAGATGTTGAAACCACGGTAAAGCCCAGCAACTCCATCAGTTGCCAAAGTCTTCTTGTACACATCGACAAGACCATTGAATTGCCTTTCTCCACCTTTCTTAGCTGCCTTGGCATCATTGGCAAGACGAGTACGGGCATAATCAAGAGAGTAAACAAACAAGAGGGATGAGGCACCAGCAGCACCTCCAGATGCCAAGTTTCCAGCGAACCATTTCCAGTAACCATCTCTGTCCTTCTTGAAGCTGAAAAGCCTCTTGAAGTAATCTTTGAATGCAAAGTTCAAAGCCTAGCAAAACATGAATAGCAGATTCAGCAACACAATAACAAAAACAGTTGGACATAAGTAAAAAACAATAATAGAGAATGACTAACCTGAGTGGGGAAATAACGGATGACATTGGCAGTGTTTCCTCTCCAAAGAGCGACGGCACCCTCATCAGCCATTGTTCTTTTGAAACAATCACCAATACCCTTGTAAGGTTCAGAAAGCCTGCCTGTTTTGAGCATCTCGTCCTGGTTTTGGATCAAAAGCTTAACACGTTCAATGGGAGCAGCAGCAGTTTTGGAAACCGCAGCTGAAACACCACCCATGAGAAAGTCAATAAGAAAATGGCTCTTTTCAGCTGGAGCAGCAACAAAGACAGGTGAAGCAGTTGTTGCAACTGCAGATAAATCAACAGAAGCTCTGCATGTGGGTGCCATTGGGTTCTGCAATGCTGCATTTGAGTAATTTCCATAGGAGTACTTATGGTACATGGCAGGTTGGCGGTAGGTGGCATCATAACCCCTAATACCAGATGAAAGACCAGATCGACGGTGGAGTTGGCCAGTGACCTTCTCCATGATAGTAGGCTGCTGAACCTGATCAACCATAGCAACTTTCCTGAAAAATGTGATCAACTAATTTCAGATCCAATCATACAAGATATAACAACATCAATCCATTACCAATACAAGACACAAATAAAAATTAGAAGACTGGCAACCAATGAGTTACAAAAAAATTCAACATAAAATGAAAGTAAGGAACATTAACCCATAACAACAATAAAACCGAATCAAACTCAAAAGAAATGCAATCCTAGTGAAATTTAAAACACAAATTTATAAGTTGATTTACCAAGTAAAAAATAACACTCATATTGCACCAGTTTCAAGTATAAGAGTTCATTAATAAATGACAAACAACATCAACAAAACAAATAATCCTACATATTCGGAATTCAAAAAATCAGTAGCAAACTGCTATAGTAAACCCTAGAACTAGTATAATCCACCAGATACTCATCAATTTAAAAGACAGAAAAAATCAAATATAATTCAACAACTATTCATGTATCTCAACAATAACAAATCTTATTCGACGAATATCAAATCGAGATACAAACTCAGTCTCAAACAAAGCCAACGATTTGAAATCAGAATTATGTAAATAGACTGATAAAAATTGAATTAAACTTACACACATAACCATAACCATGAACCACAGTTAGATCAATAACAAGTATAGATCTAAATCTAAACACAAATATTTACACAAATCGAATTCCCAATCATATATAAAAAAATGGATCCATTTATTAACGATCTGGATCAGATCGGATCAGATCCGAGTAAACAACAACAAACAGTTACAGATCTATCACATCTGAACATTTAACAAATAAACAACAATGTAAAACCCTAAACACAAAATCAACACTACTAAAATTCACAACAAAACCCTAAAAATCAGAAATGAACAAAATCAACACTAGCATATACATGAATCGAGTAAAAAAATGAACAGATCTGAAGAAGTTGAGTTTACCTTTCACGAAGGGTTTTTGCGAAAGGAAGAGAGAGACAGAGAAGAGATATGTGTGGAGGCGTGCGTGTTTTGAACGAAGTGAAATTCGGTTGTTTATATATAGTGGTTCAGTGGGTAGTGGTGCATTGTGGTGGGTCCGGGAGTACACGTGGCGTTATTTGATTAGTTCATTTTGGACGGATACTTGCTGGTATTAGATGCTCCCATCACCGTTTGATTGTTGAGTAGCCCTCGGAAGGTTCGAAATATGGCATACTTGAATTGAAACTACACCGTTGATTATTTGGTGGCTAAGACCATCTCCAATGGAGAACTCAATATTTGAGTACTTAAAGGGTTCCACTTGTACACATCACTTAATTATAATTTTTTAATAATAGTACCTAATAAGCATTCGATCCTTCCAACTCAGCACCTCTCTAAAAAGTTCTTAATGGATCCCGCAAATAACTCTAAAATCATTTATAAATTATTATTGTATGTCATAAAGTATGTGAGAGAATAAAAATAATATATAAAAATATGTGAGACCCTATAGAGAAAGTGCTTATTTAAGAATAGGTACTTAATAGGTACTATTTTTTAATGTTCTCCAATGAGAGTACCTATTAAGTACTAGTTCTTAATAGGTACTAGTTCATAAGAACTCACTATTGGAGATGGTCTAAGTATTAATTTTTGTTTTTTGTCGACTGGAGTAATTATCGCGGAATGCAGTGACTAATTCCTAGATAAATTGAAAGTACTTTAAAGAGTATAATAGTTGGCTTAATGATTTAAAGCTGCTTCATAGCTAAGAGGAGGATCAGACATTTGACCCTTTATTAAGTGAGGATGAGCCACAACTGCTCAATCTCACTCCTTGGTTGATGGCTAATATTAATGACATTATTCATTTATTTTATTTTGATAGTATTTTTTTAAGAATATATAAATGTAAATATTAATATAAATATTGTTTGATTTGTTTTGATAAGTATTTTTAAAATATAAAGTTTTATAGTAATTTTTATTAATAGATAATTAAATATATTAATGATTAAAATTGTGCATTGGCATACGTGCAGAAATCAAAATGAATTTTATATTTTGAAAGGCAGTATAATATTGTATTTAACGAAATAGTAAAATTTACTTTTTTCTTGCTAATATTATTATACTCTTTTTTTGTTTGGTAGAAAATATTATTATATTCTTATTGGTCATGGTTTTTCTATTTTAGATTTGACTTTGACTTTGAATTTTTTGAATGGAGAGGTAAATTTTTAATAAGAAACTATAAATAATAAAATTCTAAGTTGTAACAATTTATTTTAAATATATAAATAAATTCAATTAGTCAAAAAAATACTTTATTTATATATTTAAATTATCAAAAATATTTTTTTTTTTATTAATGTAGAGTTATTTCACATTGATGTTATCGCAATTTCTTAACTGTCCACATCATATTTGCAATTTTTTAATAGAAGCTGAAATATAATTTGTTGTTGTGTTGCTTGTATTAAAAATAATTTTACATTTTGATTATAGTGGTTAAATGGATTGGTCCGACAATAGTTTAATGGAACAAAATAAGTTTAAAGTAATAGCTCGTTTATCAAGTGTTTTGATAATAACAAATATTCAACATAATGAAAAGAATAAATTATCAAGTTAATTTTGAGTTCAAGTGTATAGATGTGAGAATCATGTAATAAAAAAATCATTGTGAAATTTTCATTTCTCTGCACAAAATATTTTTTTTTTTGCACAAAATATTAAGGAATGGAAAGTTTCATTCTTGTCTATCACCTAGACAAAACAATTGAAGACAGAGATAAAATTATGATAGAGATGGATAGTTGGGGTTTGAGTCAAAATATTCAACCGGCTTAATTCACAGGTAGAAAAATACAATTCACACCGACTCATATTAGGGTCTCGAATTTTTTGAGTTCAGGTCAAACGGGTGGTTTTCAACCGATTGGGCCAAATGGAGCCCCATTTTTTTATTTTTTGTTTTTTTGTTTAAGTGGCGTTTTTTTTTTTTTGTAAATTTGCCTATAATAAGTTTTTTTTTTGTAACAGCCCAAATTGACTGTTTTTCTTTGGTGAACACTTTCATACCCTCTAAATAAATTTGGGTATGCAACCCAAAATGACTTGGACAAATAAAAAATTTCCATTTATATTTCACTTAATATATTATTAAAATTACTTATATTTTGTTAATTTACCCCTGTATCAGCCCCTATCAAATTAAAGTTATTACTATTTTTTTGAAAGGTTTATTATGAGAAAAACATTGAACCCCATCAAATTTACAGATCTGGACAATAGCAAAGGGAATAAGAAAATGAACAAGAAAATTTAATCTCAAAACTTGATTTCTTCCTATTACAAACGGAACGGTACGTATTATGTAACAATATTATGAGTAAAAACGTTTCTTTAGATTTCAAATCCGCAGATCCGGACATTATTATGAGAAAAATCAAAAGAAACAAGAAAATCCCAATTTCAAACCGTGTCTTCTTCCAATTCCTTTTCGTATTCTTGCTCCGAACAATATGTAAAAGAATTTCTTTAGGCTTTGTTTGCGAGTTTGGAGGGGAGGGGAGGGAGTGGTTTTGAAAAAAGGAAGAAACAAGTGGAAGAAATAGAGGAGTTTGGGAGGGGAGGAGCTTGGAGGGTTATTTTTTCTTCATAACACAAAAACCCCCCAATTTGGTGGAACTCAAAAATTGTATTGGATGGGAGTTTGGAGGGTTTATATGAATTCTTCAAATTTAATTAATGTTGTTATAATATTCTTAAATTTATAATATATTAATCATAAGTATTTATTTGTCATTCTCTATAAAAAAAACACTTTTTCAAAAAATGTAAAAAATTTCTCCATTTTTCTCTCTATTTCTCTCCTTCCAAAGTCCTCCCCTCCCTTCCCCTCCAAACTCGCAAACAAAGCCTTAACGATTTCAGTGCTCTGTGAATAGGTAGAAACGACTGTTACAGGACGCGGGTTGACCCGGCTGAAGGTAGAAGACGATTGGGTTTTACAAACAAACAGTTAAACAGTTAAATACATAAATGACATTTATTGTTTCACACATGTTAGAGTGGTGTAGTGGCAAATCCTTGTCTTACAAATTGGTTGGGTGGGTGTTCGATCCTTGGCTAGGATTTTTTTTTTTTTTGATAAATAAACCTTTAAACACATAAATAACAAATGGCTTGTGTCCGTATGTGTGATATATTTTATTTTATCAATTTTCTCTTATATTTTGGAACGTATGGAGTACGACCGTGATTTGGATTGAGTGAAAAAAAAGAGTATAATTCTCTAAGAAATACCAATAAAATTTAGCACAATTGTCCCAAACCAAAATTAAACTTTCCAACACAGCAAGAAAATAATTAACCAACAAAATGAAAAAAAAAAGAAGAATTGAACAACAGATTATAAAATACCAGTAACTTACGGTTCAGGTCTAATGTAGGGCTTTTGGCTTGTTCTGGGGTTTGAGTCGGTTTTTGTGTCAATTTTAAGGGTTTGGGTTGATTTTAGTTTTTCGGATGATTTTAGAGTTTGAGTTGTGGTTAGGGTCGATTTTAGGCTTTTTGCCTAATTTTAGGGTTCAGTTCGGGTTTAGTGTTCATTTTAAGACTTCGTGGGTGGTTTTAGTGTTCGTGTCGGAGTTAGTGTCGATTTTGGGCTTTTGTTTGATTTTAGGTTTTTTGATCGACTAATGATTTTTAAAAGTTTATAGAAAAGAAGGAATTTCAATTTTCTAACTTTTATGTGTCAATTGAAATTCCTTCAATTTAACATGAGCAAAATTTTTCATAAATTTCCATCGTTGTAATCGGTCTAAATAACTGAGACATAATCATCGTTTCATAAGAACTACTATTATGTTTAGTGACAATCCAATTAATTATACCACCTATGACATAATAAACCTAATTATATATATATATATATATATATATATATATATATATATATATATATATTTTTTTTTTTTTATTTATTTTTTTTATTACTCCCTCCGTCTTATTTTAAGTGTTACAGTTGACCAAATCACACACTTTAAGAAAAGTGTGAAAAAGAAATAGGGAGAATATGAATTTTACTAAAATACCCTATATTTTTAGTAAAAAGTAGACATTGAAATACTAAAAAGTAGTTCTTTGAGCGTACTTTTTTTCTTATCTAATGATTGCTTTAAAGTATAAAATAAGAAAAACCAATGTTATAAATAATATATGACACTTATTTCGATACAAACAATTTTGGCAAGTATGACACTTATTTTGGGACAATGAGAGTAGTTATTACTAATTAAATTACATTTTTTCTACTAAATAATAATAATAAAATTTACAATTTCAAATGTAGTAATGACATGAATATTTAATTTATCCCTTGAAACATTGTTACCTTAGTAAAATTGAGTTTAAAATAGTATAGAGATCAAAATTCGTAAAAAATTAAAAATAAGAAAAATCAAAAGGCGGAATTTTAATATAAAATAACCAAAACTTAATGTTTAAAAAAGTAAATAAAAAACTAAAATTGTATTGAAACATAAAAACTAAACGACTCGAACATTATTTAAGCCTAACATTTAATATACATTGGACTTACCATTGTTAGCATTTGGACCGATTATGCCTTGTTGAAGAGTTTTTTAGCTTTTTTTTTTTACTTATATTTACTTTAATATTAAAAAATGATTAAAAACTGTCAAAGGCATTACTCGAACCCGCGCCATTCTTTTAAATGAGATAGCACCAGCCAGTGCGTCAGCCATGAATAATGCAAGAATTCGCTTACATTATCTATATAGAACATTCAAGTTTACTACTATTTTAAACAAGAACCAGTCTCCTTCAACCTCAGCCGGGTCTGAAATACGACCCATTTATCTTGCTCTGACCCGAACTATTATGTACGTTTTTAACAGATAAATCGATGATTAAAATCACATAAAACTTACGAAATATGTTTCCATTTCAACCAAAAACACTTTAAAACTCAGATCTAAAAGCTCTAAAACTTTGAAGTAACCAAATTCGAAAATAACTCAGATCTAAAAATATTTGTAAATCCGAATAATTTGTTTTCTCCAGTAAATCCGATTTGTTGAAGGAAGATATTTGTGTAGAGAAATCTGTGGTAGAAGACGATGAATAGAGATGATGGGGAAAGAAGATGAACATTTAAAGGAAGAAAAAATAAGGACTTATGAGTAATAAGTTATTGTAGTTGGGGTTTTAAAATAATAACCAAAAAAATTAGACTATTTCTAAAAATTATAACTTATAAAAATGAAGTGGAAAATTATTAACACATGTACCAATTAAATGTAAGACAAGTTATTTGGGTATGATACCTCAAAGGTATGGTAGAATTTGCCTTTTTCGTTACTTTCAAATTCAAACTTTATATTTTTTATTTTTTTCCTAATGCTTGCTTGGTTATAGTGTTTTGTAGGTGTAGACTTTATATCTTTTAATTTGTTGTAAAAAAAGGTGTAAATTTAATTTAACAATTTATGGATAAAGGTACAATTTTTCCAACAAAAATAAATTACACAAATTAAAGGACTTAGTAAACAAAATTACAACATGTACAACAACATAATTCTAATTCTAATTCTAATTTATAACACAAACACAAGCAGTACATGTTACAAAAAAAGAAGAATTAACATCAAATTGTAAAATAAAGTAGTGAAGTTTGTTGCACAATGAGAAGCATATGAAGATGTTACTCCTTCTACAAAAGAGAAACAATGGCTAACATACGACTAATAAAATCATAAAATATCAGGCTTTCAATTAAAACTTATGAAGCTAACAATAGAAGTAAATAACCAAACATTACCTTCATAAACAGTAAAACAACAATTATTTTTTGATAATTATTTTTCATGTAGATTTGAAGAGAAATGTGTTGATCTACATATTAATATTTACCACGTAGATTTGAAGATTAAAAATGATAAATCAAAATGTTACACATATTCTGAGAACAAATAAGAGTTGTCATGGTGGAGATGGCGAAAGACATACAATCGAGGTGGAAACTCGATTGATAAGTCGTGCGTGAAGACGCCACAATCAACAATGAAAGTTTCAATTGATAAGTCAGAAATTAGCGTCACGCCGAACCAATAGATTAAAGATAAGGATCAAAGGACCAAAGAGAATTAAATCGCATATAAGTTTTTTTTTTTCTTACAACAAATTACAATATATAGAATTTTTTGCTAAGATTATACAAAACCTCATAAAAGAAAAGAAAAAAAATAGAGTTTTTGCTAAGTAGCTAAATAGACCTAATTTAAAATAAAGCAAAATAGTAGTAATGTATAGCCTACAATTTTATTAAGAAAAAAACTCCCTCCGTCTTGAAATTTAAGGAAAAAAAATTATTTTTTTTGTCTAAGGAAAAATCATTTTTAAGAATGTATTTTTCTTTATTCTCATAAAATTAAATACAAATTACATTTAATATTCCTTCTCTCTCATTTTCTCAATATTTAATAACCAATAAAAAATGGTTTTACACCTTCCTATACAACTTATTTCAAGAAAAACACCACAAAATTATATTTCAAATTCTCATGATTATATTTTTTTAATAAGTGAAATTATTTTTTTCTTATACTTTGGAACGGATGGAGTAAAGCAATAAAATCCTATGCTACGACCAAGAGAATTCCATGCCAAGAATTTAATTGTCATGTATTGAGAAGAATGAATTGAATTTTATCCCTATGTAAACATTACTTTGAATACCAAATGAAATATTAGTGCCCAATTCAAGTCACTTTATGATCATGAAAACCCACCAAAAACTTTGAACCAATTTGAAATTTGAAACAATGTAACTGAAATGGATTGGCTTAAATGCACTTTTGGTCCCCTATTTTCAAAGTTTTGAATTTTTAGTCCCGCTATTTTCAAATCCAACTTTTTGGTCCCTCAAGTTTCAAAGTCAACTATTTTTTTTAGTCCCTCTCTTATTTTAATCACTACAAGAATACATGAATTTAGGAACGAGCTTAAAATAATTTAGGGAAGGCTTTACCCGTCCCAAAATTATGTACGGCCAAAACCGTCCCAAAATTAAGCTAAACCGTCCATAAATAATTTATGATATAAAAATTAATTTAAATAAATAAATGGACGGCCAAAGCCGTCCCAATTTAATGACATGATTCAGTCAAAATTTTGAAAAAAAAGATTGTATTTTGGGACGGTCTAAGCCGTCTGGATATATTAAAGGCGATGTAACTTTGGGACGGCCTAAGCCGTCCAGATGTTGTACTAGATTAAAAAAAAAATGATGTAGCTTTGGGACGGCCTAAACCATCCAAAAAATTTTAATTCATTCAAAAAAAAGGTGGCACCACTTTGGAACGGTCAAAACTATCCAAAATGCAAACCTTCATATTTTTTTGTTTATATATACATTCACTTACAAATTTTTCACACTTCACTTTCATTTCTACACTTTCTTTCTCTATAAAACCTCTCTCTAACTATTACAAATCTATCTTCTCTCAACTAAATTTCTACATCTTTTCAACCTTTTCTCCATTTTTATCTTCTCTCAACTAATTTGGACTAATTTTTTATTTTTATAATAAAGCTGTTCCATGATAAATCTTATCTTTTCTCCTTTTCTCCATGATAAATCTATCTTTTCAAAGTTGTTCCATTTTTTTTATAATAAAGTAATTTTCGGAATAATTTGGACTAATTTAAATAAAAAACATTTTTTAAATAATAAACTAATTTTCAGATTAATTTAGACTAATTTTATCATGTTTTACTATCCCTCATCATTCATAATTTAAAAAAAAAATATTTTTTTTAATAATAAATTAATTTTCGGACGGTTTAAACCGTCCCAAATTTCATTACTATTCAACACTTCTGGACGGCCTAGACCGTCCCAAAATGTGTCAGTGGTCAGTGTATCCAGACGGCCTAGGCCGTCCCAAAATATGTCAGATTCTTGTCCCTCGTTTACGGACGGCTTGACCGTCCATAAAATTCGTGACGCCGTATTTTGGAACGGATGCGGGCCGTCCGGTGGCCGTCCGGAAATCATTATTTAGGGACGGTTTTTGTTAGTTTGGGACGGCTTTTGAGTGTACAGAAATGGTGTTTTTCTTGTAGTGAATGATGTGGCACATCCAACGCTGATGTGGCAATGTTGATTGGATTGCCATGTCATAATTTTTTATTTCTATAATTATGTATTAAATAATAATTATAATTATTTCAATTAAACAAAATTATTTATTATGAACCAAAATCACAAATACAAAAATAAAACAAATCGTGTGATTCCTTGTTTCTTTCTTCTCTTTTTCTTCTTCAAAATCAACAAAATCAACAAAGAAATAGAAATTCTTTGTTCCAGTTCGTGTTCCTGTTTTCTGTTCGTATTTTCCCCTTTCTAAATTAAAAATTCTAAAATAGAAATTTAAGAGGAAGAAAAAGATTCAAACTAAAATCGAGCACCAAGGAATCTGAGATGAAAGGAAGCTTTGTTGAGATGAAGGGAAGATTTGCGGAAGAAGTTTTTGAAGAAGAAAGGAACAAGGAATCAAGATTTGGGATTTGTTAGTATTTGGGATTTTGGTTTGGATTAAATAATTTTGTTTGATTGAAATAATTATAATTATAATTATTTAATATAAAAATTATAGAAATAAAAAATTATGACATGGCAATCCAGTCAACATTGCCACATCAGCGTTGGATGTGCTACATCATTAAAATAAGAGGGGGACTAAAAAAATAGTTGACTTTGAAACTTGAGGGACCAAAAAATTGGATTTGAAAATAAGGGGACTCAAAATTCAAAACTTTAAAAATAGGGGGACCAAAAGTGCATTTAAGCCAATGAAATATAATCCGAAGTAGTCTTTCAAACAATCAACAATAATAAGTATTAACTATCCACTTTCAAAATAAAATCAATATTTATGTTAGCTTAGTTCAATCGTAGGATATTTGCATGTAATATACAGGAACAGAGTTCAAATTCTTACACGTTTATTTATTTATATTTAAGAGGTGGAATTTTAGCCACTAAATTACCTAATTAACAAAAACCTATGTGAATTTTTAACACAAAATGTCCACGTAACGTCATAAAATTTCGCTGATTTTTTTACTATTAAAGACAATGAATTTGGTCTTGTGTTCAACATGAAATGTTTAGGAAATTCAATAAGCTTTCTGAAGATCACCTCAACTGTACATTTAGAACTCCAGATATAAATAAAACAAGATAGATAAACTATTAGCTGCGAAAATAAATTTTGTACAAAAATTTACTTAGTTCTTTTTATTCTGTTAGTGAACCAATTCTTATTTGTAAAAAGAAATAATTTTAGATAATGTATTGAATGGATTACTATGTTAGTATGTTAGTTGGACGTTAGTAAAGTGATTCTAGGGATGAATTGTAAAATGGTGGTGGACAATGTAAACAAGTTCAAGTCTTATTGTTCTAAGTTTTCTTAATTATAGACCTGTTACTCTAATCTCTACAACTACGAAGATGTTTTTTGAGGTACATATATAGATGAAAGAATAAAATCAATACAAATTTATACACGCAGTAGAAGAATTGAAAATCAAACTCCTACCAATCTAACAATTTTAACATTTATTATATCTACTATGTGACAAACGAATAATACTACCTATATGTTTCTCACACTTAGCTAGATATAAAATCCCAATTGTATATTCTTACAATTTCTTTAAATGAAACACATTAAATTTGTATAAAAAACAAAATTACTATTTCGAGTATTTTTAAAATGTGTCATTAAGACACATGTTAATATGACCTTAATAATAATACTAAAAAATAAATAAAACTTTACTTTAAAGAAAAGCTCGACAAGATATATAAATTATAAGCATAAAAAAACTCAACAAGATATTAAAATTTTTATTATTCCTTAAAACCAATAAATAAAGAATTGCAGTATACAAAAAATAAGGTGAAATATCTCTCTCTCAAGTATAAATATAGACTCATAACAATCATAATCGCAATGAAACACAATAATCACACAGGTGAAAATTAGTGAAACTGTCTTGCTCTCATTTCTCAGTGCTTAAAGATGGCAAAGATTGACAACACAATTGAAGCGCCAATCATAGCCACTGAACTTGTAATAGATCCTGCAGCTCCAGCATCAGGACCTGGTGCCGGAGCCAAAGAAGGACTGAGGTCTTGAGCCGAGGCGACTGTAGCTGCAAAGACAATGACAAAAAGGAAGGAGAAGAATTTCATTGTTGTAGCAGAAGATGCCATTGCAAAACTATGGAAATTTGTAGAGAAAATTGAAGATGAAATGAAATTAAAAACTGTGATAATTGTGAATGAATTAGGTGTTGTGAAATGTGAAATTTGTGTTATGTTGAATTGTTGGTGGAATTATGTGGGCATATTTATAAGGTTTGGGAAACGTGTGGGGCCCATAGATAACGTGGACAGCTGGATCGAGCTTGAGAAACAATCAAGCCAACGTTGTAAGTAACGTTGTATGTCGGTCATTAGTAGATGTTTCTATACGTTTATGTGCTGTTTATTTTTTCTTTTGTTAAACAACCAATTAGAATGATTGGTTAAGATGTTTTCTTTTGTGTCAAGTGTACCTATAAGATTTGGGAGTATATATTTTTAACTACTATAAAAAGATTTAAGTGATATAATTTTTTATAAAATATACCGTTAGATTGAAAGTTTATATCATTTGTGTAAAATTTAAGACAAAACTAAAATATTTTAATATGTTATTGAGACACATAAAAATTAACGGTGTTTAAGAAATCATAGAAACTGTTAATTTTGATGCGTCTCAATAACATATCAAATAATTTTAAATTTGTCTGAAATTTTATACAAATAATTTATATGATATAAATTTTTAATTTAACAATGTATTTTATAAAAATTTATATAAATTAATTTTTTTTTAAGTGGTTGAGGGTAAATATCTTCAAATCTAACTTGCCTTAATTGCTTTTTACTATTGGAAGAGTTCAAACGCCACCACAAGGACTCGGTTTATGTTTTAAAAATGGTGAACATTCAGGTACCTCCTCTTTTTATCATGGTACCGTACCCCAAAGATATGGTTCAGTTTAATTGGTCCACATATGTTCTAGTCATCATAACAATTATTTTTACAAATTTTTAAAATTATTATTTTTGAAGTTTTAAAAATTGCAAAATTGCACCTACAATCTTATAAATTTTAGTTGCAACACACATTGATTAATTAAAAATAATTCATCTACTACCATAAAAAAGTCACGACCAAAACAAAATTAAAAACAAATTATTAGTTAAAACAAGTCACCATCTTCATCTCTATTGTTTCTAAATTCTTCCATTTTTAGGGTTTCAAATCTTCAATTTTTCAAAAAATTGATATCTTCTCTCTTCAAATCACATCATTGGTATTTTTCTCTCTTCAAATCTCCGCCGCCGGTACGACGTTATCAATCCGCCGTTGTGCCTTCGTCAATCTGCCGCCGTGTCTTCGCCAGTCCGCCGTTGTGCCTTTGTCAGTCCGCCGTTGTGCTATTGACATTCTCACCTGCATCCTTCGTCAGTCCGCTGTTGTCGACTACTTCGAGTGAGTATTCAAATTCTTTTATCGCAATTGTATTTGACTACATATGAGTTTCCATGTTATGGGTGTTATCTGGTTTTTGTTACGTGGTCTATTGGTCTTGTTTGTGCGTGTCTTTGATTGTTTGTAGGGGTAGCAAAGGTTTAATTGCTGGCATACTAAACCCCTTTTTTGCATAGGATTGAGGGGAGGTTAGCTTTTATCTTTCACCTCTAGCTTTATGTGATTTTGGCATGTGTTTGGCCTGGTTCTGCTATTCTGTAATCAACTTTTGTACTCTTTCTTCCTTGTTGTAGCACTCCTTGTGCTTAACAAGTTATAATAAAACTTTTTAGTTGCTTCAAAAAACAAAAAAGTCATAGAATGTTTCTTCTGCTGTTTCAATTATGCTAGCATCCCAAGCCTATGTAGGACAAAGTTAGTCAGTACAGTAGATATGGAAATTGATCAACTTGTAGTTTTTAGCTGATGCAAATTGGGATCACTCACATGGTGAAGATTTTGCTTCCTTGTGAACCAATTAACATTAATTAAATTTCCTCCCTTGTGAACCAATTAACATTAATAAAAAGTGATATAGTAAGAGATAAAGAACTCAGTTTTTATAGAAGTTATAGCAAAGGTTTTTTACATTGAGTGTCTTTGCCATAGTCAAGAAGTTGGGTGGTGTAATTGTTAATTGGTCCTACGGCACATCTTCCTTTCACACTATCCCAATCCTTTCACACCATCTTTGTCTCTGTCAATGTAAACTCTTGGTGGGTGGTGTACTTCTTGTACCCACTTTTTGTCTATTAATAATATTCTTTGATGTTCAAAAAAAATATTTATACACATTATATTTTCTGTATCAAATGCTAAAATTGTATAAGAATGTTGAATAATAAAATACACTATGAAGACCAATAAATCACTCTTATATCATCCTAGTTCAAATCACCATATAAAAAAATGAAATAATCATATCTAGATGCTTCATCACTATCTTACATTTGAATAAAGAATTCAACATATCCAAAATAATCATATCTAGATGCTTTTATATTATATTTGCTGCATTAAAAAAAATTAGTGACTTACAAAGTTCATATGGTGCAGATATCTAATTCATAAATGTTACAACTTGTGAAGCAAACATGAATCATAATGGAGATGTTAATGATGGTGAAATGAACAATGGTAATTACATGGATATTGAGGAAGGGGAAGAAGACTTGAATGATTATAGATCTATAGCTGAAATCACAGATGATGATATAAGAGAGATGGAATTTGAATCGGAGGAAAAAGCTATTTCTTTTTATGACATGTATGCTCAATATCATGGATTTGCCATAAGAAAAGATAACAAGGAAACTAATTTTGAAGGGAATACTACTATGCGCCAATTAGTTTGTAATAGAGAGGGTAAGAGACACGATAAACATTTGTCGCGGGTAGACCGACACAGGGCTCCAAAGGCATTGACTCGAACAGGTTGTCAAGCTCGGATTCGTGTGAAATATAATGGTGAGACTAAGAATTGGAGAGTTGTTGCATTCGAGTCCGCTCACAATCATAAGTTAACTCCACAAAATTTGGTTCATTTTATTCCTAAGTATCGTCGATTGAGTGAAGCTGATAAAGTGCTTGCTGATGGCTTGCATACATGTGGTGTTAGAACATGTCATATTTTGGGTTTTATGATGGCTCATAAAGGTGGTCATGAAGATTTGGGATTTATCAAGAAGGACCTATATAACTACTTTACTAATGAAGCTAAGGCTAAAAGGGAAAGTGGGGATGCTTTTGGTGCTTTGTGTTATTTGCAGTCTAAGGCTTTTAATGACCCAATGTTTTTTTCGAAGTTTACCACAACAGATGACGGTCGTCTACAAAATTTGTTTTGGTCTGATGGAACTAGTCGGTTTGACTTTGAATGTTTTGGTGATGTGCTTTCATTCGACGCAACCTACAAAAGGAACAGGTACAACAAGCCGTTTGTTATTTTCAGTGGGTTGAATCATCATGGTGGAACTACAATTTTTGGCTGTGCTTTAGTTTCTGATGAAACGACAGAGACATATAAGTGGATTTTAAATGCCTTCTCAGAAGCAATGTTTCCAAACCTTCCGAATGCAATTGTTACTGATGGGGATAAAGCAATGAAGAAAGCTATCAAAGCTGAATTTCCAAATGCATTACATCGCCTTTGTTCTTGGCATTTACATCGAAATGCTATTCAGAATGTCAAGAATTCAAAGTTCGTGGAAGAGTTTAACTCATTGATCTATGCCAATTATTCACCTGAGACATTTGAAGCTGAGTGGAAGAGGATCACCGATGATTGTAATGTATCTAACCACGAGTGGGTTACAAAGGTTTATAAGAGGAAGAAAATGTGGGCAAGTGCGTACATGCGAGACAAAAAATTTTGTGGTATAAGGACTACATCTCGTTGTGAAGGTATCAATTCATTTATCAAAGGGTATGTGCACAATAAAACCAGCCTTGTTGATTTTATGTATAATTTTGATAGAGCATTGAAAGATTACAGACATAATGAACTATTGTCTGATTTTGAGTCGTTCTATACTGAGCCTATCTTGACAAATGCATTAGAAGAGATTGAGACGGGAGCTTCAAAGATCTTTACAAGAAAAAAGTTTAAGGAAGTTAAACAACAGATAGAAAGTGCAGCTGGGTTGAATGTCATTGGACAGATTAAGCTTGGTAATAATGTGACATTGAAGATCAATCGATTTTGCTATCCAAATTCTATGCATTCAGTTCGTATTAATAAGGTGGAAAATATATTTTTATGTGACTGTAGTATGTTTGAACGGATAGGAATTCCATGTTCTCACATTATTTGTGCCATGAGGCATGAGCATATAAAGGTGTTTCCAGAAAGTTTGGTTTGTAAGAGGTGGACTAAATCAGCAAAGAATGATTATGTATCACCAGCGTCTTTTGAAGAATGTGATTCTGAAAAATTAATCATGTTTCGTCGAGGGGCAATGTCAGCTGCGTTCAATGCTTTGTGTGATGTTTCTTGTAAAGATGCTGGTTCTTATAAAGCGGCAATAGAAGGAATTTATAATTTGAGTGAGAAAATAAGGAGGCATCGTGGTGGAAATAATAAAAATAAGGTCAATCCATCGGTTATAGGTGATCCTGAAATTGTCAAGAGCAAGGGTGCTCCTCGTGGGAAAAAAAAATCACAGAAGCTGAATCGGAGACTATGTACTCATTGTAAACGACCTAATCACAACAAACGAAAATGTCCTGTACTAGCTGCACGTGATGATCTACATCATGTTGAGGATGAGGGTTCACCTGGCCAATCTGATGACGAGTCGATGGCTTTCAAAGTAAGTTTATTATTGTGATTGTTCTTAATTAAAGGCTAGTTTTATTTTATGTCTTGAAATTAATATAAAACGACGACATAGACTCGGTAAAAGTCACAAACGAAAAAGAGCACTACTATTATACTATTACTATATGCTTATAACCATCATTCTTATCTAGCTCTATATATTCATGTTATGTTTTTTATTTATGACATCATATTATGTTAGTGCAGACTGGTCGTTACCCTTGTGGTAGTAAACAAAAGAAAGGTGTCAGTGTCGCTCTTTCAAACCAGGACTCTAGCAAAAGAAAGGTGACATTGTTATTCTTTTTAAATTTCAATTGAATTTCATAAGCGCATAACTGGTTGTTGACACTTTTATGACATGGTGTTAGGCTGAAGATGAGAAGTCTAACGAACCTAAGGTGAACATGTCAAATACAAATGAACAAGACGGTCCAGTGACTAGTGCTTTTATCACTCCAAATCACTCATTGAATATTGAAAGCGTAAGTAGTCTGTTATAAAGAATTTATGGGAATACAAGTCCATTGAGATATAATATTATATTTATCTTTTTATGTGTATGTTATTATTTGTTTCAGAATGTTATGAGAGATGGATTTGTATTTGGTAATCCTACTGGTAAAATGCAAAGTCATAATACAATGTGGAGGAACTATGGGGTTCCAAATCAAAGTGCATCAATTTTCCCCCAATTTGTTCCAAATCAAAGTGCATCAATTTTCCCCCAATTTGTTTCGAATCAAAGCGCATCAACTTTCCCCCAATTTGTTCCGAATCAAAGCGCATCAACTTCACCCCAATTTGTTCCAAATCAAAGTGCAAGAATTTTTCCTCAATTTCCACCGATAGACAACTTCCCATCTCCAAATTTTCTTCTTGGGAGAGCACATAATGTGAGTAAACACAACATTCATATTTAAGTCATGCAATATGTTTTTTTGTCTCTGATATTTACTCTTAATTTATTTAGTTTATGGAGGCGGAGCGTTCAGCAAAAAAGGCTAGGAATGGAGGTGAAAATGAAGATTTCATATTAACAAATCACAAGCTATGGGATTGTTGAAAACCTCTCATTATGATTTACCATTTTTTATTTATCAATATGATTTATATTTAAACCTCTCATTATAGTTGATGAAGAGGTCAACGTATAACATGGTGATTTATTGGTTTCAAGGAAAATTTTGTACAATTTTGATTTTTATCCCAAGTTTGGAACCTAAGTACTTGATTTGGTGCTAAATTGTAAGAGATTTAACTCTGAGTCACTTGGAGTTTATAACAAGTGACAGTGAATGCATGGCAGACTTAGTTCCTACGAAAATTTCTTGTACTGGTATATGCAAATGCAAAACCGTAAACATATGCAAAGTCATTCGCAAATGCAATTTAGATGCATGCAAGGTATCTTTTTACATTTGCTAAGTAGGAACCCCAAATTTACAGGACTTCATTTTAAGTTCAATGGAAGCTGGGAGGGAATAAGTCTATAAGTTTCAGTGCTTCAAAATCTCACTTTGCTATTTTTTGTAATTAATAGAGAAGCCATGACAACATATATTGTTGTAACCCATGTCTCTTTTGCACTCAAAAACACCTTGTTGCATAATATGCAATAATAAAATATAGTAAGCAAGAGCACATTGAATTTAACAAGAACACTGAACCAACATGGGAATCCTCTGACACGCGCGCGGACGCGCATACATGCATGCACTCTTAAATGCTGCCATAAAGCCTGAATAGGCCGGAGCCAATATTTGTAGTGCTAGCCAATACCTGATACACTGCAGCAGATGGGCGCCTAACCCTTATACAATTACATAACCATTGGAAACAAAAACATACCACAGATAACACTGCAGGCAAAACACCAGCAAACTAGAATAAGGATAGAGGCAAAAACCACCACATCATGAACCTAATATGTGCTAACTACTCCAGAAACAGGCTAGCTTACTCCACCGGTAAACGTAACTGGCACATTGAATTTGACACACATATTCTAAGGGTTAAATTACACGCACCTATTATAAAAACACCTGAACTAGAACACAATAAAAAACATGCTAAATACAACCCAAAAGCAAAAAGATAGGCCAAAGCTTTTATGCAGAATCTAAAACATCAAATCCAAAACCAAAAGACAACACAATCTCACACAATATTCGTAACTAAAAATAAAGAACAATTCATCACAACAGCTTCCTTGTAGAGGCATAAGGAACATTTAATTAAGTAAAAAAAAACATGAGTTTTTGATTAATAGAAACTGATCAACCATCCATAGTGGTAGAAACATAATAATTATCCAAAATTAATAAATCAGTCAACCATCCATACTAGTAGAAACTAAAGTCATAACTATAAAAGAAATTTTAATGATTGCAAAATCCCGTAAAACATATGGGTATACAATTTAGTCAGCTTCTATTGCGCTCTTCGACCCTCATTTGTTTTGCATCGGCGAAAACTTTCTCTTTCAATATGTTGGAAGGATCCGATATCAGATCTAATGCTATCCTAAGTCTCGTACCTTCATCCACCTATAACATAAATTGAAAAATTATTAGAAAAAATTACCAGTAAACTAAACATAATAGTAGAATAAGGAAGTAAGGCATACATCAATCTTATAATCATTTGTTCCCATCTGCATCATCCACATAATCACCCAAACTCCACAGTCATTCCTAACATTAAAATCTATCATTAGAAATACAAAAGAAATAGAATCTAAAGAAAATACGAATGTAATGAAATTAGAGTTAGAATTACGCACGAGTTATTGGCTTGCGTTCCCAGACCATTAGGAGTGATTAGTTTAAAATCACCTATGATTGGTTTATATGTTGCTCTATTCACATGGAAAGAGGGATCCTTGAGCAAATCATCCATGTATAAAATCTAAAGGAAACAATGAGTGTAAGTGATATGATATAAATTTTGTATTTTAGATACAACGAATTCTATAAACATACAGAATTATAAATTTTTGTTTCTTACCATTTTCCTGATACTAATCATTCTGCCGGGATGGGCTGAATGATTTGGTAACGAGTCTAGATAAACGACTTCTTTTTTCTCAAAGTCAATCATAAGCAAGAACCAATGTGTGTATTCATCATCATTTATTGGTATAAATACCTGTATATATTTCAAATTAATATTTAGGTAAATTTATTAGAACTATGTATCTGCTAATAATATGGTTTTGTGAATTACCTTTGAAATCATATCATAGTCTCCCATAAATGATTTTTTATAATTTTTTATCATGGTCTTTATTGGTGCTTTCCATGTCATCACATATTGCTATGATAAAAAAAATATATTCAGGGATACTCAAATATATATGTACACAAATCTAATATAAGTTAAAAATTGTGTGAAGATTGTACCGAGAAATACGTTGGCATAAACCAAATTCCTTTTCGACCCTTCTTTGCTTTATCCGTCAACACACATACCACTAAATTAATTATCTGAAACAATGTGAAGATATCATGTGAAAAAAAAATTAAGCTATGAATATAACATACATCATCGACGAACATTAATATAACCACGTATTTGTTACATTTCAAATTGTATTAAATATTTGCTTTTAAAAAAAAATTAAGCTATTAGTTGTATAAAAAAGAACTACTACATCCTGGAGGAGCATTTGCTTGGGCTTCAAACATTGCAGAAGCTTCCTCGTTCCATCACATAATGGTATACTTGGACTAATAATGACCTCTTTGCTGCAATATTAACAAATAAATGCACAATTTATGTCATTCACAATGTTGAATTATTTAAAAAGCAAATATTTAATACAATTCGAAATGTAATATGACTAACTCATTTGTTGAACAGCCAAATATATAGTTCGCCATATCACACTCATCTGACTTTAAATTCATTGTCTTCATTGGTTTAAATAACGAAGACAACCACTGCATGAACATATGATGTGAAAAGTAAGAGTTACTAATAGAAAATTAGAATAATGGTTATATTAAATGAGTAACACAAAGGTACATTACTTACATCGGGGATAAATGGTCCAACTAATTTTCTCCGAGTGTCTTTTATCGATCCAATGTAACAACCAGTCGGAGTTTTGGTTACTTCAACACTGTCCTTGCGATATGGTGAATACAGTTTTGTAACTCTTTCCTTAGTAACGGGTGTTACTATTTTTCTCACCATAGGGGGAGCAAACATCACAGTTGGTTGGCTAAAACAGCTTATTAAGTTTTCTTTAAAGTGATCAAAAGTTTCCACCAACTTAGCTATCTTCTCATCTTGTGTTTTCTCCTATTCAAATATTGACAAATATTTCAAAATTGTGTACAAACACTTTATGAATGATATATATATATATATATATATATATATTATTTGTATATGACAAATTAATTACCTTCTCTTCTTCTTCTTCTTTATGAGGATTGGATTTTTTTGGAATCCAATCATCACAATTTTCATCATCAGAATTCCAATTATCATCTGAATTCATCTCCATCTTGTGTGCTTTCGGTGGGCTACAATATCATCCAATCAAAACAATTACATATATGTAAGACACAAATCATTCAAACCTATAGGTTTGTGGTTAGAAATAAACTCTAAAAATTCTCAAAAAAAATCAACTTTCAAAAATCTCATAAAATAGTTCTAATGCAATTATTCTGTTAGCTTGCTCAGTCTTCTTACATGATTTTGAACTCATCTAGTTTTGATTCATGTTTCGGTCACTAAAATCACCTTTGGAATCATGTTTCGGTTATCTGATTTTCCCATGTCAGAAGCCAAAAAATAGGCTTCTTATTAACGTTGTACAATACCCTTTGTTTGATTTGTGATTAGATCAGGTATTATAGGTTATTCTGTTCAAATTATGGCACTTTTTTGGTAAACGAAAGAATTAGATTAATTAACGTGACACACTATCATCTCGAAAATCTCATAAAGACCCCTCTAACACAAACAAACAACAAGCCCGCCCATACCAAACCTGTCGACTAAATTCACCGGAGGATATTTAAATTTATTGATGAATATCAACAATATATAAAGAAAAGGATATTTACCTGTCGACTAAATTGATCAGAGGTGTTCCTTGAAACATCTCTTCCTCTTTTTTGACAGAAATCTTTTTCTTCTTAGAAACCAAGGGTGACGTAACTGATGCTTCACCAAACTCCATTCTTCTACAACGATAGGGTTTTGAATTATTAGGAGTGATACCATGATTTTATAGAAGAGTGGTATTTTTGAAGAAAATCAAAGTTGAAGGGTGGTATTTTTGAAGAAAATCAAAGTCGAAAGAAAGATACGTTTAAGATTTGTTTACAGTGGGGCAGTTTGAAGAATGAAGAAATTGATATCGTGTTTACAGTGGGGCGTTTTAGGTTTTCCATTTTATTTTTTATTTTTTTATATATCGCTTTTTTTTTCTTTAAGTTTCAATAGCAAACAAAAATCAACAAAAGAATATGATTGTCCTGGTGGTAACTTAGTTAAAATTTTAATTAAGTGTCCATGGTTCAACTCCCTCAAAAGATAAATTTTGTTTTTATTTTTTTAAAAAACTATTTTACTTTTTTTTATTTTTATTTTTTGATAATACAAATTATAATATTTTGAGTAAAAAAGTATAGTCCGTAGATTTTTAAAGCTCAAACCCTAAATCTTAATTGACAACTTTAACGTCTTCACATACATTTTATAAACTTAACGTTGATGAAAGTTCTTTGAGTAATCTTGGTCAAAAAGATACATTAATTTATTTTGTCTCGTCAATTAAGGGGTTTTGAACACCTAATTCATATGACAAATACTCATGAACTCATGTGACTTAAGACTCAACTTTTACCTAATTAGAATGACAACCAATTAATAACTTGAATTTAGATAATATAATAGTTCAATCACAACAAGATAGCCTAATGATTCAAAAAAACCTAGTTCATATAAAATCATCGCTAAGTTTCAACTAATTGTGCAGATTGTAACTAAGGGAATCACTTTATCTCGATCAGACTGTTTATTTTTTTAGTCCAGAGTTCGGGGTAAGTTTTGTCATCAAGTGGTTTCAGTCATTTCCCAAACACAGTTGCAAGAATCAAACCGTGGTCCTCCATACCAAGACAAGCGTCAATAACCATTGACCAACTAACATTTGGTTGTCCGTTTAACTTGAAACATAAACAATGAGATAGTTTAGTATCACTTAGTAGAACTAACTTTTTTTGGTAAGGAACTAACTACGACTTAAGAAACATAATTCCTATGAAAATATCAAATTAATTTTACAAATTAAATTAAGTGTGACTAAGGAATTCAAATTTCATTTTTCATCCTCATAAAAAATGTGGCATTTCTTTGGCACTACAAAATTTTATTATGCACAATTTTAATCTTATTAGTTTTCAAAATCATGTTTATCTTTGCACTATTAAATTTTTCATTAATTTTTTTCAAGTATGTTTTGAATAATATAAAATTAGCATAAATTTTGACCTATAAATTAAATTTTGAACTTTTAATTTTTGAAAGAACTTTTTATAATGTTCTAATTATAAATAATTAAAAAATACACATAGGCTTAACATCATAAAGCTAAAATAATTTTTTAGGAATGATATCATGATGTTTTTTATAAGATGGAAAATAAAATATAATAAATTTTTAAATATAAAAATTATATTGATATAGTAAATAAATAAACATAATTTAAAGGTAAAATTATATAAAAATGTTCTTAATTCAATCTCAGCTAACTGGAATTGACAAACACCGAGAACTTTAAATTTCGACAAAAAAAAAAAATAAAAATTCGACAATCTAAAACGGTTTCATCTCAACTAGTTGAAACAACTCTCACTCGAAAAACACATAAGTTAAATTAAATTGGAATTGAAAGCACCTAAGAATTCAAATTATGACAATATAATAGTTCAATCTCAACTAGTTAGATTAACTATAACTCAAGAAACCTAATACACATAAAATAATCCTTAAGTCTCAACTAATTATGCATATTGTGGCTAATGAAATTATTTTATCTCGATCAGAGCGTTCAACTTGAAACATAGTTCGTATAAAAACATAATTTTAAAAACAAACTGTAACAAATGATTTGAATTTCAGCATCAGACAATTTAACACATAGATGAACCATTTGTAATTTAAGAAATCTAATTTCTATGAAAATATTAACCAACTAATTTTATGACTAAAGAATTCAAATTTCATTTTCCATCCTCATAAAAAAATGTGGCATTTTTCTAGTCCTGAAAATTATTTATTACACAGTTTTTAGTCCTTCATTTTCGAAATTATTTAATTATCCTTAAACTTTGAAATTTTTAGAATAACTTTTTCATAGTTAGAATAATACTATAAAAAAGTTACTTTAGAAAACTTTAAAAATATTTAAATTCAAAAGATCAAGATAAAAATAACAAAAATCTTCACCTATAAATTAAGTTTTGAGCTCTTTATATTTAAAAGAATTTTTTATAATATTCTAAATATGTAGACAACATAATAATTAAAAAGTACAAATCGACTTAATATATGTGACTAAAACTTTTATGGACGAAAATATGATACTTTTTATGAGACAAAAATTAAAATTTGAAAATTTTTTAAAAAAGAAAAATTAGAAAAACTAGTTTTTTACATACGTTTTTTATATTATTTTGGTGAAGAGAAAAATAAAATATTCTATACAATTTTTGTTGAACTTTTTATGGAATCATACGTTTTTTTTTTGCCAAGAAAAAAATAATAATATAATATTAAAAAGGAAATATATTAATAGTTATATTTATAGTAAGGATATAATTGCAAATATTAAAAACTAGTGTATAATATTAAAAAGTTCTAAATATAAATAATTTAGTTTTTAATGCTCTGCCACCTCATATCCACATCAGCGAGGTACCGGTACCCATCCAACTAAGATGGGTACCTAAGAATTCACCTTTAAAAATTGACTAAGGACTCTTCTTTTACTAACTCATTAAATAATTTTGTTTAGACAAACTCTTCGCAAACTAATTCATGCAATTTTTTATGTAACCGATAACAAATTTATACCATTTTGTTTTTATTTTATAAGATAAATTGTTACTTCCATGAATTGATCATTGGTTCCATACTCAATCTATATATTCCTTGAGTTTTTATCATTTGGATTGTTATACGAAGTCATATCATTTTGTTTTTTTTATACATAATAGACATATCATTTTGTTTGCAGAGCCGGGCCGGACAATTTAGAGGCTTTGTTCAAAAATTAAAAGTAGGCCTTTAATAAAAAAGTGCAAACAAAATTAAAAATAACCCATCTTTAATTTTCTGTCAAAAAAAAAAAACCCATCTTTAATTTAAATTACAAACATCATAAAAATTCTTATAACTAACATAATAAGATTTATATACTAATCAATAACAACATAATACCAATACTTTCTGACTTACACAAAATGAATTATTTTACTAAAACAACCGTGACATAATAGTCAATAAAATTATATATGCGATAACTATTTTTGGAAAACAATTCATGCCTTTTAAAAAGTTTTATATATCAATAGAGTCTCATCTTTATTTTACGAATATATTTTTTTTATTTTGGTCAAGTCGCATAGTGGCTAGAAATTCCACCTATAAAATGTAATGTCCCCTATCAACTGATTTAAACATGTTTTTTAGTAATCTTAATTAATACTCTCCCCGTAATAAAATATAATAAAAAATCGGTCAACCAAAATTAATGTATCTAGTCCAATTTTTTTAACCAAATACATCAATTCCCTATAAAAAAATTATGTAAAAAATGAACATATGATTGTATTTTACTATAAAAAACTGTTAGTTTCATTTTTATGTAGCGATGTTACTTCTTTTATAATAGGTCGCAAAATTACTTATCAAATTAAAAATGTGTCTACTAAATTTATTTTTTTAGCAAAAAAAAAACATATTTTTAAATAATAATAAAATCATTATTTTTTATACATATATTTAAATTTTAATAAACATATATAAATACATCGAGGCCCCTAATTTTTTGAGGCCCTGTACCGTCGCTCACCCTGCACACCCATAAGGGCCGGGCCTGTTTATTTGTTAAAAGGAAAAAAAAAAATATAACTATATTCATCAAAATAAAGAAAATATAGAATTATGTAACAAAAAAGAAAATGAAAATATACAATTAAAGTTTAGTCTAATTGACATGAATATTACATTGTTAAATATTTTGACCACTACAATAAAAACTCAATTTTGATCACATATGTATGGAATTTATTTATATTTAAGCAAACCCACCATGGTTATTTAGCATATGGTTAATTGAAGATGCTAGTTTGAAAGAATGTCGATTCAACGAAGATAAATTTAAGGATGCATGCCGATTTTAAGTGCTCTTTCTCTTGAAAATTGGTCAACGAGATAATGGTCACGATCGCCACTTTCCATTGAAGTGAAAATTACATTATTTTCTTTGGCTATATAAATAATAAATCTCACAAAAACCAAAAGATCAATTACTCGATTAGCTTCCTTCTAACCAAAAAACACACTCAAATTTTCTGGAACACTAACACATTGTTTGTTTCCAAATAAAGTTGGTGGATGAAAAATACAAAAGATGGAAAATTTATTGAAAATTGTGCTTCCCTGATTCGTTGCATTGTGATACAGAAAATAAAGTTTGATTTTGGTGGGGTCCATGCCCAAAATCTTTCCGCCCAAGATTGAGAAGAAAGTTGAAAACACCATCCAATTAAAGAAAATGACAAAATAATCCTTACTTTTTTCAATTACTTTTTTTAGTGTGAGGGTATTTTTGTCATTTCACGAATACACATATATATTTCCTCTCACTTTCTTATCACTTTTATTCATACCAAACAATTCCTCTCCTTTAACTTTCTTCTTTCATCCTAAGAAAGCGTAAGGTAAGTCTAGCATTCATTGCCTACAAATTCTTTTCAAATTTTGTAAATTTTTTTGGTCAGGTAATAGAATTTCACAACTAAAGTTTAATAAGTGGGCATATCGCGATTCAAACTCCGTCCCTACTAGGTATGAGAACAAGATCCAAACCCAACCGCACCCACCCCAAATTTAACGTGGAAAAGTCGCTTCAACTAGGTACGTGTGTGTGGGGGCAGGAAAACCTAATTATAAATATGGGGGTGGGGGTGTGGGCGGTATGACCTTCCACACCCCGCCTTGTCCAATTTAAATTATCATATTTATCTTAAATTTAACAATATTTTTACATATTTATCGTTCTTAAATAATGCAACCTTTCCATTCTTAAAATATATTATTTTTACAAATGTTTCGATGGATGCAAAGGCTTTAGCGGGATTGGGTTAAGGCGGTGAATTGGAAGTAAAGTCTTGCGAGAATGAAGTTGTTGCTGTGCTTTTTTATGAGTGAAGTTGGGATTCAGGAGATTGTATTTTACGTTGAGTTTTTGTTGGTCCTGGTCGGGGTTTTTTTTTTTTGTGTTGCTTAGCCTTTTGTTTGTTGTTTGGTGTGTGTTGTGGCTGTCTGTTGGTTGTTGGCCTAGTGTTGTGGTGTTTGGCTTTGCTTTTGTGTTTGTGGTAGGGCGGTGTTGTACTTGGTGCCTTGTTTGCGATTTTGTACTTTTGCTTCTCTTATATTTTTTTGTAATGGATATAGTTTTAATAAAATATTTGTCATTTCAAAACAAAAAAAAAATTAATTTTAGAAGCGAAAATCGAGAAATTTAAATTTACTAAACCAAAATCGACCAATTATAAAATTTAAACATTAAAATTGAACAACTGAAACTTAAACGACCAAATTTAAACAATTATAAAACTTGAACAACCAAATTTATGTTTAACTTTACTCACATTTTTGTTTTCTCTCCTCTAAAATGTCTTTTTTTTTTGCATTAATTTTATTTGTCGTCTCACAGCTGTTGAATTAGGGACTGTGGACATGAGTGAATATACATTAGCAACTAGAAAAATGAAGATCACAAATATGCGTAGAAAGACTGTAAAGTCATCTTTTATATGAACTACATATATAACACAAATATTTTTGGAGCCAATATATAACACTGAAATGAATAAGTATAGCACTAACACAATAACAATAATAATTACTCAATAATAAAATATATCTTTTTTTTTTTAACACCTACAATAAATAAATAATGAAATGTCAAAATAAATGCTCTAAAAATCTCTCTTGCTCAAAGTATACATAGATCAACTCATAATATCGATAACAAATATGTGTAGTAGAATTGTTTCTGGGAATTCCACAAGAAAATTAGTGGAATCCTAATATTTTTAGTGTTTGAAGATGGCGATGATCGACAACACAATTGAAGCTCCAAGTATAGCCATTGGATTTGTAATAGATCCAGCAGCTCCAGCGTCAGGACCTGGTGCTGGAGCCAATGATGGACTGAGATTTTGGGCCGAGACCACAGCAGCAGCTAAGACGACGACGAAAAAGAAGGTGAAGAACTTCATGGTGTTAGCTGATGATGCCATTACAAACTTTGAAACAAATGTAGTTGATGAAAAGTTGAATATTGTGAATCTAAAAGAGAAATTGTGTGTGTTGAATATCTGGTGATATGAGAATTGAGAAAGGGTGTGGAAGTATTTATAAGAGGAGAAAACGTTGGAGAATTATGTGGGGTCCACGGAAAACGTGGACAGGTGGAGCTCATGAGAAATAACTAGTTTTCAAACCCGTGGGCACGGGTAAAAATGCGTTTGTAGATTTATTGATTTTTGAACATATTTTATAAAAAAATAGTTTTACACATTTTATAAAAAAAATCCCATAAAAATTATATTAATATCATAATATCTATATAGTAAAATAAATATGAAACAAAAATAACATGAAAAATGATTCGAATATATCTTATATTATTTAATTTCCAAATCAATGTCCTTCAAATAAAAATCAGGTATTTGTATGAATATATGAATAAAAATATAGTCTCTGTATTAATATATGAGTAAAAGTATCAGCCCATATAAATTATGACTCAAAAAGACTCGTATAAATTTTAAATAAAATATAGTCCTTATATAAATTAAAAAAATAGGTTCCATTTAAATTACAAAAAAAATACATAGGCGCCGTAAAAAAATACAAAAAATAAGCATGTATAATAATATATGAGTGAAAATATAAGATCCCGTATAAATGTTTTTTAAAAACGACCCCATGCAAACAAAAAGTGTTAAATTAATTGTTCAAATAAGAAAATATTTTATTGAAATCTTTAATTCAAACAAAAAGTGTTAAATTAATTGTCCAAATAAAAAAATATTTTATTAAATCTTTAATTCAAATTTTAAATTTTTCATAATTTAAATGCACAACTTTAAGAAAGTATTTCAATCTTTAGCACTCGTTAGTATGTCTCAAGAAAATAACCTAAAGAAATTTCTTAAAATATAAGTCTCATGTAAATTATAAAAAAATTACCTCATATAAAATAAAATAAAGTAAAAAAAATAGTAACTTGTCAATCACCTTTAAAAAAAAGTTGCAATCTAATCTAATATAATAAACCTACATTCCTGTCTATCATGACAATTTTCATTGTAAATGGTAACTTGTTCGAAGCAAAATCTTTGACGTATCAAAGTCTTATAACACGAACCATCAAGATTCAATTTCCTTAATTGTTTCTCTTAATCATTCCAGAATCATTCTCTTAATCGTTTTGTTTCTTTTTATTTAAATATTTAAATAAGTGTTTTTACATATTTTTAGGTTTTGATTCAGTTTTATTCTTCGTAATTTCTTTGTCTAATGTTGCGGAACTGTTTGATTAGATTTCCCGTTTTTGTACAATATTTTTTTGATTTCCCATTGTTGTACAGTATTAGTTCAAATTTGCAGATTTGTTTTGATCAGAGTTCAAGTCAGATTTAATGATTTTAGCGTCTTTAATGTTGCAGATCCGGAAACATGACTATTTTAGACATTTGAATTTTGTTATATGAGTTGTAGGCTTTGTAATTAGGTCGTATTATGCTATTAACTCTAATGTTGTGAGCTTATTTGCATATTCATTCTTTTTAGTTTTAAGCGAAATTGAATATTTTATGATTTCGAAATTGAATATCATTATTTTTAGTAAAAAAAAATATTTTGAATATTATGCTAAATAAAATAAATAAAAATTGCAGGTTATAAACTATATTTTTATAAAATTAAGAAAACAAACTCGAGAAAAAAATATATTCAACATCTCAACATTTTTTTTTTGTAACAACATCTCAACATTTTTAGTTATAGACTTAAAGACATTTGTCATCTCCCTATTTAAAAAATGAAGTTTTAAAATCCAATTTTTGATCTCCCTCCAATTTAACTTTTTCTATCTCTATTAAATTTTAGTCCCTCATCTCATTTTTTTAGCCTTTTATATGAGCAGTCAATCGATATATTCATTATGACTGTACTAAAAAAAAACCCTATTCATTATGACATGACACCACGTATTATTAATTCGCGCTGAATATTCATGTCAACACACAAATATACTTTCTGTCAAAAAAACACACACAAATATATTTAATAAGTTAAAAACACACACAAATACACAAAAAAGTTTTGTCCCATCATAAGTTAATGATCCCAAAATTTAAAATTTGAAATTTAATTTGAATATTGATTAACTTTTTATAAGAATCTTTTTTAGAGAAATACTATGGTCACTCTCTAACACACTCCAATTAAAATTAGTCACATCGCCCCTTTTTCTTATTCATTTAATTATTAAAAATAAAAAATTAAAATAAATGGAGAAGTTGGGTGATATGACTAATTTTAATTGGAGTGTATTAGAAGAGTGTGTTAGAGAATGTGACTATATTATTTCTCATATTTTTTACAAAGAATTGTATATATAGAGTTTGACACGTAAAATTGGTATGTTTTTTTGGGTACAAATGTAAGATTGATATGTTAAGAAAGACCGAATGAGGGTTAATAAAATAATCTTTAATTATTTTGATTTTAAAAAACTATAAAAAAAATTCAAAAAATAAACTATAAAATTTTAAATAAAAAAATAAAACAAAAATTATTTGGAAGGGCCATTTTTCCGTTTCATTAATTCATGATCCTGCTTTTTTTTTTCTTTGAAATTCATGATTGTATTATTTTTTGTTACATAATTACATTCATGATTGTACACATTTATCACCGGAGATTTACAACATTAAATATAATTTATTTTAATAAATTTTTATGATTGAAAATTTCATGATAACTTTGGCATAATTAGTAAGAGACCCATTCAAAATTCTTGGGAATTTTTATTTTATTTTTTTAGTACAAATTTTTTGGGTTTTACTTAAGTAATCACATTCAAAATTTATAGGTTATGTTAATCATTTAAATCAAAAAATATATCAATATTCTAAATTTAAATTTGTTCTATCTTTTGGTAGAGTATATATTACTGTATGCATAACAAAAAAAATACAATTATATAGTGCAGTTGGTTTTCTTAATGAATAAAAGAGCGACTCATAACTTGAAAGTTTGTCTTCAAATAAAAATTTAATCTTAAGCAAAATAATTTCACAATATCATTTCATCTACACACTAATTTCTTTTACCAAATTTGGTTTTTTTTTTTACTTTTTGTCTTATTCTTTCATCTAGTATGACACATTGTGAGGTAAATAACTATTAATGAGAAATTTATTCTATTTAATATTTCATAGAGAGAATGTCAAGTTCTAATACTATATATTTTTAGACACATAGTGCAATTATATATTGAAAACAAAAATGCCTTAGGCAAAATTAAAATCATATATGAATCTATGTTATTATTATCAACATGTAGATCATGATAAGTTTCTAAATGTGAGTGCGGTCAAACATCCTTCTATTTGGTGTGAAAAGAAAAATTACATATGGTTGTCAATAGAATAAAATAGTCCATTTTTTTCAAATAACATTTTTATAGCATAATCTCTATCAATAAAATAGTATTATCATAGGTATAGAAAAATATGAAACCACAAAAGAACTATCAAATATGAATGTCTTACATACCAAATACACTAAGGCACAAAAACACACATAAATTTGTATGAATATAACATTAAATCACACACACCTCTTCTTTTAATATTCAGAGCAATTATGTTCCCTTTGACTACCACAATATATAGAGTAAGCAGTAACACTATACGATTGTTCTTCAAAAGAGAATTCAAAATCCTAAAAATAAAAAATAAACTATTGTGAATGTTGTGAAATATTATAGGATTTCTAACAACTTGCAAGGTCTTTGTATCGTATATATGACAACTTGCAATGTCTTTATATAGTATATGATATATGATTATGATGAAATATGATTTGCCATAAATGGCAATCTAATTAATATTTTTAATGGAATTTCTATTTACAAATCGTTGACACCAAAATCAAATATTTTTAATGGAGTATGTTTTAAAAATTTAATAGTTTTAAATGTATTGTACGTTTTTTGTTTGTGGTTATTTTTTGTTACTTAGTGATTTAGGAAGTAAATGCAGCGGATTACTATAATGGAGCGGTTTGTAATAATTTTTCAAAAGTCAATTGCCAATTTGAATGCATATGAGAATTAATTGCCTATAAGAATTGCATATGAGAATTAATTGCCTATGAGAATTAATTGTGAAAACTCTATGAGAAGAGGAGCATTGAGAAATGGACACGTGTACATGAGACTTTGAAAAAAGGCTCTCAAATAATATATATATAGATTGTGCCGACGTTGTATCATATGAATGGGTTTGGCCGCCGTTAGATGTTTGTATACGTTTATGCGCTGTGTGTATGTGCTGTGTTTGTTTTGTTGAACAACCAATTAGAAATTAGAATGATTTTTGTACAAAAAAAAGAAAAGAAATTAGAATGATTTGGTTATGCTTGCTTTTTCTTTGAAGGACTGTCTCAACGGCCATAAGAACCAACGTCTATTATTTTGAAATTGACTTGGACTCTTCTAAAAATGCATTAATAATTCAAAGTTTGGTGAAGAGTGAAGACACATTTGTATGAAATTTTCAAATAATAACAACAACGGTTTTCAAAAAGACTAAGTATAATGGTTAATATATGTTTATTTTGTTGATTAAAAAAGAAGGTTAAGTATAAGGGGGGTTGTATTTAGTGGAGGGATTAAACTCCTACAATATAGTAGTAAATTAAAGTTTATATTTTAATTGAGAGAGTATCAAATTTATGTCTCAAATAAAATTGATTGGAAATATATTCTTTAAGAAACAAATGTTTGTATTAAGAGTTCCTTCAAATAAAATTACTATTGATATTAGTTCACGTAAATATTGAATTGCATCGAATTTTAATTTATGTAAACTCCACTATTTCTTAAGACTTTAAAAATCTTATTTAGATCAATTTACAATTTTTAAAACACTTGGGCTAAATATATATTATTTAGATGATCAACTTCTATAAAAAATTTATAATTATTTCATACTTCCTAGTATCTACTTGATCTTGTCCGATCAAGAGTGTCGACCAGTAGAAGAGAACCACCGAACACGATCGTTGGAGAAGAAGGGGTGGTTGTATACCTACAAGCACTATGCTGCTCAAGTCAGCAGAGTATAGGAGAAGGAAGTACAAGTTTAGATACTTGTGTAATTGTCAGAATGACAGTATATATAGTCCCCAGCACTGGGGCAAGACCATTAAATAACTATCGAAATCTGGCGTCGAGCCATAATGAGCAGTAAATGCTCATCATTCTGCAGTCGGCCGTTACAGAATCTCTCATTCTGTAACGGTCCGACAGTGACGTAGCAATGAGTCATAGAGATGTCGGGCCTCCTCGACCAAGACGTGGGATTGGGCCTGTTCAGCATTTAGGCCCAATCCAGAACACTACTATTGATTGAATATTTAATAAAATTTATAAGGCTTAAATATACTTTTGGTCCTCTAAATATTTTCAAGGTTTCACTTTGGTCCTTTAACTATTTTTTGTTCCATTTTGGTCCTTTAACTATTTTTTCGTTTTGTGTTTGGTCCTCTAACTTTTATTATGTTAATTTATTTGGTCCTAATTATCGTTAGAAAAATGTCAAAAACGTTAATTTTGCGTACGTGACACTTAGAGACTTGATGGCTTTGGTGTGAGATCCAATAAGAAAACGCCACGTGGCCAGAGACCTTCTTCTTCATCGCGTACGGAGCTTCCTCCATCACTGTCTCCGTCCACATCACCGGTAATCTTTCCAGTCACGAAAACTAACGAAACGATACTCCAAAATCTCTCATGATTTATACTGAATCCAAATCTGATGTCTGTTTTCTCATTAGAGGCTTCTACCTCTCGTTTTTGACATTTTTCTAACAGTTAGGACCAAGTAGGTTAACAAAATGAAAGTTAAAGGACCAAAACGGAACGAAAAATAGTTAAAGGACCAAAGTGAAACCTTGAAAATATTTAGAGGACCAAAAGTGTATTTAAGCCAATTTATAATATATCAATAAGTATATATAAGAATGCTAATTACTTTGTTTAAAAAATGAAATAGCAGTCCTATGAGCTTAATTCAATTGGTTGGACATATTGCACGAAAATGCAGGGACCAGGATTCGAACCCGGTATGCCCACTTATTCACTTTTAAAGGTGAATTTCTAGTCACTAGACTACCTAAAAAGAAAAAAAAAATGAAATAGTGAAATAACTGTCAATTTAAGGATGTGTGTCAATTTTAAGTGCACTTTCTCTTGAACATTGTCCAGCAAAATAACTGTCACAATAGCAACATGTCGTTGAAGTGATGACAATTACTTTTTTTCTTTGTCTATAAATCTCACAAAAAACAAAAGATCAAATCTCGATTTATATAGCTTACTCCTAATCAAAAAACAAAATAAAATTTTCTAGAACATTAAGTAGTCTCATCGCCTATAAATTATTTTCAATTTTTGTAATTTAACCTCAAAGCAATTCACTACTTACCAGTTTTTCCATTCAAAAATATTTTTTCTGGATTTAATTACTTGCTTGTAATTTACTTTTTAAGCCATTTATTATTTTGCAATTTACTTTGAGCGCCTGAATGATTCCATCTTTTAAACTTAAAGCCTTTTTTACTTTCAAGTTAATTAAATTTAACCATCTTTTAAATTCGAGTCATTTATTTCATAAGCGCACAAATTAAACAACATTTCTCAAACTAATTGCTTAAACTATGAATTAATTCATATACATTTTCAACACAAGCCAGCAAAAATATGATGTAACTATTAAAACTTGTTTAAATTTAGAAGCAAAAATTGAGAATGAAATTTAATATACCAAAATAGACCAATTATAAAATTTAAAGATTAAATTAAACAATTGAAACTTAAACAACCAAAATTAAACAATTGTAAAACTTGAATGACTAAATTTATATATTTTTTTTGAAGCAACTAAATTTATGTATTTAACTTCATTCCTTTTTGTTTTCTCTCCACTTATGCGTCTATTTTTTATTATTTATTAATTACGTTTATTTGTCGTCTCTCAGTTGTTGAATTAGGGACCAGAGAGATGATTGAATATATTGGCAATGTTGGATCCATTTTGTAAACCATCTAGGAAAATGAGGAAATCAAATATGCAGAAATTGAAATTTAGATTGTAAAAATCATCATTTTTATATACTACATATAACACGGAAATTTCGGAGCCAATATATAACACAAAATAATTACTCAACAATAAAATATAGTATCTTATTTTTTCTTAGCACCTACAATAAATAATGAAATGTCAAAATAAATACTCTAAAAATCTCTCTTGCTCTCAAGTTATATAGATCAACTCATAATAATATAATCATCACTACATGGTAAAATATCGATAATGAATATGTGTGAACTGTGCAGTAGAATTGTTTTCCGGAATTCCACAAGAAAATAAGCGGAATCTTAATATTTTTAGTGTTTGAAGATAGCGAGGATCGACAACACAATTGAAGCTCCAAGCATAGCCATTGGATTTGTAAGAGATGCAGCAGCCCCCGCATCAGGACCTGGTGCTGGAGCCAACGATGGACTGAGGTCTTGGGCCGATGCCACAACGGCAGCCAACATGACAACGAAAAAGAAGGAGAAGAACTTCATTGTGTTAGCTGATGATGCCATTACAAAACTATGAAGCAGATGATACGTAGTTGAAAATGAAAAGTTGAATATTGTGAATCTAAAGAGAAATTGTGTATGTTGAAATATTGGGTGATATGAGAAATGAGAGGGTGTGGAAGTATTTATAAGAGGAGAAATCTTTGGAGAATTATGTGGGGCCTATATATAATGTGGACAGGTGGAGCTCATGAGAAATAATTGTGCCGACGTTGTATCATATGAATGGGTTTGGCCGCTGTTAGATGTTTGTAGACCTTTATGCGCTGTGTTTATGTGCTGTTTTGTTTTGTTAAACAACCAATTAGAATGATTAGTTATGTTTGCTTTTTTCTATTGAAGGACTGTCTCAACGGCCATAAGAACCAACATCTATTATTTTGAAATTGAGTTGGACTCTTCTAAAAATGCATTAATAATTCAAAGTTTGGTGAAGACATTAATCTGTATGAAATTTTCAAATAATAACAATAATGGTTTTCAAGAAGACTAAGTAGTTTTTTTGTCAAAAAAAAAGAAGACTAAGTAGTTTTGGTAAAAAAAGAAGAAGACTAAGTAGTAGTACTTGTAAAACAAAGGACGACAAGGGAGTAGGTGTTAAGTATAAGGGATTAAGGGTTAATAGTATATGATTATTTTGTTGATTAAAAAAGAATGTTAAGTATAAGGGGGTTGTTAAAGTATAGTGAATTAAAATTTAAATTTTGATCGAGAGAGTTATCGAATAAATATTTTGTTTCAACTAAGTAATACAACTACTGTAATTTTTTTTTGAGACCCCTACTTTTTAAAGGTCTTTGACTATAAGCCTTGTTATTCTTGCTCGAATACGGCTCTGTCATCGATCACCACATCAAAATATGAAATCAAGCTCTAAGCATTTCTTCACTTCACTTTGAGTCTTCCTTTATCTTCTATTATATCCTCTTTGAATAATCTTTGAGTTGTGTATGGAACACTAATTGGCATGTGTAATAAGGGTTAGAGACTTCAATTACACGATCTCATGTTTTTGTCAATATTTTATGGCTAATTCAGAAATGTAAGAGTAATACTACCTCCATCCCTAATTATAAGACATCTTTTGACCATTGCACGTACGCTAATGTACAATTTTGACCACAAATATCTTTAATTGTCTAATAGTAAAAATTATAAAAATTTGATATTTTGAAAGTACTCATCAAAACAAATCAAACAAGATCTTATATGCTAATATTTACATTTATGTATTATTAAAAAAATACGGTCAAAACAAGATAAGTGAATAGTGCAATTTTGTCAAAAATGGTCTTATAAAAAGGGACGGAAGGAGTATATAGTATCATATTTATTGATATTTTTTCAAATTTACCAATGACTTTATTTATGTCAAGAAAACCTTGTTCATCAAGCAATACATCATTTCCAAGGTAGCACATGTTTTCTACTATATCAATGCAAAGTTTATTGTTAAATATTTTGATGTTAAATGTCATTCTTCCCCTTCACCGTCTATTAAGAAGGTCTACTGAATTATATCTTCTCAATAATAAGTCAAATGTAACAAATCGCTTAGGAAAGTGCCGAGTCGTCAATCGACATGAATTTTTAGAGGTATCTATTATTGACGAAATTTGCAATTTTGCAAAGACGACCAAAGTATACAAAAAGTCAATTTTCTATAATCATTTTACATAACCATTTTATAAATCTGCAAGTGTTAAACCTACCAAAGCACAAAAGGATATGATAAAAGCCACAAGTTCGTTGAAGTAAAGACGACCAACAAAAGTGGAACGAGAGATTCTTATTTATAGTTAATATCATTTAGTGAAATAAAATAATTTTTAACATAATTTGTGAATATAAACTACAATAATACTTCTACCAAAAAAATAAAATAAACTACAATAATAGTAGTATATCATTAAAATTCTCTAAATATTTAGTATAATGAATAATAAAATAATTTACTTATGGTAGATTTCATACCCTCCCACACAATTTTTAAGTTATTAGATCACTTCCTTATTAGTTACTACTATTTCCGTTCCTTTTTACTTGTCGTTTTAGAAAAAAAGATCAAAATAGAAGAGGTATATTTTTGCACCTTATTTTCCTAGTATGCCCTTTTTTTAAATATATCATATTTTTAATCCACCAATAAATTCCTTCTTTTTCACAAACATTATCTATTTTCAAAAAAATTGTAACAAACTTTATTTAAAAACAAACAAAATTTGTATACAATAAAAAAGATTTTATTGTTTCAACAAAAACAATTATACAAAATTTAGTCAATAAAATAAAATAAGAAGGAGCATATAATGGGAAAAATATAACCTAAATTGCTAAAACGACAAGTAAAAAGGAACAAATATTTTTTTCTAAAACGACAAGTAAAAAGGAACGGAGGTATTATTATTTAAAAACTAAAATAAAAAAAGTTCCCAAACAAGATTCAAAAAAGCGCGCTTTCTTTCCATGCAGCTTAGCAAGCCGCTAATCTACCTAAACCAAATGGAACTTCATGTCTTATGTTCTCCGAATTAAGTATTTAACCCAAATTAATATGATGGATTTGGAAAAAATAATTATAGAGCCTTCAAAATTTAGAGGTCCAAAGTTGTAGCACTACTTGCACAGACTTTGGGCTGACCCCGCTATCCAAGGTGAAATTCCAATAACCTTTTACACATCCTAGAAGTATACCAAGTGCAACCTCTTTGTTACCTTCTAAAATCTTAGCCTTTTGTGATGGTTAATCCTTGTTTCTTAACATCTATAATTTTAGAATAAAATATACTTTTAATAAATAGGAATACAGCTATTTTTAATTTGGATCAAATATGAGCAAAAGTCCAAAAACCATGTCTAAAACGCGTGCGCACGTTGCAGTTTCTGGGAGCACGTTGCGTGTGCTTGGCAAGAGCAGACACGTCTTTTTCTACAGGTGAGCAGGTTGCACGTGCCTGAGAGCATGTTGCGCATGTCTTGGAGCACATTTTTCGATTTCAATTTCTTATAATTTAGCCGTAAAGTAATTTACTACTTGCCAGTTTTTCGATTTAAGAATATCTTTTTCCAATTTTAGTTACTTTTCAAGCTACTTAATATTTTGCGATTTACTTTGAGCACCTTACGATTCTGTCCTTTAAACTTGAGCTTCCACTGTCTTTTCGCACTTAGGCGCACATGCCTTTTTTACTTTCAAGTCATTTAAATTTAACCATCTTTTAAATTCAAGTCTTTTAATTTTCTTTGTTAAAAAACAAAAGGTCATTTGTTTTCTTAAATAACTTTAATAATTCAACATTTCTCGAACTAATTATTGCTGAAAGTATGAATTCAATTCATATATATTTTCAACACAAGCCAGCAAAAATATGATGTAACTATTAAAACTTGTTTAAATTTAGAAGCAAAAATCGAGAAACTAAAATTTAATAGAAAACAGACCGATTATAAAATTTAAAGATTAAAATTAAACAATTGTAAAACTTGAATGACTAAATTTATATTTAACTTCACTCCATTTTGTTTTCTCTCCAATAAAGCACCTTTTATTTATTTATTTATTTATTTATTTATTTGTCGTTCTCAGCTGTTGAATTAAGGACTAGAGAGATGAGTGAATATACATCGGCAACATGGGATCCATTTCGTAAACCAACTAGGAAAATAAAGAAAATAAATATGCAGAAATTGAGAAATTGTAAAACTCATCATTTATATGCCGTAATAATTACATATAACATATTAACATGGAAATTTTTGGAGCCAATATATATCACAAAATAATTTCTCAGACAATAAAGTACATCTTATTTTTTCTTAACACCTACAATAATAAATTAAATAATGAAATGTTAAAATAAATGCTCTAAATAATCTCTCTTGCACTCAAGTATACATAGATCAACTCATAATAATCATCACTACATGGTGAAATATATCAATGTAATGAATATATTTTTAATGTTTGAAGATAGCAAGGATCGACAGTATAATTGACGCTCCGAGTATAGTCATTGAATTTGTAATAGATCCAGCAACTCCAGCATCAGGACCTGGTGCAGGAGCCAACGATGGACTGAGGTCTTGGGCTGAGGCCACAACGGCAGCCAACATGACAACGAAAAAGAAGGAGAAGAACTTAATTGATGATGCCATTGCAAAACTATGAAATAGAGAGGAAGTATTTGAAAATAAAAAGTGGAAAATTGTGAATCTAAAGAAATTGTGTGTATATTGATTTGGTGATATGAATAATGAGAGGGTGTGGAAGTATTTATAAGGGGAGAAAGGTTTGGCCAATTGAATGGGGCCCACAGAAAACGTGGACAGGTGGAGCATGAGAAATAATTGGGACGTTGGGTCATTAGATGTCTGTATACGTTTTTGAGCTGTGTGTATGTGCTGTTTCTTGTTAATTAAACAATCAATAAGAATCATCGGTTAAGTTTGCTTTTTCTTTGAAGAATTCAATTCATCAGCCATAAGAAACCTATTTCTATGATTTTAAATTGATTGACTTGGACTCTTCTAAGAAAACAATAATAATTCAAAGGTTGGTGGAAATATTTGTATAATATTTCCGAATAACAATCTCGGTTGATTAAGTATACATACTACCTTATTATAAAAAAAAGTATATATATACTACTTCGGATCTTATATATAAGAAAAAATCGACTTTATAGATTTATTATAAAATTGATGTAAATGAATTATAATATTGTCTAGATATATCAATTTTACAATGAATTTAAAAAATAAATTCTTTTATATAGAACTGGATGGAGTACTAGGAATTAAGTCGGTAACTCTAATAGAAATTACTTTTCTTTCTTTAATCGATAAGAACTCCTTTTTTAGTAAATCTTTCGTAAGAATTTGAGTTTAATTTCTAAAGAGAAATAATTATGTTCAAATTTTACTTATTTAGCGGACGAATTTTGAATTATTAAATTTTCTTCTTCTAAAAATTATATTAAGATAAAATTCTAGATTATTATGATATCTTCTATTAAAAATCAAAGAGATAATAAATAATTTGATAGCAAATGATTCATGAATCTGAATTTTGTATCACATCAAATACATCTATAAAAAATTTAACCGTAAGGTGACTATCTCACCCTTTTTTTTGTTGAACAATTCACCAACTTTTTCCACACATGTTCAAATTTTATCTCAACTTTTTTTTCCCTTTCATGTACCTTTCTTGTAGAAACCGTCATTGTGTTGTGTTGTCTTCTAAATGGAGGCTGTTTTGATATTTTCTTTATTTTGACACACATATATTTTGAATTAATGTCACCTAACCAAATATATAATTGCTATTGATATTTTCTTCTAAATGGTGCCATTGAAATTCTTCCTTAGGTGAAATGATTTTGTATGACTTGATTTTGCGGACTACGCTCGTCTTGAGCTTAGTTACGCTATTAATAAAATTTAGCTGTTCAAAAAAAAATTGCTAAAAGAATTTTGAGTTTAACATAAACTTAGACATTACAAGTATACACTTGTGTTGTGTAATTTCTTTCTACTAACGCTTTCCGTTAAGGACCTTTTAATTAACTTATTATGCTAGTACATATATATGGTAAACTTTGAGATCAACATGTGGATGGGTATTTCGTTTTCCGGACTTACGTGAGTAATAGCATTCATTTCTCTTGGAGATTGGATGATTTTTTTCTTTTTAAATTTTTACGATGATATTATTATAGATACAAAGTCTTCAGATAAGTTGGTCTCTTTATAGTAACCATTGGCTTTGACACCAAGATATCATTGTTGGATCATGAGAGAAGTTCGATGGATATTCACATTGAAACAAAAACAGTGTATTGAATTTACAATTTTTTTAACTTTCATGTTTTCAAACAATATATGACTCCCAAATTCACACTTGTTTCCCATATTTCCCATAATCCCATCAAGTATGAGACATTCTGTTTATGTAATTAAGTTTTCCGTCACGGAAGCTTTTTTCTTACCCCACGTATACTTGCATCATCATTGTCGCTACCAGTGGCGGGACTAGCATTTTATTTAGAGGAGGGCTGTGTTAGTTTTATTTAAATGTTATTAATTTATTTTAAAAAAAAATTGCTTGAAGGAAAATGAAAATTGGTGTATTTTGATAATATAAATGAAAAACTTGGATTTTATGTTGAAAAAATAGTTATAATGAATAGTTGTCTCTGAAGGGCGTTGAACACTCAACCTTTTTACAAGGAGAAAACTCTACAACCACTAAGACACCCTGTATAATTGTTAATTTCTTTGCTAATTTTAATATATATAATATAACTACTAAGTAAAAATACATATATATACCTATAAAAAATTTGAGCTAAGGGGCGGCCTACGGCTCTGCACCGGCCATAGAGTAGCTCCGCCCCTAGTCGCTACATCAACTGAATTTTTTTCTAGGAACTAAACACTATATTTAAAAAAAATTGTAGTAACTAAAACTACTATATATTAAAATTAAATAAGGACTTTAGTAAATAATAAATAGATTAAATAAGGACTAAATATTGAAGGTTCCCAATTTATAGGACCCATAAGCATACTTAATATTTAACCTAAAAAAATGCAGAGCTTTAACTTTGAATTCTTTTCTTATCAAAACTTTTTTCTATGAGAACTAGAGAATTAACACACAAAAATTACATATTATTATATCATTTTGCTTAAGTAGTTATTTCTATTTTTCAAATGATATTAAATAATTTTAATAAAAAAAATGATAATAAATAATTGTAACTAAACAACGGATTCTAAGGAGACGGTAGAAATTTTCTAATCATACCTAACTTAAAAACTAGCTAGCAATATGTCGCCAACCCTTCCAGCCAAGAATTAAATCCAGGCTCTTTGAAATTCATTTTTATTTTTTGTGAAATTTATTATAACCACTTAAGTTAAATATCTTATTTCATATATACACTTTTATTTGTTTATTTATTATCCCAAGTAGTTGAAAATATTTAGTGACATTCATAAAGTGAAATAGTGCGAATTTTTATGAATTCGTACATCGACTTTTAATATATATATATATATTAGACTTTTACCTGTGTTTGCACGGGTTTTATAAGCTGATAATTGTAACAACAAATTATTTCATGTAAAATGTATAATATTAAAGTCTAGAAATCTTAGTTCAATTGACAAAAATTGTCGAAATTATTAAATCAGATGTCTAATCGAAGTTTGATTCCTAGAGGTATAATATTAGTATTAAATCAGATCTCTTATTGATTTCAATCGATAAAAAGGATTTATATAAGGGTTAATATGTATATACTCCCTGTAAAGTACATGATTTTTGCAATACCCCCTGTAAAATATTTTTTTGAGAATACCCACCTGTAATATTTGTATTTTTGCAATACCCCCTAAACTTTTTCAACCATTACATTTTGTGGGGGTTTTGAACCGCCGCAAATAAAAACTGCCGCAAAATAACATTTTAGTGGGGGTTTTAAACCGCCGCAAAGAAAAAACCCCCACAAAATGTAATAATTGAAAAAATCCAGGGGGTATTGCAAAAATGCAAATATTACAGGGGGTATTCTCAAAAAAATAATTTACAGGGGGTATTGCAAAAATCATGTACTTTACAGGGGGTATATACCTATTAACCCTTTATATAATCAATGTAATCTTTTTACAAAAATGAAAAGATCAATTTAATTTAATAACTGGCCGATGCTTTAGGCCCATTATGGGTTTTGCTTTTTTTTTCTCCATCAATTAAAATTAGATATAATCTATGAAAAATTCATTGGAATGTGCTTAATTAATTAATAGGAGTAAGAGATGGGAGGAAAAACTTAAAAGAATAGTATTAGATTTAATTATTATTAAAATATATTTTATAATAGCCTCATTTAATGCTGTTTTGGAGGGAAAAATTTAGGTTAAATTGTTGCTAACCTAACAACATTTAGAAATAATATATAATATGCTGCGCCCCCCCCCCCCCCCCCCATAATTTCTGTGCGCCCCCCCCCCCACCCCCTAAATTCTCCTTGCTCATGTGCGCCCCCCATTTGCCCCCCCCCAACCCCCTTTTTACTGCGCGCGCCCCCCATTTTCTCTGCGCCCCCCCAACCCCTTTTTACTGTGCGCCCCCCCCCCCCCAATTTATTCTGCGCCCCCCCCAACCCCTTTTTACTGTGCGCCCCCCCCTTCCTGCACGCACCCCCCATCCCATTTTTTTATAGATTTTTTTAGTTTATTTCTCCAACTTTTTTTTTATGTTTTTTTTTAACCTTTTTTTTTTAGTTTTTTTATTCATTTAAAATACTTATTACATGTACTAAAACATCAAAAATATTTTTTCGATGTTTATATATCTTTAAATTGCATACTAAAATATGTACTATAATTATGTTTACATTTATGACAATTAACATAAAAATTATTAAGTGGAGCAAAAATGGTTTTGACATACTAATAATAATTTAACAATAATAATTTCATTGTTCTTTTATTTTATTAGAAACCATAACATCTTGTATTAATATTTGACTAAATTTTTTTTTATTTTAGGATAACGAAACCATTAGACCATACCAATGGTTTCAGTTTATAACGTCTTGAAACCATTTAACAATGTTAATGGTTTCAAAGATCTATTTAATTAAAATTTAATTAAGTAAAAAACTCCACAAAATTTATTTTATGTATTGAAACCATTAGACCATACTAATGGTTTTAGTTTATAACATCTTGAAACCATTTAATCATATTAATGGTTTCAATGGTTTATTTTATGATTTCAGTCATAATCATTATTTAAAACTATTTTACAATAATATTTTCATTGTTCTTTTACTTTATTATACACCATATAATGTTTTAATATTTGACTCAATTTTTTTCTATTTTACGATAACGAAACCATTAGACCATACTAATGGTTTCACTTTATAACATCTTGAAACCATTTAACAATGTTAATGGTTTCAAAGATTTATTTTATGATTTCAGTCATAATCATTATTTAAAACCATTTAAAAATAATAATTTTATTGTCCTTTTATCTTTATTAGAAACCATATCATCTTGTTTTAATATTTGACTCAAATTTTTTCTATTTTAGGATAACGAAACCATTAGACCATACTAATGGTTTCACTTTATAACATCTTGAAACCATTTAACAATATTAATGGTTTCAAATATCTATTACATAATTAAGTAGATGTAATAGTTTATGAATCTATTTCACCCAAAATGGTTTTGGTGTAATAGTTTATGAAACCATTCCACCCCCAAAATGGTTTTGGGTATCGAAACCATTAAACCATATTAATGGTTTCACTTTATAACATCTTGAAACCATTTAACAATATTAATGGTTTCAAATATCTATTACATAATTAAGTACATGTAATAGTTTATGAAATCATTTCACCCCCAAAATGGTTTTGGTGTGATAGTTTATGAAACCATTCCACCCAAAAATGGTTTTAGTGTAATAATTTATGATAATTTACATAATATTCTGTAAATTTTTTTTAATCAATAAATTAATATTTGACTCAATTTTTTTCTATTTAGGGAATCGAAACCATTAGATCATACTAATGGTTTCAGTTTATAACGTCTAGAAACCATTTAACAATGTTTATGGTTTCAAAGATCTATTATGAAATTATTTCACCCCAAAATAGTTTGGGCATGCTTTTAGTTTAATCAATAAATTCAATTCAATTAATAAAAAAAAGTAAAAAAAAACAATTAAAAAAAAATAAAAAAAATATGGGTTTGGGGGGGGGGGGGGGGGTAGGGGGTAAATTCAATTAATAAAAAAAAGTAAAAAAAAAACAATTAAAAAAAAAATAAAAAAATATGGGTTTGGGGGGGTAGGGCGAGGGGGTGGGAGGGGGGGTGCGCAGAGAATTGTGGGGGGCGCGCGTGAGTAATATGGGGGGGGGGGGCGTGCGAGTAATTTTGGTGGGTGGAGGTTGCTAACTTCCTCCCACATAATTTTAGGTGGGAGGATGTTAGCAGCCCCCTATATATATATATATATATATATATAATTTTTCTATCAACCAAGTTATATATGCTGATGAGAACAATTGTATATATTTTTAATTTTTTTGTTCTAGATGTAATCATATATTTATTTTATCCCACTTGGTTATAATTATTTTGGTCATATACTAAAACTAAAGAATATATAATGTTTGCAAATAAGTGCAAGATAAAAGCTTTAAATGATATTGTTTCTCTTTTTCTTTTTTTATAATAAAAGAAGGAAATATGATACTGTCTCTATTGTAGTGACATTGTTCCCACTATAATGAGATTATTTACCTGATTTTTGTAATTAAAATGTTATAATTTTAAATACAATATTTTATATAAAGCGTACAATTTAAATTAAAGAAAAAAATATTACACTAAAATCTAAATATTATCTTTATACACATAATAAAAACTACAAAGAAAGAAAACTCAACAAATATATTAAAATTATTCTTTATTTTTCCAACATATACAATAAATCACTTCAAAAAAAAATGATTAAATATGGAAAATAAATACTGTAAAAATGTATATTGCTTTTTATAAGAACAACTCGATCAAGGAATTCTCAGTGCTTCAAAATAGCAAGCATTGACAACACAACTGAAACTCCAATCATAGACATAGAACTTGTAACAAATCCAGCAGCTCCGGCATCAGGACTTGGAGCTGGAGACGAAGCCGGTGAAAGGCCAAGGTCTTGAGCTGAGGCCATAGCGGCGAAGACAACGAAGACGACGAAAAAGAATGAAAAGAATTTTAATGATGCCATTGCAAATTAAAGCTAAGGAAAAAAAATATGAATTATGAAGTTGTATGTGTATGTTTGTTGTCGATGATGAGATGTTTGGATGGAATATAGATTATGGAAGGAGGGAGTATTTATAGGAAGATTGGGAGCGTGTGGGTCCCACAAACACGTGGACAACTTGGAACCATTGGATGTTTATTTACGTTTGTTAGCTGTGTGTATGTGTTGTTTCATTGTTTGGTTTTGTTAAACAACCAAACCAAGTATGACAATTTCTTGTTTTCCTTTGAAGAATTATTCCAGCTGCCAACAAGAACACGTTTTTGTATTTTCATTTAACAATTCAAAGTTAGGTGTATTTTTTTACTCAAGTTTGGTTATTTTGAGATCTTTTCTTTCAAGCTAAGGTTAAATATATGTTATTAAATTTCTTAAATTTTTAAATGATTTTTAATTTGTAAATATGTTTAGAATATTTATAATTAAGTAATTATTTACAACAATTTAGAATTTTTAACTTGGGATAATTTTTTTAAACAGCAAAATTTCAACATAATGTAATAAAAATCTGGATCAATAATTTAAATTTCTGAGTTTATTAATTTAATAAGTTGACTCAATGAAAGAAATTTAAGTTTTGTGCATAAATTTTTTGATGAGTCAATACCCAATAACACCTCAAATAATTTTTATTTATTTTTTCAAAATTTTTATGGATGATATGACATAAAATTTTAATCTAATAATAAATTACAACAAATTCTTATTCATTATAGTGTTATTTTCGACATACATATGTACGTACCCACATATACAAAGCCTATGCATATAGTCACCACCATAATTTTGTTGACAAAAGTTACATTTTGTGGTTGACAGTATCACTACGTTAAAGTGCGTTTACTAAACACTATTACTAGTTTATGAAAAAAAATTGTTGGAAAAGTGGGGCTTAGGCCTCCAGTTGTATAATTGATTGCAATAAAAAAAGAACTATTATAATTGATTGATAGCGTAACAACCTTAATACATTTTCTTTTGTAGTGGCAACAAATCATTATACAATATACATGCATAGGGTGCATATTGATTAAATTATTGTATATTATGCTGAAAAAAATGAATATATATATATATATATATATATGAGTATGAAGATGTAAACAATTTTACATTACTACCTAATAACTATGTATTATTGGTAAAAAAGATAATTATATATTCTGTCACCCACTTTACTTAATTATAATATGAAATTTTAAATCAATTATATTTGATGCCATTATTTTACATTGACGGTACATTCCCTTTAAACTAATTTAATATTATGTTTACTTTGGTTTTTGCTTTATTTTTATACTTAATTGATAATTGATCATAGTATATTTATTTTCTTTTGAATCTTTCTTGTAGAAACCGTCGCGAGCCGTCATCAATAAGATGGCTGTTTTGATTTTTGTTTAGCTTACACTATTAGTTGAGAATGTGAGTATGTGACGTAACTAAAGATGTAAATTATTTACTAATAAAACTCGAGTTTGATAATACTATTTATAGACTTTATCAAGGGCTTAATAGTCTTATGGAAGTCCATACAGAACCTTATTTCTAACATATTGATGGATTTGAAAATTAATGAATATTCAGTTAACTGATCACAATTAGGCCGGGGTCGCACAAGTATCTCAGTTCGATAATTACAATCTTAATTTTCTTGAACATGAATAAAAGAGATAGAAATATTCACAAAATTAATGAGATGCAAATAAAAATATGAAATTAATGAAGTACAATGAGCTATATGGTTCTATACCATATAGCTCACATCTAAAAAAAACTCGAGTCAACTAACCACTTTAACTAGCACCGAACTTTTGTTGACTAGTTAAAACCGAATTTGAAATAGAAGTTTTCATAACAAACCCTATGTTTGAACCAATTGTATGTATATAGAGTCGGTTTGACAAGATACGGAAATGAGCTGATAGCTTATAACTTATAAATTCATTATGAAAAATAAGTCATGTTTGCTAAACTTTTTTCCACATGAGCTTATAGCTTATAACTTTTAAATTATTACTTTTTCTTTCAACTTTACCCCTATCATCTTACTTAAAAATAATTAAATATTAATTATATATATATTTTTTATGTCATTTCATATCAATAAGTCACTTCAAGCACTAATTTTGTCAAACACTATAAATTGAACCAGGTAGTTTATCAACTATCAGCTATTTTATCATGCGCTATAAGCTATCTTATAAACTATCTGCCATTTTTTACCAAATAGACCCATAGTCTCACCAGCTTGAGGAATTAACTTCCTTAACAAGTGAAGTCTTGACAACAATGCTATTTGATTAATTTAACAGCCTCCACAAATTGGAGCATGCATAATAAATAATGTTGAACTTGATCAACTTGAAAATAATGAGTGGAATATCTTGGAAGATGGTCATTGTAATGAAATTTGTAAGTTGAGATTATAAAAAGCAATTTGAAAACTCCTTGTTGAGCCTTCCTATGAATATAATGTAGCGGCAATCAATTAATGTCAAAGTGTTTTATGCATGTGTCCTCAATTAGTTGCCAATATAAAGAATTGGAGGCTTAATCCATTTCATTGGAAAATCATCTTGTCAGTGGCGAAGCTAGCAATTCTTTAATTGTGAATAGCTGTTTTAACTCATTAATTTGTGACGGATTAAAAAGACCTACGACATAAATTATGCTATCGCAATTAGCGACGGATGAAGAAAACCCTCACAAGTAGTTTGTGAAGCGTGTTTTGGATACGGTTTATCGGATGTCAAAAATTCCGTTGCTAATTACGTTTGGACCGGAATTTTAATGATTTTGTGACGAAAAATGTGCCATCTCCAAATCCAAATTTACCTAAAAAAATCCTTTGGGACCCCATTTACCTAAGAAAATTATGTGACAACTTGTATACCCTTTCAAGATTTTGGGATATTTACACCAACACTACTCAATAATATTATAATCGATATATTTTATAAAATAAACCGTTGAATTAAAAATTTATATCATATAGATCATTTTTGTAAAGTTTAAGACAAATGTAAAATCATTTAATATGCTATTGAGACACATAAAGATTAACGATATTTTAAAAAATCATACAAATCGTTATGTGTCTCAATAACATATCACATGATTTTAGATTTGTCTAAAATTTTATACAAATGATTTATATTATATAATTTTTCAATCTAACAGTGTATTATATAAAAATATATAATGGTTAAAATATTATTGAAGTTATTGAGTGGTTGAAAGAGTAAATACTCTCAAATTTTGAAAGCGTAGATTAGAAAAAACCAAAAAATTATATTGTTTTTAAAATTTAACTTTTTCAAGAATAATTACAACTACTTATTCCTACAAAATTAAATGTAAATTATATTTAACATCATTATCGCCTATTTATTCTTCTAAAGATAGTAACCACCTTAAAATATAATAACAACACATTATCCTTTTGTTGTTTTGCACTACTAGAAAAAGTTTAAATACCGACGGAATTTAGAGACAAAATTTATTTCATCTCTATTAGAGACGGAATTAGAGACAGAAAAAAGTGTTTAGAGACAAAAATTAAAATATATGTACTAGTGACGGATTTTAGAGACAAAAAGATCTGTCTCAAAAATATTTTGTCTCTAAATTTGTCTCTAGTTAATTCGTTTTTTAATTAATAAATAAAAAAGTAATTGGAGACAGATGTTAGAGACGGATATTTATTGTGTATAATAGTTTTCGTCTCTGTACCTGTCTCTAATTAGTCAACTGTTTATTATAGTAGTCAAACATCTGTCAGAGACAGAATTTATTTGTCTCTGAAATCCATCTCTAAACAAAATAACATCGAAGATTCATCCCGCTAAAAAATTTCCCGCCAATTTTTTTATTATCCGCCAAAATTTTTATGGTTAAATATGTTTTTGGTCCATATAAAATGCGAGTTTTCTAAGTTTAGTCTTTACTTAATTTTTATTATATTTTAAGTCCCTATATTTTGTTTCTTCGATATACTTTTAGTCCCTACTAAATAATTATAATTAAACTCTTAAATTTTTGAATGATTTTTTTATGGGATGTTCAAAATAGCATATAAAGTTTATTTATTAAAATTTAGATCTTTTTAACATGATATGAATTAAGTATGAATTTTTCAAATAGCAAGTGTTCGATATAAAAGTAACGAAGATCATGACATAAAAATCAAATTTTGAGCTTTTTTTTTTTTCTGGAGAAACTTTTTTAGTAAGTGAACAAACTTTTTTTCCTGAACATTGGATGATACTCCCTCCATTCTTAAAGAAGTGTCTTTTGAGTTACGTGTCTACTATTCATATAACATACTTTGACCATATATTTTGATTAATATATAAAAATAAATGTTAGCATATATAAAAAGTATGAAGGTGGATATAATAGGCAAAATATAATTTAAATTGCAAAAATGATAAATAGTTAAAATAAATAGTTTTTTCTAAAACGACGAATAAAAAAGAAAGAAGGAAGTAGTCGATACATTCAAGGGAAAAAAGATATCAATTTTTTTAAGCAAGTGAACGAAAATTTTCATGAAAAGTGAATGATAATTAATTTGTGTCAATTAAGATATAAAGTATTCATCCAAAATAACAAAACACAATATGAAGAATTATTTAAAAAAGATGCGTTGTTTCAAAAAAAAAAAAAAAGAGGCGCGATTTGTATTACTTGCTATTTTATATTCTCTTCGTTCTTTTTTATTTGTCATTTTGCTAAATTTAAGATTATATTTTGTCTATTATACCCTCTTTCTTAATTTTTTTTAATGACTAAACTTTGTGTAATATTTTTATTGTATCTTTTTTTTTTACTAAATTTCTTCTTATAATTTTTTTTATTGTTTTTGTTTTGTTTCTATTTACTATCTCCGTTGGATTAAAATTAGAAAACAAAAAAATAAAATTGAACAAATAATATACTATCTTCGTTCCTTTTTACTTATGGTTTTAGAAAAAAAGAGTAAAATATGAGAGTGTATTTTTGCACCTTATTTTCCTATTATGCCATTTTTTTACAATATATATCATATTTTTGATCAACGAATAATTTTCTACTTTTTCACAAACATTATCTATTCCTAAAAAATTGTAACAAACATTATTTAAAAACAAACAAAGTTTGTATATAATAAAAATATTATATTGTTTCAATTAAAAAAATTATACAAAATTTAGTCAATAAAATAGGAAAGAGGGTATAATAGGCAAAATATAATCTAAATTGCCAAAACGACAAGTAAAAAGAAACAAATATATTTTTCTAAAACGACAAATAAAAAGGAACAGAAATAGTATTTATTTAGTAATTTTTGTTTTGTGATGCAAATCCCATCACGTGTTATTATGCATGCATAGTTTTTTTTTTTATTATTATGTATACATAGTTGTTATAGACATATAGTTATTAATTACTAGTAAGTACACGTACTGAAACAAAAAAAAAACATAGATTGATAAGATTTTTTTTTTTTTTTGACACAAGAGATTGATAAGAGTTTAACCATATCTCTTAGTCTTAAAGTTAGTGTATTTAAAAGTGTTTGATAGATTGCTTATTCTTATCTCGACATTAAGCTTTGATTGTGCGGTTGATCGTAGCATCTCTAAAATCAATATTTCCGAGAAGTCCTTTTAAGGTAAAGACTTATATTCCGGTACACTTATATGGATCATGAAATCATAGAGTAGAATAGTAGTAGAGTTCTTTTCAAACATTAGTTAAAAATTGTTGCGCAAATAAAATTAATAATTAAAAATATACTTTTATCTTATTATTTTATGTCATATAATTTGAATATGTTTGTTTAACATTTGTGTGCCATCTTTAATTGTTGAGTTTGTGAAAGTGATGATTTGTGAGTATCTTTAATATTTTTTGTACATATTTGTTGACCGTATGCTTACTTCTAATTCAAATGTATGATTATAATTTTATTTGATGATTTCTGTAATGAGCATATCATTGCATATAACTATTGTGATAAGTGCCAAATAAGGTGATTTTTCTTAAGGTGCCAAAGAGACGATTTATCCTATAGGATTATAGTTTAGTTGCATATTGGATATTGTGGGATAGTTATTAATTTATTTTTTTTAATTGATTTTATATTTTATGTGATGAGTATTTTACTATTCTTCTTATTTTATACTTCTATGTTCTATGTCCCTTCTTATAACATATTTAAATTAGGATCTCAAGTTAATGCTATTAAAGAATCTTTGAAATTTTCGCCTTCAATTTCTACTGGTACAGTCAAACAAAGTTGCTGCTATGGAGACTAAGATTGAAGCATTAACCACTGAACTTGAGTAAAAGAATCTTGAACAAGAAACATTAAAACAAAAAAAGGAGTACTGGAAGCGACTTTTTGGAATGTTTGTGTCTAATATTAATCAAAACTCTCCGGTTCAACTTGAAAGAGAATGTGACAATGAAAATGATAAGATGGGTGGTGAAGTTTAGCGCACTTTATTAGTTACTTTCTTTTATGAATTTTTGTTAAATCATTTTAATTTATTTGTGTGTTGGAATCCGTTATAAGTTTGATATTGATACTTAGTATGAATGACATACACTTTATGTTAATGTATCAAATTTAATGTCAATCAATATTTTATTTTCTCACATTGTAGAATTATATGAATTTTATTTAGTAAATAAAAATTAATATTTAAAAATAATGACTATTTAGAGACGACAAAACGTGTTTTGTCTCGAGTTATAATTTTCGAAACTAAATTATTTGAATTTAGAGACGAATAATTTTGTCTTCAATAGAGACAAAATTTGGTGCTTAGAGACGGAAAATTAGAGACAAAATTCTTTGAATTTAGAGACAGATTGACGAAAAATTAGAAACAAAATTATTTGAATTCAGAGACGGATAATTTTGTCTCCAACAGAGACGAAATATTTTGCTTAGAGACGAAATTTTAAAGACAAAATTATTTTAATTCAGAGACGGATAATTCTGTCTCCAACAGAGACGAATTATTTTGCTTAGAGACGGAATTTTAGAGACAAAATTATTTGAATTCAGAGACGGATAATTCTGTCTCTAATAGAGACGGATTTATTGTGTCTTGAATTCAACATTTAGAGACTGATATATAAAATCCGTCTCTGATTCAGAGACGGATAAATTCTGTCTCCAATCAGAGACAAAATATAAAATCCGTCTCTAATGGCTTAGAGACGAGGAAATTACCGACCACATCAAATCTGTCTCTAATTCTGTCTCTAACGTGCTTAGTGACGGAATATTTGCCTTTTAGAGACAAATTTTGGCCGTCGGTATTTAAGATTTTTTTAGTAGTGTTGATGGATTGTTTTTGAAACTACATTTGTTAGAATTTATATTTTCACTTTAAAAAATCTCTTTATTTAATTATATTTCAAATGATTTAGGGATATTATGTAGCCTTTCTAAAATGTTACTACCTCTGTTCCTTTTTACTTATCGTTTTAAAAAGAAAAAAAGACTAAAATAGGAGAGTGTATTTTGACACCTTATTTTCCTATTATGTCCTTTTTTAAAATATATTATATTTTTAATCCATCAATAAATTTCAACTTTTTCACAAACATTATCTATTTTAAAACAATTGTAACAAACTTTATTTACAAATAAACAAAATGTGTATACAATAAAAAAATTATATTGTTTCAACAAAAAAAAGTTATACAAAATTTGTTCAATAAAATAAAATATGAAAGAGGGTAAAATAAGCAAAATATAACATTAATTGTCAAAACGACAAGTATAAAGGGACAAATATTTTTTTCTAAAACAACAAGTAAAAAGAAACGGAGATAGTATTGTTTAATTTAATCATTAGTATATATACTCAAATTTAAAGAGTTAGTGACTGTTTGCTTTGCTTTAGCCATCGTGTTTTCTTATATTTTGTTTTATGTGCAATTTGATTTATAGGGTGGTTGTGCAAAATTGAACTTGAGTGTGTTGCATAGCACTAGTTTTTTTCCTGTTAAAAAGATAAATTGCTTCATCTAAAAATTTATCACTAAACTTTTTTCTATCAAACTCATATATCGCATATCACTTGAGTGGCTATCTTACAGAAATTAAAACTTATATTTTTTTTTTATATTGGACTAAGTTATTCATTTATTTATTCTTTTTCTAAAAAAACTTTTGAAATAGAATATTTTTCAAAATAGTATCCGCAATTGGATTTGAGGGCGGGGACGGGATTGGTAAGGCTTAAATCTGCCCCACCCCATTGTGACGCGTAGTCCTAAAATTTGTCTTTTAAAGCACAATAACAGGTTTAAACTCATATTTTAGTAACCAATGAAAAACTTATAAAAAGATTATAATATATATATATATATATATATATATATATATATATATATATATATATATATATACATAGAAGATTAAAGAACAATATTAAAAATCAAGCCTCTTATTTTTCACTAAATCTACAATGAATAATTAAATATATAAATAAAAAAATAATGCAAACATCACTCTCTCCCTCCAATATACATATACATCACTCATAACAATCAGATCTATATTGTATAATCTTGTTTGCACATAATGGAATGCTCACTTCTTGAGGATAGCAAGCAATGAAAGCACAATTGAACCTCCAACTACAACTATAGTACTTGCAATAAATCCAGCAGCACTAACATCGGGACTTGGTGCCGGAGCCGGTACAAGACTAATGTCTTGGGCCGATGCCGAGGCAGCGGCGAAGACAACAACAATAAAAAAGGAGAATAATTTCATTGTTGAAGTTGATGATGCCATTGTAAGATTGCAATTTGCAACAGAGAAGAAATAGTGGAAAATGTGAATTTAAGGAGAAGATGTTTGTGTTAGAGAGATTTTGATATTTGATGAAAAGGAGAGAGTGAGTGCGAAATATTTATAGTGAGATAGAAGAAGGAATATGGGGCCTAAAAAAAATGTGGACAGCATGAGAAACAGATGTGTTGGTGTTGTTAACGTTACTTCATTTTTTGGATACATTGTTTACGTTAGATCCATTGGAAACAGAAGGGCCTACAGATTTGTTGTGTGTGCTTTTCTGATTTGATAATTTTACAGCTCATGATCGGTAAAAAAATTTCTATTTAGTAGTATTTTGTTTACAGATAAGATCCACGTTATATTTAGATTTTTTTGTCCCTTTTATATAAGAAAATTTTGTTAATTTTTTTTGGATGTATTTGATTAAAAATTTGGAATAAATACATCCATTTTTTTAATATATTTTTTCTTACAATTTGAGATTGAGGAGTTAATTTTTTGACTTTATTTATAAATAAAAATTATTTTTTAGATTAATTGAGTAAATGATGTATAGTATCTAACCTTCATTTAATAAATTTAAAAAGTAAATTTTACTTATAAATAAAGCCGAAGAGAATATTTTATATCAATCTTTCTAAAAAGAGTTTAAAACTTCTTTGATAATAGTCTTCCCGAAAAAGAGCATATAACTTTTTTTGTGAGGCTATCAACATCAAGCATATAACCTTTTGAAGTTGTCGTTACTAATTCAAAGTTCCCTATTAAAGGTATCAAGAAAATACTAATGTATACCTAAATATTATGGAAATAGTTCTGTCTTTGCTAATCTGATTTTTACGGTGATGTTACTAACGCACATATTTTGAACAATTATTCCAACATATAATTTTTATGCCAGTAAATAAAAATGTCCCACCTGCATTATTTAATTTAGTTTTGTTTTTTTGGCAATGCATTATATTAATTTAGTTAAAATTAAGTTTTGTGAGGGAAAATGTTTGGTGTACACCCTATTATAGGTGTATACATCTTGAAACAAAGAGAAAGGAAGTCATGTAAATTGTAATAGATGTAATAAGTTTTTTTTTTTTGAGGGACTAGTGGGTGAATGCCGTGATCTTTTAGTTAATGTTGTTTTGTAGCCTCATGTAGTTGAGAGGTGGCGTTGGCTTGATGGTTCTTCCGATTCTTATACAGTAAAGGATGTTTATTGCTCTCTGACCCGGCAGGTGAACTTTGTAGCACCTATGGGGAACGCTTTAGGATTACCATGGAATAAGTTTGTGCCTTTGAAGATTTTTGTGTTTGTCTGGCGGCTTATCAATAATAGGTTACCGACCCGCGATAATCTTCTTCGCCGGGGGATTATTACAAATGGTGCAACTAGCTGCTATTTTGGTTGTTCTTCTGTTGAGTCTTTATCCCATATATTTTTTGCCTGCTCGTTTTCACAACAGGTTTGGAGTGGCATTCTACAATGGTTGGGAGTTCAGAGCGTGTTTCATTCTGACCCGGTTGCTCATGCTAATCAGTTTATCGGATTACAGATGCATCGGGTGTCGACTAAAGGTTTTCTTCACATTGTATGGTTAGCCGTTCTCCGATGGATTTGGAAAACCCGCAATGATTTAATTTTTCGAAATAGACCCAGTGATGTATCACACGCGTTGGATCAGATTCGGATTCAGGTTTGGTGGTGGCTGAAGACAAAGAAAAAAGATTTTTTGGTTGCTTATCATGCTTGGTACTCTAATCCTTGGGTGTGTTTAGGATGGCAGGGTGACTAATTGACGGCTATTCTTTTTGTCTTTTGACATATTTGTTTACATCTTTGCTTGATGACTTTTTGTATTTGAACCTCTTATTTGCCTAGTAGAGCATGCCTTATGCTGTACTAGTGCTTTAATATAATTTCATTTTTTAGCCGTTTCAAAAAAAATATAAGTTTTTTTTTTGGTAAAAAATAGATGTAGTAAGTTGTTGATATGATAAAAAGAGAGATATAATTAAAATGAAGTGTTGAATGGGTGCTAAAAATTATGGAATGTACTTTGTGATATGTGTGGGAGTTAAAGTCCCTCACCTTACATAAAAAAATTGAGTTTAATAAAAGGATATGTAAATTTAATGGCTTAAAATTTTAAGTTAAGATGTGATATTCGTTAATCATATTTGTGTGATTGGTCTTAACTCTAATAAGTGCTTTTTTTCACTCACTCCGCCAACTGTCAACCTAAGTAAATGTCTTTTCTTTGGTTGATTGAATGGAGTATGGGACAATATAATTGCTTCATGAACTAATGTTCTTCACTTGTTCATCACATGCATGACACAAATCATTTAATAATACTTTCATGAAAATAATAATATTGTGATATAAAATTGTGTGATCCAATATAAATTCTTCAAAGTTCACTATTAAAGCAAAAACATAAATTTAGTTCGTAGTAATATTTGGGACCAATTAAAGAAGTTATTGGAGATGTTATTAAGACAATATATTGATTTAACTCAAGGAGACCCTGTCATGTCAAACAATAAGTGATCGATAAATTGGACTCTTATTTATTTTAGATTGATACTTTAAAAAATTCTCTCAAACAACTTTATTTCTCTTGTAGTCAATTTTTTAAAAAAGTCTAATAGTTAAACTTATAATTTTCTTTTGTCGTTAACCTTGATTCCAAGTTCTTATAAAATTCATCCTTTAAAACATAATGCCTGGTTTAAACTCATATTTTAGTAACCAATAAAAACCTATATATTTTATAAATGTATCTTACACATATATTCTCTCAACCCTCTTTTATTTTTCACTAAATCTACAATAAAAAAATAATTAAATACATAATAAATAATGTAAACATCACTCTCTCCAATATACACAGATCCTTACCAAAAAAATAAAATATACATAGATCAACTCATAATAATCAAATCTATTTTGTAAAATAAGAATCATATATTTATCCAGAAAGTTCCCACAAAATGAAATTCCTCACTTCCTGAGGATAGCAAGCAATGAAAGTACATTTGAACCTCCAACTATGACCACAGAACTTACAATAAATCCAGCAGCACCGACATCAGGACCTAGTGCCGGAGCCAATACAGGACTGATGTCTTGGGCCGAAGCCACAGCAGCGGCGAAGACAACAACAATAAAGAAGGATAAGATTGTTGAAGCTGATGATGCCATTGTAATAAGATTGCAACAAAGAAGAAAGAGTGGAAAATGTGAATTATGGAGAAGGTGTTTGTGTTAAGAGAGATTTTGATATATGATGAAAGGGAGAGTGAGTGAGAATTATATTTATAGTGATATTAAAGAAGGAATATGGGGCCCATGAAAACGTGGACAACTGGAGATGAGAAACAACTGTGTCATGTTGTTAACGTATGAATGGGTGTCGGGTTGGTACCGTTAGATGTTTGTTTACGTTAATTGCTTTTATTTTTTGGATACATTGTTTAATTTACGTTACATTGTTGTGTGTGCTTTTGTATTTGATAAATTAACAGCTCATGATCGGTAAAGATTCTTTGTTTTTTACTAAAAAAGAAATTTATTGGTTCAAATTAAAAATTATATAGATCATAACAAATTCAAGATTGCTAAAAGTTGAAAAAATGTGAATCAACAAATAATCTCGCAACACTTACGTAAATAGTATACATCGGTATCTTGAAAATGCCTATAAATATGACAACATAAAAGTAATCGGAATATTTTTACTCCCGAATTTGTAGCATTGACGTCCAAGTCTTCATCAAATCTGTAATGAGTTGATGTAAATATATAAATTTGAAACAACAAACATTGAACAAACACAAAAATCAACAAATGTCATACAAAACGACGAACATACACAACGCCGCAAAAGACGACGAACAAACACAACACCGAACTAAGTCGGAGAAGATAAATATTTTCTTATAAAATATTTTTTACAACAAGATCCACGTTACATTTAGATTTTCTATATTTTTTTATATACAGTAACGTAAACATTGTTTAGGTTATAGGTTTTGTGGCTTTTCTCTATACCGTGTATAAGTCGGAAATAATATTATAACGAATATAAAATTTATCGTTTGATTTAAAATTTATATTATATAGATTATTTATGTAAATTTTTTAAAAATTGAAATTTGTTGATTGATTAAGATTAGCAGTATTAAATACAAATCAATAAACTGTTAATTTTGATGAATTTCAATAACATATCAAATTATTGTCAATTTCTTTAAAAATTTGTAAGAATAAATTATGATATAAATTTTCACTCCGACAGTAGATTTTATAAAATTCATATCCATTATAGTATTATTGCCAAGTTCTGCAAGGTGAAAGACACTTGTCCAAGTCTTCCAGCTTAAACTTGGCCTAGGTTATAATGGCACATTCGAAGACCTCTCTCTCTCTCTCTCTCTCTCTCTCTCCCTCCCTCTCTCCCCCCCTCCAGTTTTTACTATTTTACACATACGCTATCCCTAACCAAGGGTAAAATTGAAAAAATTGAAAACGTTGGGAGTGTTGGGAGTGCACAAGAATGTTGGAGGACGCAAAAAGTAGTTTTCAAAATTTATTACCAAGCAAAACTAATATTGGGCCAGTTGTTTTGGACTTATGTATGTTTGAATTTCCCTAAAGTGACTTATTGATTTGAAAATTTATCTTCCCTCTCCCACATTTCTATAATTCTCACTTAAAATCTAAAATTACCCTTGAGTTTTATATAAGAATTCGGATTCTACGATCCAAGCTTTGTAGGGGTCTAACAAGTTCGATTATTGAATTCGAAGTTTGTAGCTCATTCGAGCTAGATCGCAACTACGACAATTTTTGTAGGTAATTTATAGCCAATTTGTAGTAAAAAGGAGTTTGAATTATACGATCCTAACTTTGTGGAGGTTTAACTGGTTCGGATTATAGAATCTAAACTTTGTAGCTAATTCGTTTATACAACGGTTTTTGTAGCTAATTCGTAAGGAGTTCGAATTTTACGATCAAAACTTTTCATAATCACTCCAAATTCAAATTTAAGGGCAAAAACGATAGTTTAAAGGGGGGAAGAGACATTGGGGGGTACAGGAATTTTCTATTGATTTTGCATGGCAGAAATATAGTTTCAAGATTTGTAGGCATTGGGTGAAAAGCCCAATCAATAATAACGATAAAAAAAATATAGTATTTATTATTTCTTTTTTGGTTTAGAAAATCATAGGAGAACGATAATCATCTTTCCTTCTTTTAAGGGATGTCAATTTTCTTTCGTTAGTGTGGATCCCCGCGGATATTGCTCCGTTCGGAGCTCCGTGACCGGAGAATTTTCCTCCGTGGGGACGGGGTTGGAGGAGAAAACTCCCTTGCGGGCACTTCGGGGCGGGAATCGGGGAAGTCCTTTCTAGCAAACTAGTATATGACCCATGTCAAACATGAATTTTTTTTTTGGTACATCAAACATGGATAATTTAATAGGGTTTGAATAATATTTACTTATTATAAAATAAATTTTATAGAAATTTATAACAAAAAAAATATAGAAACTATTAAAATAACTACATTATTATAAATGTTGATGTACTACTTTTAAGTTAAAATTTAAGATGATATAATAATCTATTTATTTTTTTAGAGTTATTAAGTCAATGTTTTTAAAATTGGGTATTCTTATTCAATCAGTTGGATCGGAAATCAGACTACTAATCACTAGTTTAGATAACTTAGAGAACATCAATGAATTGAAAATCAATGGAAATCAATAAAATCAGTGAACCGGTCCCAATTCCACCTAAAACGTTGGTCCATGATATAGCTTGGCTTCATTTTTTTATTTTGGTTTATTTATTTATATATTTTTAATTATTTTATTTTGACTTTATTATTTTATTTAATTAATATGCAAACTTCTGACGAGATCTAAGAATCTATATAATATCGTAAGATAAGTCAAAAATCTCATAAAATATAAATAAATAAAAAGACTAATAATTTTGAGCGGACAAGTTTGTGAGTATTAATGTATTATTATTAGTGAGATATTTTTTATGTTATATTTTATCTTTTAACTTTGAGTTTGAACTATTTCCATTATAAAAAAATTGAATTGTTTCTTTTAATTTAATTACGTACATTTTCATACTATTTTTCACACTGATGAAAAACACTGAATAAATAAAACATACTTTAAAAAAAAGTTCCCGCACTAATATCTAATCAATATTTCTATAAATACTTTTCACCAATTTTATTTTTGTTGTATTTTGAATGATATCAATGTAACAAAAAAAAACAATAGCAATTAATTTTTACAATAGCAATTAATATCAAATAAGTGAGAGAAGAGAATGCATGAGAGAAAAGGGAATTTTGAGGAGAGAGAAAAAAAAATAGTCCTAGTTTTTTTTTTTATATATATAAATAAAGATAATCAATATATTGCTGGACTAATTTTTCTCTTCTCCAACAACCTTTTAATGACTTCTCAATTTGGTCTTTTATTATTCGAGCAAAAATATCCTCAAAGATAGGTTTTCGTGGTGTGCAGGTTCGTGATTTCCTTCCTTTTGGTTCACTTCTTTGACTACTCTTGGCTGTCTTGGATCACTTGTCCCCTATATGTGAATATACATGATTTGCAACTCTCGGTTAAAAACAAGATTTCCATAGGAAACCCTCATACTCAGAGTCTCTACACCAAGTTCCCTCCGTTGATTTTTTATGTCATTAACAACATTAACTTCAAGTTATTATACTTCATTTATGACGACATTTGAGCTACTAAAAGTGACTATAACTAGTTATACTCTCCTCGGGGTATCCGATATTAATTGAAAGTCATTTACATCTTGCTCTTGGATATATATATATATATATGAAAACTTTAACTCCGAGAAAAAATCAAGTGTTTGCACTTAAAATTTCATATTTAATTCATCATTTATAATATTGAGTGTGATTTTAATAATATTATAAGCATAAATACAAAACTTTATTAAAAAAATTAAATAGTACACACAGTTGAACGCAAAACAAGGGGAAAAAAAATTGTGACGAAAAATATTTAGAGAACTAAAATAAACATAAATTTTTTAAAGAAATTAAAAATAAAAAGTTCAAAAAAGGCAACACAAAAACATACAAATATAAAGATCGATAAAATTAGCTAAAATTTTACACTCTTATGTAGATGAAAAGAATGAAAGGTACATCTGATCATACATTCATACCCCATTCGATTTATCAACCCAAACCAAAATAGCAACAACTACATTATAATAAAAGCTGTCGGAGTAAATACAGCAACCCAATAATTATAGGGGATACCGCCAACGAAAATCATATGGTGTGGAGGATGTGTCGGTGAAAGATGTATAATATCTCCAATAATAACATCACACAAACCAAGGAAGCACTAAATCAATTTTTTATTTTTTTTAAGAAGTTAAATTAACACTTAAATTATTATTGAAAATTGTAACCAAAAAAAAAAAATTATTATTGAAAAGAATTGAATCTAAGATTTAAGGAGGAGTACACTCTTAGATCTCAAGCGTTAAACCAAATTGAACCATGCCAAAGGGGATTTAGTTTCTCTTCTGCTGATTTCGTTCAACACTCTTTTTTTTTTTTAATTTAATGGTTAATAATAGTTGATTGAAAAATATTGATGAATGATTTAAATTATAATAAAATAGACAACATAAATAAAAGAGCCGGAATTATATATATATCAAAAATAAAAATATAAGAGCGGGAGATGATTTTAAAATATGATGATGTCTAAGGTGAATCATTAATTAAGTCCCTCACCATGTACCACTTAATTTGACCTTTGAATTAAAATAAATGTACACGATGTTATTAGTTATTCCTACACTGGATTATGATTCTTTCTCCTTCTCTTAGCCCGTGTTTCCCTCTCTCTCTCAACTGCAAACACAACATTCATGAAAGAACATGGTAAGATTACTTACAATTATCTTCCTTTATGGTGAAACAAGCAAGTCATAGATTGAGATTGGAGTTCTAGAATTGTTGTTGTGAAGTGGCATAGTAAGATTACTTACTATTACAGAAGATAGAGAAAGAACATGGATAAGATCCTATGTGGTAATGACTATTGAGATCATATGCACCTATTTAATCTAACGGTCAAATGAAGTGGAATACTGATGAAGGACTTAAATGATCCCTCACCTAAGAAGCCACCTAAAAATATAGACGCTGCTTATAATAATATCTTGAGAATAAATTCTAATTTTTAAGGGACAATTTTTATTTATCATAGACTATTATGTTGAATTAATTTGATTTAGTTTTGACAATATTCAATCATAAAGTTCAAATCAAATCGATAAAGAATAAGTTGTTTGAGGTCGTTTTAATTGGGTTACAATTTTTGCAATTGATAAACTAAATATCTTTTATTTATTTTTTAAAATATAAATTAATATAAACATATAAAATGACATTAATTTTTGCCTACAAAATATTGTACCCAATGATATAAATTAGATAGAGAATTTTCACTATTGTTTTGTTCAATTTATTTGAAATCGAACATGAAAAGATTCCGCCTAATTAATTACTCCCTCCGTCACATAATAGGTTTTCTTCTGATTTTTTACATTTTTTAAGAAAATAATTAGTTTTGTTGATTTTAATATATTAAATGAGTTTGTTTATTAAAATAATCATATTAACCGTAACATATTAAATGTAGTTAATGAAGTAGTTTGGTGAGTGAAATGAAATAAATAAAATTAATTTTTTGCAATAAATAGAAGTAATTTATTGAAAAAATGTAATAAATGAAATTTTAATTTTCTAAAGAGATAATTGCTGAGTGGAACAATTTATTGGCTAGATTTTACTTACCTCGCGGTTGAACTATGGACTATTAGAACCCTTTTCATAGGAACTAGAGAGTGAAAAAAAAAAACTTATTATGAGACTTAGGAAGTAATTAATTTAGATTATCCCATTTTCGATTTTATTAAGTTTGACTTTTACACCTATAGTGGATTTCATCAAGTCTTTACATTTTATTCTTACACCCATAGTGTGATAGTGACTCGTTTGTTAATTGATTTTAGACCGGTTACGTTAATATTTCACTCGAATAAACAATTGAATTGCTCTTTCCTCGCGAAGTGCGTGGCCAATAAAAAATTTAACACAATATTTTTTGACACAAAAATTTAACACAATATATATTTCCAAAAACACTTCAATAATAAATGGTTCTTAGTTTCTACCAAAATAAAATAAAATAAATGGTTCTCAGTCCCTTCATGTGAGTCTAGTTCATTTGGTAGAAACATACTAATATTTTATATGGTAAGAATATACTAGTTTAGTTGGTTCTGTTTTAATTTATTGAATAAAAATAAGTGTTTTTTTTTCCTTAGCAACAATAATTTTTTATTATTAATTACAAATGATTCTTCATAGTTTAGCTTGTTAATGAAGTGATTACGGGAGAATACTAATTTTTTAGTGTAACTTGATTATAATGATTCTTTTACAAATGATTATGGTATATTTAATCAAGTGTTTTGGCCTAGTGCTCCTAAAGCAAATTTTACGACACCATAGGATCGATTTGGTACTCTTAATTTCAACCTTTCAAATATGAGCCATCATAAGTGTCAAAAAGAAAATATATGAGCCATCATAATTTATATGTTATACTTAATTTTATTGTAAGTTGTCTCCGGATATCATATTATGTATATGCTGGAATTGATAAGTGAATTTTTAGCCAATAAATTACTTGGAAAAAAAAAATTCATGGCAACTTCTAATTTAAATTTTTATTGATGTAAAAGCCAAACAAATGATTGGTCAAAGCCCAAAGGTACTCATATTAGCAATATACTCCATTGTTTGATAAAATTGTACTATTCACTTATCTTATTTTGACCGTATATTTTTAATAATACATAGATGTAAATATTTGCATATAAGATCTTGTTTGATTTGTTTTGATGACTACTTTCAAAATATCAAATTTTTATAATTTTTACTATTAGATAATTAAAGATATTTATGATCAAAATTATGCATTGACATATGTGCATTAGTCAAATGAAATCTTATATTTAGAGACGGAGAGAGTATTGATCAAACGTAACCTACCATATATAGTAATTGGTGATCATTATTAGTATTTATTCGCTCAACGCCTTCCTAATATAGATATATTTTCACATCTATAAAAAAGACTATGTAGCACATTATACAACTATCTACCTTCTTGGCTATTCCTACAAACAAAATATGTCAACCACACCTTTCACATTGAAGGTTCTTGACCATTGCAAAGTCACTCCCCCACCCAACACAACGCCTACAACCTTTTCCCTCCAATTAACATTCTTTGACATTCCTTGGCTTCTCTTCTCTCCAAGTCAACCTCTATTTTTCTATGACTTTCCTCACTCAACTTCCCATTTCACAACCAACATTGTCCCAAAACTTAAACAATCTCTTTCACTCACACTTCAACATTACTTTCCATTTTCCGGTACCTTCGATCCTTCGCTCGATGTAACCGAGCCATGTCTTAAACTTACTCATAACAACTCAATTTCATTCACAGTCGCGGAGTCAAGTAGCGACTTTAAACACTTATGCTCTAATCACTCAAGAGATGTCAATGAATTCCACTCTTTGGTACCAAATTTGCAACAAATAAATTCATTTGAAGTGAAAGAGTTACCTTTGTTAGCTATTCAAATAACATCATTCCCAAATTTCGGCTTTTCTATTGGCCTAGCTTTTCATCATGTTGTTGCTGATGGAAGAACCATCCACAATTTCATCAAAACATGGTCTTTATATTGTTCGTCTTCTATCTCCAAAGCCTCATTGTCACTAAAATCGCAACCCTGTTATGATCGAAGTGTGATTATCGATCGAAAAGGCCTTCGCGAAGTTTTCTTGAAAGATTGGAGAAAAAGAAAACTAGCAATCAATGAAAAAATTTCAAGAGAAGGCATAGTAGATTTGTCAAACATGACTAGATCTACATTCATAGTAAGTTTAACTCAAATGGAGAAAATCAAAAAAATTATTGTTGAATCTTGCAAAGAAAAGAAAATGTCTCAACCTATACATTTATCTTCTTATGTGTTAACTAGTGCTTTTTTTTGGGTTTGTTATCTCAAAACCCAACAAAAGTTTGTGAATGAAAAAGTGGTACATAAAGATGTTACACACTTTGGATTCATTGCTGGTGGTATAACAAGATTAGATTATGATGTGCCAAAAAATTATTTTGGCAATTGTGTTGGATTTGGAAAGGTAACATTGAGAAGAAATGAGTTACTAGGAGAAAATGGTATTGTTATTGCAGCTAAAGAAATTGGAAGCACAATTAAGAAACTTGATGCATCAATGTTAGGAGAAGGTGAGAAATGGATTTTGGATTGGGAAATGTTACATGGGTCACAAGAACATGTTCATGTTACATGGTCACCAAAATTGAAACTTTATGAATTGAATTTTGGATGGGGGAAGCCTAAGAAAATAGAGGAGATTTCAATTGATTTTACAAGAGGTGTTTCTTTCATTGAGAGTAGAGACTTTGAGGGTGGAATTGAGATAGGGTTAGCATTGCCTAAGAGTAAAATGGATGTTTTCACATTTTTCTTTAACAAAGGACTTGAGGCTCTACCTTGATTATAATTGATTATCTATGTTTACTTTTTGTTTCTCAATTGTAATTTTTACATGTTTTCATTTGTTACTTGTAAGTTGTATGTATTTTCTCCATGTGTTATTTTTTGGTTAGTGGTTTGTTTAATTTCCAAATTAGATTGGATTGGATTTTAAAAACTCCATGGAGCCATATTAAAGGTGTGAAAGTTGTTCAACTCCACTCATTCGGGTACAAATAAAATGATTTCTTTATAATAATTTTTTTGCAAAAAAGATATTTGCAATGATTGATTATTAGATTATGGCTAGTTAAATAATTTAGATATTTCAGACCAAAAAAATAATAATTTAGATATTAGTAAGATTTAGTATTTATATTGTTAGTTGGACTTATATTTTTTTTGGTTTGGGTTTTATGGTCTTTAGAAGGTCTTGTATCCTATTATCCGCTAGTTAATCTTATTATCAGTCTGTTATGTTATGTTGTTTGGGTATGGCGTAGAAAGAAAGAAAGAAAGACTAATTTTATCGGTTATGTGTTATGTTTATATAATTCTGGTGTATTCTGTTGTTGTTCCACAAGAATTCTGTTAGCATTTTATAAGTTTGTTAGAAATTCTACTGAGGTGGTAGACTTGGTAGTGGAACTTGTTAGTGTCTTTGAATATCTCACCATTTTAAAAATCTTCTGTTTCATTTCATCTATGCAATTTTAAATATATTAACTGCAATTTTAATTCTAATCAAGGAGTTAAAAGGATAATAACATAACATTTCCCATTTTAGCATATTTGACCTTATTACAATGGAAGGTTTTTTACACGGAGAAAAAAAAAAGAAATTAAGAGAGTGTTTGATTCGCAAGGTAATAAGAATATGACAAAACAGTACATGACAGAATAAGATAGTACATGATAAAATAAGATAATATACAACAAAATTATATCGAAGAGAAATAAGGTGATATTTTTTTTATATTTGAAAATAAAAAAGGGTATTTTTCGTTTTTTTATAGTTGTACTGTGGACAAAATTGTCCTGTGATTTAGTGAAGGACAAAAATTCCTGATTTTGTCATGTCCCTTGATACCTATTTTGTTCAGTCTCATAACCAATTTTTAAATCAAATAGAGTACAAAAAGTTGTCATATTCAGTCTCATGTTTTTTAGCAGATCAAACACACCTTAAATCAATAAATCTGATAGTGTTATAAGAAGGAAAAATTTCTTCCGAATTTATATGTCCATGTTTGAAATTTTTGACGGAGGGACTATTTAATGCAAATGTTATAAATATTTGAGACTTATTTAAAAATTTTAAAACTGGATCAAATTGAAACTTAAAATAAATGTTTGGTATTTATTTGAAAATTTTAAAACATTTAAAACTAAATTAAAACTTAAAATAAACGTTTGAAACTAAATGTATAATTAAACCTAAATTAATTATTTTTACAAATTAATCATTGCCGACATTTTACTTGAACCTTGTCCTCAAAGTTTATATGCAAGTCAGGTGGGGCTTATGGGGTCAGACGAATGTACGATGACCCAACTGAGTTGTGTTGGATAGTGATATGATATGCACATGTGATTTTGAAATAAGAATGCTTTCTATCTCTATATTTCTATTAGAGGAAAGTCTATGTTTAATTGTTTATCATCTTGTAGATCATGTACAAGTCGCCGAAAATATTGTAATGAATACGAATTTTAAAAAATTAATTGTTAAATTGAAAATTTATATCATATAAATTATTTATGTTAAATTTCACAAAAAATGAAAATTATTTGATATATTATTGAAACTCATCAAAATTAACGGTTTGTTAGTTTTTATTAAATACTGTTAATTTTAATAGGTCTCAATAACATTTAAATGATTTTCAATTTTTATAAAATTTAACATGAATGATCTATACAGGGGCGGAGCTGCCCTAGGACCTATGAAGCCCTGATACGAGACACGATACGGATACGGTAGGATACAGATACGACGATACGAGAAAATTTTAAAATTTAAGATACGATACGGCTAGGATATTTTAATAAAAAAAATTAAATATATAAATATAAAATATATAAACATAACTAAATTTGATAATAAAGAAACAGCCATATTATTAAAATTATCAAAATTAGTGAATAACATATTTTAAGTATTATCTAAATAGCGAGTCATGCGCATATTCATTGATGTTCTATAATCTTGTCGTTCCTTTCATGTATTCTTCATCTTTCTTTGACAAAAGTTAAAAATTTCGATGCACAAAAACCAAATATTTAGTCCTTCTTGGATCCATTTTATTTCTTTCCAAAGAATGAATAAAATATGAATATCAGATGCTTCTGTGATACGTATTGGGAAGTATCAGACAAGTATCGAAGAAGTGTCTGTATTTTTTTATTTAAAAAATAAAATTTAAACATTAGATACTTCCGCGACACGTATTGGAAAGTATCTTACGCGTATCGGTATCGGATACGGTATCTGACACGATACTTGATCAATTTTGGAGTATCGGTGCTTCATAGCCTAGGACAGTGCAAGGCCATAGCCCTACTCTTAGTTCAAAATTTCAATTTTTTATAGGTATATATAATTTTTACTTAAAGCTTATGTTATATATATATATATATATTATTAATTGCATAATAATTACTATCTCCGTTCCTTTTTACTTGTCGTTTTAGCAATTTAAGTTATATTTTTCCTATTATATCCTCCTTCTTATTTTATTTTATTGACTAAATTTTGTATAATTGTTTTTGTTAAAATAATAAAATCTTTTTTATTGTATACAAATTTTGTTTGTTTTTAAATAAAGTTTGTTACAATTTTTTTGAAAATTGATAATGTTTGTGAAAAAGAAAGAATTTATTGGTAGATTAAAAATATGATATATTTTTAAAAAGACATACTAGAAAAATAAGGTGCAAAAATATACTCCTCCTATTTTGGTCTTTTTTTCTAAAACGACAAGTAAAAAGAACAGAAGTATAGTACAATTAAATGACATATTTTAGTGCCTTAATTTGGGAAGATAGCAACCTTTTGGTCATTTATACACAATTCAGATTCTATCTTCTTATTATTGCCTTAACTTTGGAACGTATAATTCAAAATCCTATTCATCCATGAATTTGTCTATGTCTTTTATCATTCCACACATGATCAAAATGCAATTAAAACAAATTTAATCCAGATAACTAAAATATAATCTGAAACAAATAATCCACATAACCAAAATGAAACTTAAATAAATTTGTCCATCATCACATAAACCAAAACATTAGTACATAATCAAAACTAAAACCATTATCAGTCATTACTCATTACATAATATGAATTGGTATTATTGTGAATATAGGACCAGCATATATCCCAATGATTTTTACCCATAAAAAATTGGCCCAAAGATATCACGTGGTGGTTGTGCTGGTCACTGTTGTATATTGTAATAATTGTATAATGACTGAGAAAAAGATGGAATAACTATTATGTCACATGGGTCTAAAATGTGGTACAGCGCAATTGTAGAATTGGTAGTACAATTTTTTTGTAGTGCAAGGTGTGACACGTTGCCAAAAATGAGGAGGGACAATAATACATATTGGAGATGGGGAAGTGGTGGTGGATATTTGATAGGGAAGATGTTAAGTTTAAGTGTATCTTTGATTTTAATTTTAGAGTAGTTAAAATTGATTTTGAATGTGTAGAATTGATTCTGATATGTTTGGTTTTTGTAAAGTAGAATTGATTCTACTTGAAGCTAGAAATTGTAACTTCTTGCTTTACAATTGATTTTTACACTGAAATTTATTGTTCAACTCACTTTTAGTTGAATGTATCCAAACATAAATCAATTCTGCCAAAATTAATTATAATAAAATCAACTCTACCAAAATTAACTCTATCAAAATCAATTCTATCTAAAACCAAACCAAACATACTCTAAGGGATGAAGGCTGATTTAAATTATAAAGTTGTTCGTTGGTAGGAATATAGTATGAAATATAGAGATTAGAGTTCGAATTTTGGATATGCGGTTTTTCAAACCAAAAAAATTGGATAATTATAATTAGAGCTGTCAAATGGGCCGGCCCAGCCCGGCTTGGCCCGCGGGCTTTGAACTATTGATGGGTCATATTGGCCCGGCCCAATTTTAGTTGGGCCATGATTTTGTGAGCCCGGCACAACACTGCAAAAGTCTGGACCGGCCCAATGGGCTTGTGGCCCGCTTCAATCAAATTTATATTTATTTTTTTCACTTTATTTGTTCTTTTTTAAATGAATTTGATATATTAGTTCTTTATCATTATTAATTTTATTGAGATATAATTGTATGTAAATGTAAATTACTAAAGTTTTAGGTAAATATAATCATTTTTATTGAACTTACACGTTAAACTATGTTTTTTATAATAATTTTTAAATTAAATTATAATTTTTTTACAAAAACGATATAAAAAAGTTGAATAATGGGTCGGCCCAAAGCCCGGAGGGCTAGCCCGGCCCAACCCAATTCTCAGAATGGCCAAATGGGCTTGGGCCATAAAGCCCAATTGTTTTTGAGCCAGTTATTTTGAAGTCCAAGCCTGCTCAAGTCCATGGACTAATAGATCGGCCCGCCAGCCCGATCCATTTTAACAGTTCTAATTATAATGCCTATGTAGTTGAGTTGAGAATTCTTGAACATATGAAGTTAACCAGTAATTATAGTTTTAAATGTGGAAAAGTACCTCAACCCCTTCAATGATGTCACTAATAGTAGCTACTAGCTACCATAGTTGTATTTTAATCAACTCTATCAAATGGATGACTTTAAACAATATGTACAAACATAAGATTTGTAAAGCTTTTTGTGACAGTTTATGAAAATAGTTTATGACACCGTAAGATTTTTTCAACTTATTTTCATAAATTCTTGGATATAAATTATAAAAACAGTTTTAACATAAAAATAATTTATATTTATTTTATCTTTCACTATAAAAAATAGTAGCTTATAAAAGCTTATATATAAGCACTTATCATGATAAACAGCTTATTCTATAAAATGTAAATAAGTTATTTGACCTAATAAACCATATATATCTATTGCTTATTTATCTATTTTATTAAATAAAAGACATGTTATGCTACATGCTTTTCCATTTTTTTGCTACCGATTACTAGGATAATTTACTCTCCGGACACAATTATAAGCACATTTGACTATTGATGTATTTGATTCAATATAATGGTTAATTTTAATAAAAATGTTTGGGACAAAGTTTCCACGTGCTAAAGTATAAAACTCCGTCCTCATCCCCAAACCACCTTCAGGGGGACTCTTACTCCGTCCTCATCCCCAAACCACCTTCAGGGGGACTCTCTCCCATTCACATCCCCGTAAAAAAATTCCCCACATTCAAAACGGGACAATCACCACAGGTATCATCATTTACAGATATAATCGACATTTCTACACATACTCGAATAAACACACACTAAGGAGGGAAAATGTAATGAGCCGAGTTCAAACCCAAAATTTCACAAAATATCATCACAACAAAACATTAGGCTACCAGCTACTAGTATAAGAATAAATCCCAAAAGTATCCTGTCAAATTCCTGTAAATTATAAAAAAAATCCATACATTGTTCCCAAAGGTTCTTGGTGCAATGTCACCAAGCAAGAAAATAAAGTTTACAATAAACAACTATATCTTAAGCAACAAGAAAACTTCAATGCACCAGAAAAACCTTTACACATAATAACTTTGAAATCCACCATATAAAAAAATCCCTCAGATGGCTAAAATGGTGCACACTGTAGTTTATTATACCAACCACCAATCATCAATCAATCCATTCATTTTTGTATGCTTTAAAAATTAGAGCTTATTGCAAAATTATTCCATTGTACAAAAGCATATATGTCCTTTAACCATTTTACAATTTGCACTTTTATTACAACGATGGAATGCACAGTGCAGCTTTTTCTTTGGTATCTTTGAAACTGCATAAACAAAATAAGAAAGAAAACATTGTTAGCAACTGTTAAGACATTTATAAGATATATATCATATAATATCATGATTGTATTAAAAAATTATCACTTAGAAATAGTTTTAATTTTTCTCTAGAATCATTAAAGTACTGAAAGAAGGGTGGTTCGGTGGACGAAGCTCCCACCAAATAAGTTATATGGGAAATTGGATTGTCTGTCGTCAATGTTTTGTTTTTACAAATTCACACATCTGTGATCGTTCGATCTTTGATCAAATGGTTCAGTCAAAAGAAAACTTAATGTTGCAGTCAAAAGAAAACTCACAGGAACCGGCACCAATTTTCGCATTTTCTTAAGTTAATAGATAACCAGTCAACACCACTAAACAGTTAGTCGCATTGAAGTGGTTGCGAGAATTTGATTCGCCAGAGTTTTTTCGTAGATCTTGTACCAGCAGCAAATCAATCATGGTAGAGATATATTTTCAGACCCAGGTATAGCTTTCGATACCATTACAGAAGTACAGTTCAAGAAAATAATTGAGACACAATAACCGGAATATGATTCATTGATCATTCCAGTAATGAACCAACAGCATTAATAGAATGGTTCCACTAATGTCATACTACCTAAATTAGCTTTTGGGACCTTAGCATATAATATACGTACCTAATTGTTCAATGAATTATTTCATTCAAACTCTAATCTCTACGTATGGTATAAGAGCACTTTGTTTGGAAAAGTCCGCCTACACTAAAATGACCTTTAAAAACATCGCTATCTTTATTTCAGTCCCTCGACAACAACTCGAGGGACACCTTCATTCTTGCTGCTATGGCTTATTCCTCTGTGGCTCACTTCCACATTTTTCTAAATAAATCCATAAACAGCCAAGAAAAAATGTACACCACGTCCTGAAATTATCCACTAGTTTTGCATCTGAGTAATTTGAGTTTTCTTACTCAAACATAAAACTGAGCCAGAATGCAGCACAAACACAATGGGAATGAGAAGAGAAAAATAGCAACCTTCTAAACCAGAAAATAGTCATCCTCAGTCCTCACACATCAACAGAAGAGCATAGCAACCCATTTGGGTTGGTCTAGTGGTGTTGGCTTGGGACTTGAGAGTGTGCTCCTCCTTAACTTTAATTCGATTGTTTATCTGATCTAGTTTTCGCAATTTTTACTATGTTAAAATGAAAACTGATAAACATCAGCGACTGAGAGAAAGGACATTTGGTTTTCAAGCAAGTTAATATGATTTATTTGTTATGGTTGGACCAGGATAACCAAATACTGGTTACAGTTTACACAAACAATATCACTAAAGTGAGAAAATGAATGCTTTTTGTAAATTGACGTCAAGGCCAACGAAACTTATAGTACAAAAAACTTTGGTGCTAGTACATATGGTTTACTAAAAAAACACTTACCATAGAAACAAGAAGAGGAGCTTCACTTGCATTATAAATATAACTTTTCACATTGAAGCATTCCATTTTTTATGCAAGTATCCTGCAGAGATAACAAGGGAGGCTATTAAGACAACTGTGGTTGACTGAAAGAAAGAAAAAAACTGAGGCACTGGTTTTGAAGACAATCAATTTAAACAATTATCTGGGCATAAAAGTAAATAAGCGGTTTTCTAAGTAAAAATATACAAGACCATTTGGTGAATGAAGAGAGCACATAGAAGTGTTACTATTATATATACAACTCAAAAAAAGTAATTGTTTCGTTAGATGGCAGCATCCGAAGTTTGGAAGTGAAATAAATAGCGGCGCAATAGCTTAGCAGAATTGGAAAAAATTAATTATTCCACAATACACTATTTAGTACAAAGTGTTGTCAGATAGCAGCGCTATAGCACTATAGTGCAGCGAAATTTGAGCAAACTGCTATGTTTCACAATCTGTGGTTGATAACACTATTTAGGTCATGGATTGATTCTCTATTTCATTGATCATTTAAGTGTACACAAACTGTTTCATCTCCTAAAATCTTAATTTCTTGAAGGCCATAAAAGATTGCGGAAAATGGTTCTAATAAATGGCGTTTAGATGTCCAATATCATATCAGTGAACTCCTTTCTTCCCTATGTTCCTTCTATAGTATATACCATAAGAACACAACTTTATGTAAGAGGTAATATGATAAGAAAACGAATTTTGACATGAACTCTACATACTCATAAATTAAGGTCACCATTAACAGGATCATCAACCTGGGGTAAATATCACAATTTTGGCCAAGACGCTAAACTTATTGACAAGAGAACAGATGGTTAAGCTTCCCAAAGAACAATAAAAATTGAGTTTTTAAAGTATATTTTTAGGTTTGTCTCTGCAAATATAGTGGTTTTTTCTTTTAGTCCCTATAAGTTTTTTTTTTGTTTGGATTGCATCCTTGCAAAGTTGAAAACCATTTGTAGTCCCTAACATCATTCCACTACCAATCACATTTATGCTATGCAATGTTTTAAACGCAACACTATCTAGACAAGATATAAAAACTGAAAACTGTAATTTGTTTTCTTTGTTTTTTATCACTTTCTCACAACTCTAGTGCTAAATTCACACTTCACAAAGCCACATCTTTATTCTCATGATTCTAGCGGTTCTTGAAGGTAAAAAATCTTCCAGGTTTTCATCATCTTCCATCTATTCCACCCCCCAAACTTCTCTATCCTTCGTACAATACTCTCTCCCACACCCAAACCCCGTTTATTCTCCCCAGTGAGGTGGTGGTTACCAGCTGAAGAATAGTTCATGGTTGATGATCTATGGTTTGTGCTCACATGGTGATGGTCGGGGAAATGGTAATGGTGGTGCTAATTTTCCCAGGGTTCTCTAATTCTTTGTTTGCTTTTGTTATTACTGAAAATATGATATATGGTTGTTGGCTTATAGATGTGTTCTTATGGTATTGTGATGGTAAGTTGCAATTGCTTTAATGTAATTACATATGTCATCCGCTATTGAAAATAATAGTTTTCCATGAAGTATTTCAGGAGTGATTAACGGAGTCCATGAGTACGAGAACACTTTAACAAACAGCAACACAAACAACAAGACAGCCTGAGTTTATAGACTGACTTCTTAAACCAGATGAAAAATGGGGAGATAAGATATAAAACGGACTATGAAATAGGGCCACCCGGAAGATTAGTTGTGGTGTACTGTAGACTGATAGGCATAAGTTAGTATATAAGAGAAAGAATAAGAAAAGGGACACCACTCCTCATCATGAGCTGTCAGCAGCTCTAACAAACTTGGAGGAGGGAATGCACATGGGACAGGTGTTCACTTGTGAGTGGAAGGAAGAGCCTATATGAGTCACATTGATTGTGTGATCGTGCTCATGCAGAAGTTGAGCTAGATTTAGCCATTGAGAGAGTTTGGCCTCTCAAAGAGCCATTTTCATTTCTGCATAATCACTTTTCTGTTTAGCTTATTTTCAGCTTATAATCTGTAACCATTTTCCCTGATCTAGATCTCGTTTGATCTCTAGATCATACTCCCATTCCATCATTTCTCTACTGTTTTATTGCTTTAATCCTGTTCTATTGATTATTGGATCCTAACAAATGGGATTCCCATAATACGCAGAAAGTAAAATTTCCAGTGATGTGACTTCATGATTTGTTCAGAACTACCCTTACGGGATTACCTAGGAACCAATTCTGGGAAAAACAGATTTGGACAATTGAGCCTGTACAAAGGTGTGCAGTGTGAAAAATAGAGATGGGATAACCCAATTTGATAACTGATACAGTGATACTAGCTTAAGATGAATAAAAAGTATATACGACTATTTAGGAGTTTGCTTGGCAAAAAAGCACAATAAAAAAAAAACTATATTTATTGCACCAAAATCACGAGTATATAAATCATCATTATTATAATTTTAATTTCCCTAGGTCTAATATATCTATAATATGTGAAAAGTGAAATAATCATTAGATTGTCAAAAAACTGGAGATACATTATTTCCAACAAATGGAACAATTCCCGACAAAGAAAAACAAGATCCTTAATCCCAGGCACCGTGACAAAGCAAAGGATCCAAAAGAATTGTTATTATATAAATATAATACTATATACAAAAGACAAGTTTGAAACTTACATCAGAAAATGTGACCATTAACCTTCAACTTAAGCGCATGGTAGCAAGGAAATCCGACAACCTGATAGCATCAAGTTAGTGAAATTGGAATGGTCAAAGAGCACAAGGCCAAACATAAGAACCGTGTAAAGGTTGAGAGAAACCTGATGTCTTTGGCAATTATGGTGTCACCATCTGCAGCCCCAAGATGTCGCAAAGCTACCTCCTCAAGACGGCCATCTCGATATGCATGCTGCAATCGAAGATAACAGAAAGAAATTAGGCTCCAGTTATTCCCTAAGCACTAATTTGAAACATAGGTTAAAGCCTCAGTTATCTAAATATCATAATTTAACGTTAGGTAGGGGGAGAGAAATTTTATTCCTGCAAATCTTAAACATACTTGGATACCAGTATTATCAATCACGGAAAATAGTAGTTTCTTTAAATCCCGCTAGTGCGCTACAGTACTATTTTGCACTAAATTGAGGATAGCGGGACAATAGTGGTTTACTAAAGTGGTTAATGAGCTTCAACAAAGGACTAATTTCGGGAGAACCCAAGTTCGACTCCTGGGAGAAACAATTCTTGGCCAGGTTTTATTTACCTCACTGCCGAACTCTGACTACTATGGCCCCATTCCCCTGGGGAGGGTTAATACTTAATACCAAAAAAACATCTGCTACGTCAGTGTTGTCCATGGCAAACCATGACGGAGAGCGAAAATCCTGCCATACCGGCCGCTGTGTGGCACCGTCACAGCTGATATTTGATAACACTACGATATAGCCACTATTTGACAACACTGTTGGGTACCAGAAAAAAGTTACAGTCGCTAACTTAAATTCATTAAGACAATTGAAATTTGGTCACAGCAAACTGAATCTCTTTGGTCTCTATATGAAAGAAGAAAGAAAAATCACATGTGCCGAGATAGAAAAATAATATTCACATATTTACCTTGTAGAAGCAGCTAGTTCCAAAAGGGCAGTTTCCATCCCCAAAGTCAAAATGCTTGCAGTCGATTGACCTACAAATGGTATTCAACAAAGACCAAATTAAAAATATCAAAAAATCCTAGACACAATTAGAGCTGGTTTGGATTAGCATATTTAGCATAATCATTTCTGAGACTGTTTTGGAGAGCTTTTGAAAACAAATTATGATATATCCATAAGCTGTTTTCAGCTTATTTTCATAAGTTTTCCAGAATAACTTACGGAAATAGTTTGACTTTATATTACTTTTTGTTATAGAAATAGCTTATATATAATATAAGTAATTATATGATAAGCATTTCTACTACAAACTCTTTGAACAAAGGGAAAACGAAATGGATGTCATGTTATTGATGGGATCACCCCTCATAAACTAAGCAGCATAGTATGGTGACACAAACATAAAACTATCTAAGGTTTGGTTGTGATTAGATTATAGATCAATTGAACAGAAAAGGCAAAAAAAGATATAAATAGATGTTGTGAGTGATCAAGAAATTACTTGAGCTTCGCCTTGTAGGTATTAACGATTTCCTGTTTTTCTTCATTTGTAGCATACCAAATAACACTTGGAACGACAAAGTAAGATAGCTTGCGACAGATGGGACAAGCTCGCAATGTGCTATTCACATCCATCCCTAATGTTGGGTTACTACTACGCCAATTTCTAATGCAGGATATGCAGAACGGATGGTCACACTCAGATAGCACACCAAATTTACGTTCAGCTGCTGTAGGCTTTGAAAGAACACGTTCCAGGCAAACACAGCATTCAACTTCTTGACTTTTTTTCAATGCCTCGAGATGCTTTTGCTTATTTTCACAACTTTTTATGTGTTCTTCTCTTTCTTCAGGACGGAAAGGATGTAAGCAATGCCTTCCACACGAAGGGCATAAATCTCCGTGTACATGAGGACATTGTTCTCCTCGTGGACAGTTTCCAGCAGCAGCAAATGAACAAATCGGAAGATCAGAAGGTGAAGTGATTAACAATTGACCAACATCATCTTCCCTTAAAAAGTCAAGATTCGGAGATTCTTGATTCCAGGCTGGTTCACTAGGAAGAACATAAGAACTGTTGAAAAGAGAAAAATCTGCAGCTGCAGCAACATCATTCGATGTAATTCTTGTATTACCAAGTACATCAGATTCTGAAACAAAGGGCCGATGTTCGTTTATTGAAGAAGATGGAGTAGATGACTGTGCTTGAGAAGCTTTCACATGATCATACCTGCAGCGACTACCATAAGCACAAACTCCTTTCTGATAAAATGTGCATATCTGCAACAACAACAACAACAAGCACAAACAATCACTGAAATGTATAACTCATCAACCATAAATTTGCAGAATATCCAGCATAGAAGAGGTTGTATCACCAACATTATTCGGAGGGGCTTTCCAGTCATGAGAAAATTCACAATGCTCCCCTTTCAGACACGCTCCATGAGCAAAGAACTTACAAAGAACCCTGAAAGATTCAAATGACAAGAAATTACAAAAATAACAATCTACAACTTGCATAAGAAACAAACAATCACATAGCAAATTAACCGTGAAAGATAAATACACACGCAAAACTTGTCTTCAGGAGTATCAAAACCAATTTCACCATTAAAAACATATTAACCATGTTTCCACAAACGAAAACAAGATATTTGATTAAAATAAATCCATTGTTAAAAAGAATGTAATCCACATTTATTCCATGTCATGACCTTAACAAAATCTCTAGAATAAAAGGGGGCACCGAGTGCACGAAGCTCGCACCATGAGGAATCCAAGGAGGATAGCCCAACATACATAGCCTTACCTCGGCGGAAAGGCGTTTCCGAGATTTAACACCTAGCCTCAAGGTGACAAGGCAACAAAAAAGTCTCTAAAATCATCATAGCTTATAAATAATAACATGAATCTAATTGAGTTCCTACTTCAATAAGATATCTAATAATCCAAATAACTATTTTCCAAAGGGGAAAAAAATCTCTACTTTGTAACTAAAAATTCCTAATTTCTTAATCCTAATCAAAATTAAAAACACCCCAGATGGGAGAAAAATCAAAATCCTCATAACATATCAAAAACACAAATATATTGAAGAAATAACAACAATCAGAAACACCCCATATAAAAAAATCAACAATCAAATCAAAAAAACATGATAATGAATCTGACCTCTTTGACATGGCGAATCAATTAGAAAAGAGAGAGAGAGAGAGAGAGAGAGAGGCGTAAGGATCAAAACCCTAAACCTCAAATTGATTATTGATTGAAAAAAAAGGTAAAAAAAGAAAAAGAAAAGGGATAATAACAATAACAATAAAAAAAAAATTGAGGTGGCAAAAAATTTGGGGTGTTTTGCAGCCACTAAAATAAAAAAGAAAAGATTGAGAAATAGTTTTGTGGGGTGGTGAAGATTTGATTTAAGAATAGAAAAATTGAGAAAAGATTGGAAATTGGAAAATAAAGAAAACGTCACAAACACAACAGAGTTTGAGATGAGATGAGACAGAACACACAAGTTGCATTCAGTGTTCATAGCCTACCAAAATCTATGCCGCTTCTTTTGTTTTTGTCCTAAGCACGTGACTTTGCTTTTTCATGTCATCACGTGACTTTCGTTTTTAGGTTTTCTAAAAAAATTCTATTTATTTTTTTGAAAAGCTGTCTTAATTATATTCGTAAATGATTTGTTTGATCTACAGAATGAAAATATCATACAAAACGGTACATGAAAGTACAAGGTAGAACAGCACATGACAAATATTTATGATATTGAATAAATTTTGATGGAGAAAATGTTACTAGTATTTTGGTGATTTAGAGAAGTTGTGTTGAGAACAAAAGTTGTTCCATAGTTTAATGAAGAACAAAATTATTTGATTTTGTTACGCCTTTTGACCTCTAGTTTGTTCAGTCTCAATGACAGTTTTAAAATCAAATACAGTACAACATAAGTTGTCATGTCTAGTCCCTTATTTTTTAGCAGATCAAACATACCCAAAATGTTTTACATGAATTTCGATGATCTTCGGTTAAATTTGAATGGATGGGGAGGATGAGTTTAATCAATATTTTAAATAATACTCCCTCTATAACAAAATATATGTCGTTTTGTAAAACAAAAAAAAATTGTATCATATATATATCCCTTTACATTGCCAATGAAAAATGTAATCATGTTTTTCCTATTATACCTTAACCATTTGTAAATTAACTTGTAATTTATCTTTTACGTGCAACATTAATTATATTTCTTAATTTGTGTGATGATCAAAACGTTATATTTTGGTACAAAAGTAGTAGTATTTATTTATTTATTGTCGTTTAAGGTTTTCACATACAGATTAAAAAATATAATTATGTCAAAAGAATATGATATTTTTATGTAACTAACTTTATTAACAATTAGTGGAGGTAGAGTATAATGTTCAATGTCCAAAAACCATATACTACTCTAGTCTTAAATATAAGCAAAATTTAGTTAAAGAGAATTGATGTATTTGATCTAAAATTTGCATCGAATATAATGTTCAATATAAAAAAATTGCATATTAACCCTCAACATATGAAAATTGTGTATATTGGTTGGAAGAAACCCATTGACAATTAGGTGAAATGCAACTTTGATGGGGCGTGTAGATGTAATGGGGAGCTCGCACGATGTGGCAAGCCTATCCGCAGATTTGACGATAGGTGGCTTCAAGGATTTATATATAAAATTGGAGTTTGTTATGTTATGCATGCTGAGATGTGGGGTCTCTACATGGGCTTAATATGACTTGGAGAGAAGGCCTATCCAAGTTGATTGTTGAGAGTGACTCAAATGTGCTTATTGATATGATTACTAACAATTGTAAAATTAGTGGAACCATTCCTTTTTTTCTTTGCGATATTCAAGAGCTTTTTCAACGAAAATGGCGTACTAAAGTTTTTCAAGAGCCTTTTCAACGAAATTGGCATACTAAAATTGTGTGAGGGAAACAAATGTGTTGGCTGACCTATAAATTTTAATCTCTCATCAAATTCTTGGAATCTTCTTGTATTGGAGATACCTCCGAATGAGATGCAAGAGTCTCATTTTTTATGATATATGTGAGTTAGAATGTCTAAATCCTTACGCTTAGTTTCTTAAATTTTTAATCTTTAACTCTCTATTGTACCAAAAAGGAAGAATATAATGTTCTAGAAGCAGTGTACAAAATAATCTACATTAAAAAGTATAAATAACATTCCTTTTAGAACAACTTTTTTACTAAACTAACATTCATTTTAAGATGAAGTGTCTACTATAACGAGTAAGATTGCGTGTAGACACTAGCGGTTTTAGAGCCCGGCATGCATGGATTCATGCTCAGAATTCTGCAAAAAATGTTAGTATTTTTAAAATTAGTTTCTATCAAAATTACGATTTTTAGGAGTTAATTTAGGATAAAATTAATATTTTTTATTTAAAATTGAGATATTTCAATGCAAAACAGAATTTAAAATATCAATGTAATTATTATTACTATTAACAAGAATATTTAAGTAAATAAAACTCATTTTAATCAACTAAATCAATAAATTTTTTTCCTTAATAAATGTACAAAACTCAAATATGACACCTATCTATTATCTAATATGCAACACAGAGAGTAGTTAAAGTCTTTCTCCTCACCCCTCCAATAAATCTTGTTGTTCACCCCTTCATTCTCCCCTTCAAACTCCTCTCCCACCACCTCCCCCTTTCAACTCTCAAGCAATCCTTGGTGGACCAATTTGAAGTTTCCCTAAAAATGTTTATTTAAAAAGGACTAATAAGAATACAAGTTTCTTTTGTTTTTCTTTTTAATATATAGACAAAATGATACTAAATATTGAAAACTCGCACTCAAGTAAAAAAAAGTTGAGGTTTGAACCCAGTCACGATATCTAACCTAATAATTTTAACATCAATGCAAAGTTACAATTTCACCCAAGTAACAGTTAAAACAAATTCTCAACCATAATTACTCGAACACACAACAAAATTCTCCAGTAAACTTTAAAACTCAATAATGAGAAATGGAGATGCTACCAAACTTTAACTAAGCTCAAAACCAATCAACCAATCTTTTCATAGGGTAGAATTATAGGATTCACTGGTGCCAAATAACTACATGAATGAACCACAAAATCCAAAACAAAAACAAAACCCTTAAGCCACAACTCCTTAAATAGCATGACTTACAAAATGGCATGGGATCTCCAAAATATGGTGCTATAAACATGAGCAATAAACACACCACAAACTAGAATGATAATCTGAAACTTTCTGCCAATTGATTTTCAGAAGAAAAGAAAGGTGACACTTTGTTAAAGGAAACATGTTCAAAAACTGTTTAAAAATAAGTATCATATGAACCAAGTAAACCTAATATTCGTCATCACTGTATTCTTCTTCTTCATCATCTTCTTCGTCGTCTTCATCGTCTTCCAGATGAGAATGCATCATCATTGATAACAATGCTGCCTCCATAGGATCAAATTCATCATCAAAATCATCAGGGCCAAAATCATCCACCCCAGAAGCCAGTGCCTCTGACATAGCAGCCATTCTAAAAACATTAAATTCATTCTCCTCATCGTCAGAACCAAAAGGACCCAAACAAGGACCCGAACCACCAGCCAGTGAATCTGACAAAGCCATCATTTCAAATGAATCCATCCCATCAAAAATCTCCGAGTCTCTCATGATGTTATAAAATTCTCCACTCGATAAATCAACTTCACCAAGCATATCCAACACATCATACATATCGAAATTGTTTGGTCTACGTTGAGGTGGAGGCCTGCGGTGTACCCATGTGTATGACCCAGGCTTTACTGTATGCTGAAACAGATATAAAAAAATCATTACAAGAGAACAAAGATAAAAAAATCTAAAAAAACTATAATCAAATGGATATGCAAGGAACCAAAGACAAGATTTTCATGTATTCAAAATGTGAGTAGACTCTTCTAATAATTTATACTGTAGTATTTTAGGATTTAGTTCAAACTTTTGAACATAGCCACTAAGGTTTATTGTGTTCTTTTTTTAATTACATGTTTTTAAAATAAAAGTGTAAGTTTAGAAAAATATTAATCAGAACTACCCCACATTTTATATCTACAATCATGTTAGACCAAGGGTGCGCATTTTCTCCTGTCCTATCACACATAAAATTATGTAATAAAACAGAATAGAATAGATAATCCTAGTTATCTTTTGAAGAATTCATATAAACCCTCCAAGACCCCCTTCTAACACGAGCACTCCTCGGATAAGTGTGTGACGCATGTCCCGGTGTCGGAGTCCGACACCGACACATATGATTACATAAATTATGTAATTTTCTCAAACTATTATCAATGTCAACGTGTTAGCATCTGTCATATCTAGTGTTTGTGCTTCATAGAACTTAAGTTGATTTTGATAGTGACAAGCTTAGTTCATATGACATATGCTCCATCTTGATGGAGGTAGAATCGTAAACATCACTATTATGTTTCTCATGTACATTGTATTCTTCTTCTCAAAGTCACTAGAAAACGGAATGCATAGCACATAGAAAATAGGGCATGTATTATTAAGGTTATATTAGTGCAATAGTCATGAGTATAAATCAGATTGGCTGTGTTACCTTACCACAACAAAGTCTCTTAAACTCCCTTTTCCACTAATCATATTTTACATAATGATACATTGACTTGTGGAGTTGTTTCTAATGTAATAGACACTAGTTAACTTGCAATGTAGACTAGGCAGTAGGCACCAGACAAAGATTGAAGATACTACTTCTAGGCCTTCAAAAGCTCTAAAAGATTGGAAATTTGGAACATACAGATGTTGAAGAAAAAGTAGGAGATGCTGTAAAATTAAAGATGGAAGAGAAAGAGATCAACAGATCTAGTAAAATGGTGAAAGTGATATTTAAAGTATTCGGAAGATCTTGGAGAGGATGGTACCAATTACAGACAATTAGTAAAAGTAACCCTAAAAATCACTTGCCAGCAGCATAAAAAAATGTTTCTTAAAATTTTACTTATATGTGTGTGTGTATGCTAAATGATTGTTCTTTAGTTATCTTAACTCCGGTCCCCTGCAAGGAACCACTGTAAACTAAAGCAAACTAATAGTTGATTCTTTTAGTGCAGTTCTTTTACAAATTGTAGTTAAATTCAAAGCATGCTTCTCTTAGAGGACTACATTATCTTCCTATGATTTGAATGGAATGTAATACTTTCACCCAATGTAAAGTTTGACATGTATATGAACAAACTGTTAGAGGCTGAATGGACTGTAAATTTTAATCAATCCATAGCCTAAATTTAAGACCGCATAAAGGGGCAAAGGAGCAAATTTCCAAAAATAAGAAATATTGGTTATAGATAAGAAAAAATCATAGTTGTAAATTTTGTAATTCAGATTTGTGGTCAGTGAACATAAGTCAACAACAGCTACAAGGATTTGGAGAGAACAGATATCTGTGGCAATATAAGCGAATTTCAAGAAACAATCCAACAAAGAAATGAAAAGCACGGCGGAAAGCAATTTATTGCCCAAAAAACGATGTCATGTTACTCATTTCTACCAGAATAATCAAACTTGACCAGAGAAAATATAAAAGAAAGCAAGAGACATAAGAGAGAGTAGAGATGATACCTTGTAGAAACAACTAGCCCCAAATGGACAATTCCCATTTCCAGAGTCAAAATGTTTGCAATCAATCAATCTGAAAGGCGAAAAAAACAAATAGGTAAGTATATATGAAATTAATTCTTGTAGCATACACAATGGTAAGTATATATGAAATTACCTGCAGTTTGCCTTATAGTTATCAATAATTTCCTGTTTTTCTTCCTTTGTAGTATACCAAATACCACTTGGAATCACAAAATACGATAGTTTGCGGCAAACAGGACAGGTTCTCACTGTATTGGCATTAACATTACTACTGATTTCAATTCCAGAGGTTGGGGCACTATTACGCCAATTGCGGATGCATGACAAGCAGAAAGCATGATCACATTCTGGAAGCAACCCAAACTTACATTCTGATGGTTTTGGTTTGGAAAGGATTCGCTCGAGACAAACATTGCATTCTATTTCTTCACTATTTTTCAAAGCCAGAAGGTACTTTTCCTTCTTGTCACAAGTCCTCAAATGATTATCTTTTTCCTTTTTATCAGTAGGATGCAAGCAATACTTCCTACAGTACAAGCATTGATTTCCGTGAACACGAGAACATCCATCTCCAAAGGGGCAGTTGGCTGCGGCAAATTTACAAAATAAATCATGCGGCCTAGCACTTGCAGTACTGGATTCGCCAACATCGCTAGAGTCCTTATTCTTTGACTGTAAACTCCTTAGGCCACGCATGTCAGGTGAAGGAGCCTTAGTAACCACCTTAGGAACCCAATTTGTTGCTACTTTAGCATTATGAGCCACAAGCACATCAGAAGATGATGCTTGAGAAGCTCTAACATGCTTATTTCTGCATCGACTACCATAAGCACAAGACCCTTTCTGATAATAAGAGCAAATCTGTTATACAATCAGAGAAAAAACAAGTAAGAAAACTATAAATAAAAAATCATCGGTGGATATCAACAGTGAACGAAAATCAGAATCGAAGTTTACATCATCCGGAGTAGTGTCCTTTCTTTGATGAGAAAAATTACATTGATCCCCTTTCAAACATAATCCTCTGGCATAGAACTTGCAAATCCTATAACAATCCATAAATTTAGGTAAATACTCAAAAAAAGTAAAAAAGAAAAAGAAAACATGATCCAAGTAATCAGTTACTAAAAAAAGAACATCATCATCTTCATACTTACAAACATTTAATGATCTGTGAAGCTCCGACACTCATGTGTCTGACACCAAGACGGCACTTACAATTACATTGAATTATATCACTTTTTGCAAAAAAAAATATATGTGTCAATGTGTCAGTGTCTGTGTTGTGTCCGGTGTTTGTGTCCGTGCTTCATGTTCAGATATATCATTAGGATTAAAAACAACAATAATAATAAAACAAAACCCTAAAAATTAAATTTCAAAGATTCATTAATCTTTAATTGTTAAACTAAAAACACCATTGATCACACATAAACTACAACAAACAGAAACATAACTGATTAAACTTTCTTCATAATAAAATTTCTGATTAGTACAATGACATCAATAACAAATAAAAGAAACAGAAAAATAGCTGAAAAGAATCATAAAACGCATCATAAACAAATCAATAACAGAAACTATAAACAATCACATTAAAAATCAATATCAAATAATAAGATAAACAGAAAAAATCATCGAATGGATCAATTATGAAACCTAAACCGTAAAAATCATACAAAAACAAAAGGAAAAACAAGAAAATTGAAACAACAAGATGAAAAAGAAGAATGAAATCGAAGGAAGGTTTGAATGGGATCTGAGAAAGGTTGTTGAGATATACCTGTTGTTGGACATGGTGGAAGAGATTTTAGGAACGAAAATGTGAGAAACGGTAGAAAAATGAAAAGAGAGAAGAAGAAGAAGAAAAGCTGAAGGAAGGTGAATTTTTTATTTATATTTATAGGAATTTATTAATAAATAATTTGTAATAGTAATGTAACTGTATAAACCTAAGTTGAGAGAGTGTGACCTTATTTGAAAATGGTACGGTAAATGTATGTTTATTGTACGTAATTATTGTGATGGAAATTTCGCCAATATACACGTTCCAAGTACACTCATTTATCATTGTGGTTAGATATTAGTACTAGGTTGGTTGGTTTTATTTGATTTTTTATGATTGCTTTGATTTTTTGGATTGTGAAAAAAGGTAAAAAAATGAAATAAAATACTATTCCTAAATGTAACAGATTTTTTTTTTTAACTTATGGAATGATTGATGGAATCATTCTATAAACTTAAAAAGTAAAAGTTCTCTTATATTTATGACTGGAGATAGTAATCGATAAGAATATAGTTGAATTGATAAAAAATATTGAAATTATTAAGTTGGATTTTGTCTATTGGTTTGTGCTTGAATCTGGGCTCTTCCGTCGCAATTTTGTCTGAAGCTCTTGTTTTTGTCGACGGGTCGATCGATTTGGAGGTTCAGAGGTTTTGCTTTCGCCGATTGGTTCTTTGAACTGGTTACGGACCTCCGCTGTCACTGTGGCTGTGTTTGGTGGTAGGTTCATATTCTGGTGGTCCTGTTTGAATTTGCTTGCAAGGTTGTAATGGTGGGCGATGGTTTTGATACTGACGTGCTGTTGTAGTTTCTTTGTCTGCAGTTGGTAAAGCCTAACTCTTGTTGTGATTTTGGATTTGGTTTACTCGGACATATTTCTTGCCTATTTTAGATCTGTTGAGATCTGCAAGTCTCATTGTTTATGGGTTTGCTTATGTCGTGCTATAAGAGTTCTGGATGTTTTAAATCTGTTTCAATCCTTCATGTTTAAATTCATACAATCTGGCTCGAAAGAGCATTGTTGCTTGTCGTGGCTGTTTTTCGCAGGGAGTTGTTTGTACATGAATCGATTCGTGTTGACGGTCGGTTCATTCACCATTTAAGATGTGAAGGCGAACTCAACACTTTTTTTTGCTATTTGGTTTCGCCACCTTACGTGAGTTCGCTAGATAGTGACTGAGTTATGTACGCATTTGTTTTAGTTTTTTATATAACATTTTGGTTGTAATTGCACCTGCTGTATGTCCATTTGGGTTGATTTTGTGGTTTTGATTGGGATTGATTTATGCCGTCCTAATATTTTGTATTTTCATTTATTTTACTTTAATTGATATAAAGTGATGAAGTGGTTTATCATTTGCACTTTTTTTGCCTTTAAAAAATATTATAAATCTTAACTCAAAGTGCATAAAACGTCAAAATTATTAGGTCGCATTCTCATGATTGATTTTCGAACTCCGATTCCTCTATCTTGAGTGTAAGTTTTTAATCATTTATCATTTCATTTATGCACTAAAAAAATTTGTGAGTAAGATTTTTTATGACAATAAGGGGTTAACGCCTTTGTGAACTAAACTCAGTTGGTTAGAACATTACACGTAATATGTAGAGACCGAGTTTAAACTTTGGTACATTCACTTATTCACATTTAAAAGAGTTAAATTATAGTCACTATACTATTTAACAAAAAAAAAACAATGAGGCCTTAACGCCCAAAAAAGAAATATTACAAAGGAATCAAATGAAGGGTATTGTGCCCCAAACCATCCGAAACAAATAAATGCTTAATTATTCTTGTAGGATAACTCAAATAGTAAGAGCTGCTGGATATATAGTTTGGTTAAGAGGAGGAAGTCAGGTTCAATTTTTGACTGGAGTAATTTATACTATACCAACAAAAATAAATGCTTAACTTGACATAGCCACTTTGTCTAAGTGAGAAATATTCACATCTCAACTTCTTAATTATCTTCACCAATGAAAAAACCAGCAACTCCTTGTTGTTCCTTCTCTGATCACATGAACAACTACTAATGAATCAATGTTCAATCTCTTCTCTTGTACATCCAACAATATTTTCAACCCTTTTAAAAACACTATAATTTGGTTACAAAAGCACTACAACTCCCAACATGCATTATTTTGAAAATGAACTGTTCTGTTTACTTAAAAAATAAAATATAAACAATCTTAACCGTTGATTTTAAATCGAACAGTTAAGACGAGTAACTCCGTGATGTAGTTAGTGCGTCAAATCCAAATCCCAACAATACCACCTTCAAATGGATATGAAACACAAACCCAACGATGTCAACATCAGCATAGCATCCACCTAAGCCAAAACCTTCGATTGCTCTATCCTCTATAGATAAGGAAAAAAAAAATCCACACATTAATTTCTAAGTTTCAATGGACAACAAAACTTAACAAACATATCCATAAAAAATAAAACAACAATGGCCACCATTTTCTCATCACCACCACCCATTTTCTCCTCCTCCACCACCACCACAACCACCACAACAACCACCATATCAAAACCTCTCATCTCTTTCAAACACCAACAACCTCTAGCAACCACATTAACAGCAGCAGCAGCCATAGCTACTATTCTCACAGCATCACCACCATCATTAGCAGCAGAATCAGCCCCCTACAATCTATACTACGGCACCGCGGCAAGCGCCGCAAACTACGGTGGCTATGGAGGAAACTCAAACAAGAAAGATTCAGCTGAATACATCTATGATGTACCAGAAGGTTGGAAGGAACGTTTAATATCAAAAGTTGAAAAAGGTACAAATGGAACAGACAGTGAATTCTATAACCCAAAGAAGAAAACTGAGAGAGAATATTTAACTTACCTTTCTGGGTTTCGTCAATTAGCACCAAAAGATGCTGTTTTGAATAACTTGGCACTTTCTGATGTGAATTTGCAAGATATAATCAGTAATGCTGATAATGTTAGTTCTGAAGAAGTGAAAGATGAAAATGGTCAAGTTTATTATGTTTATGAGATTGATGGTGTTGCTTTTCATAGCTTGATTTCTGTTACTTGTGCTAAGAATAAGCTTTATGCTCATTTTGTTAATGCTCCTACTCCTGAGTGGAATAGAGATAAGGATGTTCTTACTCATGTTCATAAGTCTTTTAAGACTGTTGGGTAATTTTAGTTTTTGTTAGATTGTTTGTGTTGTCAATTGTTATGTGTTTTTGATATATAGATAATATGGTTGTTCAATAATGGATATACTAAGATGGTTATTTATGAAGACAACAATGGTTGTGATGAATGTGAAATTGAAACTTGCATCTTTGGTGTTCTTCGGGTGTTGTGAGTCTATGAAGCTCCGACACTCCTTAAATTAGGTGTGTCCCGGTGTTGGACACTTGACGCGTCCGACACCGACACGGTACCGACACTTACAATTACATTGAATTATATCACCTTTTCATGTGCTTCATAGTTGTGAGTTTCATTTTCATTGTTAATTAATTGGCCGTTTTTGGGGTTATCAGACAACTCCTCTTAAATTTGTGTTTCATTTAGATGAGCTTAATTTCAGATACTTGATGTCATTTGATTTCAACACACAATGTGCCATCAAATATGGAAATACATGAGAAAGAAACTGAACAAAGATGAAATCACAAGAATTCTTTTTTCAACAATGAAGTTAAACTCATTAACAGTCACCCTACAAACTTGTGATCTTGATTATTGACCGGTACATATTTAAGGGACTACATACAAATCTTGAGGTTTAGACAGAAAGAAACAAATTACTTCAGACTTTTTTAACATGTTTTATTTACATCTGAAGTGAAGTGAAACAATTGTATCTTGACCTATGAAGCACAGGCGCAAACACCGGACACAACACCGATGACACTTACACGTTGACAGTGGTAATAATTTGAAAAACTGAATTCATTAAATGCAACATGTATATGTCAGTGTCATTCAACACATGCTGGACACTAACACACCTTCGATCATAGGTGTTAGTGCCTGAATTGGACTACAGACTACCTATCTTCCTTTTAGCATCACACTGGTTTCAATAAATGTTTGAGCACATAGTCTTCGACTTGAGTAATTTCCTTAAATTTTGATAATTTTTCTAGCATTTTCAGTTTACAAGTAAAATGAGTAATGAACTTGATTGTTTGGAGCTTCCTCTACCTCATCAATATTGAGTCAATTGTAACTGCGAGAATTCTTATGCTGAACAATTTTTATTGGAACAATTCAACCTATGCATGGACATTAATCAGGCCATGCCTTCACTCAACTGTCATGGTTTTCTGTTAGAAGAAAGTGTATTCAGAAGTTTTTCTGATAATTTTTTGCTATTGTACTTTCTCTGACATCACATGTTCTAATGAAAACAAACAAAATTCTATCTTTTTTTCAAGAATTTTCAGTCTCTGTTTTTTAACTCGTTCGCTATGTCAAGGTATTGCACAGTTCTACAACAACTGCATATCAGAATACTGCCACTTATGGAGTGGAATCTATAGAAGGATACTCCCTCTTTTTCTTTATGGGTTATTTACGCATAACCAAAAAATTAATAAATTATTGCCTTTGATGGAATCATTTGTCATCATTTTTCCCATAATAGTTTGTTCAGCTGAAAACTTTGTATGCATTTTAAGAAATGCAACTCAACTGCTGGTTGACTACAAAGCAAAAGTAAAAGCAAATACACAACTAACATTACATAAAGAAAAAAACTAAATATATTAACAATAAAGTAAATAATGCCGTCCAATGAAATTCAACTTTTCCTTTTTTTTCTCATTTTTTTTGGTTATTAATCTTTAACCGGTAACACCTTCAACAAAAAAAAAAGAGCAGAGAAACAGACTCTTCCAGCAATAAAAGAATTACCATAATCCACCAAACCCAAACACATCCACACATCAACTGTGAATGATTCCCAGATATCTCCATTACATTCATCTCACCTTCAAACCAACAAAATCAACATCCTCCTCTTCTGTAGCTTCAGCCGAAGACCAAAAATAGGCATTATTAAATGCAGTAGTCTACTACCTAAATAGGCATAGCATAGTCTCTAAATATTCAAATATCCTCCAATGTACAGGACAAATATTCAGAAATTAAGGCAGAGTCTCCTTACATCAATAATTTTTTTTTACCATTTTTTACGCTATAAGACATGAAGACTCTGATGTAACAGTCGTTTACCACCATCTCGAGAATAGAATTACGTCGTTGTACCCAAGCCTTCTGGCTTAGATTGTGTTCTAATATAGGTGAGACCACGAGTAGCAGGCATGGTAACATTGCTTGCATTCACTGATGAACCACTGTCGGCTGGATTAGCCTGAGCATCTCCCCGCTTCCATTGCATACTCCTTGCCCCAAGTTTCATTGGAGGCCGAGGTCTAAATGAACCAGGAATACCTCTTGCAAAGGGAGGTCTGGGGAACCTAACAGTAGAAAATGGAGACCCCCTAACAGCTTGAGGCCATGTTGTGGTTGGAGCTGATTCTTGCTGTGCAGCACTTTTCTTTACAACCTGCAATTGAAAAGTAAAAGCAAATAACTTAGTTAACCACCTTGTCTTTTTCCTAATTGGAGCAAGATCACACTGCTAAGGGGAACTGAAAGAGGAACTGAGGTGGCACAAAGTAATTAGACGATATTTAACTCCACAATGTTGGCATGACAAAGATATGTTTTTTTTGGTTTCTTTCATCTTCTCTTCCTTGATTTTTTTATTCTTCAATTTATCTATTTTCCCTTATTTTTCTTTCATCTATCTTCCTCTGTTTCCTTCCAAATTATATCCTGCCCATTCTCTCCATTATGGTTTATTAGCTATTTTAACAATTTAGCTTGAGTTAATATTATGTCACTTTTTAACTAATGTTTATGCAGTTTTTTTTATCAGTATGCAGCATGCTTATATTTATATATATTTGATTGATATATTCATTTATTTAAACCATTGCGCGGCTTCAACTATTTACCCGCCATATGCTACTTCTCATAGCATAATTTTGGTGTTTCACTATTTTCCATGATCCACAATTGATTAAACTGGGACACAATAGCTGTGTGCTTGTTTCTGAGGTAATTCATGTTCCAAAGTTGTGTTACAACAAAAATAATACAACACATTTGTGAACACACGTTTGTTCACCTGTTAATCGAAACATATGTTAAAGCACCAAGCTGAGATCAATACCTTGAGAATTCGTGACATATAAGATGTTCCATCTAGAGATAATGCATTATCTGCTGCTTCTTTTAGCATGAACTCAACGTAAGCTGCCCTGCTCAAGTATAAAAAAGTTAAAATGAAGTTGCAAAATGTGCTGATTGCTGAATATGTAATGAGCAAAACAAACTATCTAAACATCTCACCCTTTTGGCTGGCCAGTTGCAGCATCAGTGACTATAATTACTTTCAACACTTCCCCAAATTTATTAAAATGCCGAGTCAAGCCATCTTTGGTAGCAGCAAAATGAACCTATGATAACCAATATAATAAAACTTCAGATAAACAAATCCAACCCAATACCCCTCTTTGTGGCCTCCCCTCAACCACTAAGAACATAAGAGCAAGAATTATTACATTGCTAACAAATATGGTTCTGGAATCAACATCTTCTGAAGGACGACCAGCAACACTAGAACCTGAGAATGCACAATATGCAATCAATTCTACACTCGAAAAATGTATGAAGCCTTCAAGCGATAAAAAATTAACCCGCCAAAAAAACTATTTGCAGGTGTCTCAAAGCAACAAGGATTTCCACTAGTTAAGATTTTAACTCACCAGTAGTAGAGTTTGCCTTCATAGACCCTTTTTGA